>LR738714.1:54717120-54846894 GCA_902687465.1 Secale cereale | reverse complement strand
CCCCCGACGGCCTGGACGCCTCCATGCGTCGACACGCAGCTGCTCCGACCCCTCTCTCATTTCCCCTCGTCCTCTTCTCCTTCCCCTGGCTCTCTCCCTCTCACCACCGAGGCCGCCCGTCGCCGCCGTTCGCCGTTGCCGCGCCTAGAGCCTCCCCCTCGTCCCGTGAGAGTGTCCAGAAGGATCGCCGCGACGCCCGCTTCCTCCTCGCTGAGCCATGGATCACCGGGAGCCCTGCAACGCCTTCACGCCGTCGTCCCCAACCTCGGGTCGCCGGAGCACCTCGCCGTCGATTAAGAAGCTGCAGAGCGTCCCCGACCTCGCTATCGAGCTCGCTAGCACCGCTGTGAGCCCCTACGCCGAATCCCTCCATCCTCTGCTTCGTTTGCACCGTGTAGCTGCTGCTCCGTTGATCACCGAAACCCGCCGCCGCCGTGCTTGCCGCCGGTGATGCTCCAGTGACCATTTGGTCACGGACGCACGTCCATCTCGCTCGCCGCAGCACGTAGATGAGCTAGGTACCATGCACGCATCGCCTAGGCCACCGTAGCCGCGTTTCCACACACGCCCGAACGCCGGCCGCCGCCGTCGAGCTCGTTGCCGTCGCCTCCGGCCACCACAGGCCCGGCGACCACCACCATTTGACGCGCATCGGCAAGGGCTCTCCAACGCGCCCAACCACGGCTCGAGCCGTGCCCTGTGGCCGTTTTCCGAAGCTCGCCGCCGTGTTTGGCCTCGCCGGCGTCAGTTCGCCGGCGAGTTTGACTCGTTTGACCGGGGGGTTGACCACCCCTGGGTCGCTGACGTGTGGGCCACCCCTCCTCTAATTAGCTAGTTTAGTTAAGTAAATGTTAATTAAATTAGTTAGTTAGTTTAGTCACTGACCCGTGGGCCCAGACCCCACTGACAGCTAATTAGTTCCTAGATTAACACTAATTAACTTTGCTAATTAGCTATGACACTGACATGCCGGGCCCACATGTCATGTTTGACCTGGACCAGCTCCTGTTGACCTGCTGACGTCGGCATGAGGTCATGCTGACGCAGTAAAGAGATTCTGGAATTTAATTTAAATCTTAAATGATTTATGAATTTCAAAAATACCCAAAACTTCTAAAAATCATATAAAATCAACCGTAGCTCACATGGAAATAATTTATATATGAAAAATGATCAGAAAAATCCAATCTTTCCAATGGCACTGGTTTCATGCATGTTTGAGCAAGTTAACCTTGTTGTATACATTAAAACATGATAATGCACTTAATTAAATAATAGTTTGAATTCCAATTTGGATCTTTGATTCAAATAGGCTCAAACCCTTCTGGTTATAGTTGCATTAGCCCAAAACACATGCATCTTGCCATGTCATGAGCATGCATCATATTGTTGCATTTGTTTGTTTAATGATTGTATCGCCGGTATTCTCTGTGTTAGGTCCTGCTCCCGAGGATACTTCTGGGTATCCAGCTGTAGAGCAGTACCCGACAACCACTCCTGCCCTCTTTTACTGCATTAAGGCTACAGCGTGTGAACTGCTACTTGCTGCGGTAGTTGAACCCTATTCCCTTGCATGACCTGTCATTGCCACAGTAAATAGTTGAAACCCACTAGCATGTGTAGGAGTTGATTGAGCCATGTGATGTGTGATCCACCATGCTATTTGCTTATGTTGCCTGCTATGCTTAGAGTTGTGTCTGGTCTGGTTCATTTGGGTGATGGATAAGATTGAAATGATCATATCGATAAAGAGAAGAAGTGTGGAACACGTTTGGTTAAGGTATCGATGAAAGGCCATGTAGGAGTACGTGGTGGGTTGTTTCATTGGAACCGTACATAGGACCTGAGATCTGTATGTGTGGTTCAAGTTCCAGCTACTACCTTGCATTGGGCCCGAAACCAATGGACCCTCTCGACTTATTAATTACCCTTGATCTCTGTCCAGGAGTTGCAACTAGTTTCTGTTGTTTATAGTTTACTGGAGGTCGTGCACAGCGCTGACCCTCGGGGTGGGTTGTGATGCGACAGGTACGTGGCACGGTGTACCGGTTGCCCGTTTGGTGACTCGGGAACTCTGTACACATCGTTTGGGGCCGTGAGCGACACCCCGACCGGATCTCCCCACGGATGGAACCCAAATAGGCGATAAACCTGGACGAGAGACTTGAGTAGTTAGTCAGGTCGTGGCCGACACCCACGCTGGGCTTCCGCTTGAAGGTTGCCGAGTACACGTCGAGTAAACGGCGATAAGTGGTGGGAGCGTGTGTGAAGAGGTACACCCCTGCAGGGTTATCAATCTATTCGAATAGCCGTTGTTCGCGGTACGGACTACTTGGTTACTCTTACAGTTCATAGACAAGTTGATGGATACTACTAAAAGCCTCAAGATAAGTGTGAGTACCGTGGATGGCCCTTCCGTAGGATGACGGAATAGGATCCTCGGTAGTGTATTGTTGTGGTGAGTAGAGGACTCGTGTTCGTAATAACATCTTGCAATCCGTTGAGAGTTGTAGTATAGGTTAGCCAAGAGTCAAAGCTGGCTTTCTGCTATGAACTCCAGTACCCCCTTTGATAATGTTGCATGTATGATAGGTTCTGTGGTAAGACTTGCTGAGTACCTTTTGTACTCATGTTTGCTTAATAACTGTTGCAGAGGAGAACCCTGCCCCTGCTGATGGGTTCTACATAGAAGTTGACGTCGACGAGTAGCTTGACACCCAGACGGAGATCTGGAGCTTGTGAAGGGCCTTGTAGATAGTCAGGCTACACCAAGCCTGTTTTATTTTCTAAGTTGTCTGTACTCAGACATGTAGCTTCCGCTTGTGCTTGTATGACTGTATGACTTGAGTGTTGGGTCATGTGACCCCTACCTGTATGGATATGTTATGTATGGCTCTTGGAGCCTCTTAAATAAAGTACTTTAAGTCATAGAGTTCTGTTGTGATGCAATGTTGTATTTGCACATATTGAGCATATTGTGTGTATGGTTGAAATGCTTGATATGTGTGGGATCCGACACCTAGTTGTTTTCCTTTGGTAGCCTACCTTAGAGGGAAATGCCTCCTAGTGATTCCAATGAGCCTTGGTAGCTTGCTACTGCTCGGAACACGTAGGCTGGCCGGCATGTGTCCTTCTTCGTTCCTGTGTCTGTCCCTTAGGGGAAATGTCACGCGTTGTTCCTTTAAGTCCATGTAGCTTGCTACGACTTGGGTTCATACGTTGATGACCGACACGTTCGGTGCTGGGTCCTGGATGCCTGTCTCTGTAATCTAGTGCCACTTTTGGTTTATAACTAGCCATGTCGGCCCGGGTTCTCTGTCATATGGATGCTAGCGACACTGTCATATACGTGTGCCAAAATAAGCAAACGGTCCCGGGCCAGGTAAGGTGGCACCCGTGGGGTTACCGTGCGTGAGGCCGCAAAGTGATATGACGTGTTACAGCTAGATCGGTGTGACTTAGGATCGGGGTCCTGACAGCGTTGGCATCAGAGCTCGACTGCCTGTAGGTTTCTCAAGCCAAACTGGTCGATGTTGAGTCTAGAAAAATTCTTAGTTATATGTAGGAGAATTGATTGTGGAAGGGAACGTAAGGCTCTTTTTACTCCTTTACCTTATGCCCTTCTGATCTGAGTCAGTCTATTCTTTCTACGGGGATTTAGGACTAGGCCTCTTATCCTTGCTAGGTTCACGTGTTACTAATCCGTAGACTCTTAGGATTGTTGGTTTCAAGCCTCAGTTCAGTTTCTATCCTTTTAGTATGATGATTGTTGGACCCGGAACCTTGATATGGAATTGTTGAGTGGCTATGCTATCATTTGTATGATGTCTCAAATCTTTGTTTGAGCATTTACAGTTGTTATGCTGCCCGATTTCTTCCAGAAACACTAATTCCTTTGCATTACCTCGTGTTTCAGATGTCTGGCCGCACCCCTCATCAAGTGGTTCGTTTGACTCGGTGCATTAATGTGCCCGGTCACACGGCCATGCTAGTCCGTGTGCTGACTGAGACCGGTTATCGCTGGTATCCTGAGTACACTGTGGAGGAACAGTACCGGGATTTCAATCAGAGTCAGTATTTCTGTACAGTCCGGATATACCCCTCATATCCCGGAGCTAACGACCCCATCCATTGGTCTTATGGACTCGGGGTTACCATCGAGATGGCAGTGCAGGATGCCGCCTATTCGATGATGACCATTCTCCGGGCTAGGCATGCCCTGTTGCTGAACACTGAGTTCTGTTACATGCCAGCCTCACTTCCCGGAGAGGAAGGCTACTACACTGGTCTGTATACTTATGCTGCTCATGAAGAGCCACTGCTTCAGACTACTGTTCAGATGTTGGAGGATAGGGACCGTGAGGTCCGTGCCCTCCGAATGGAGCTGTATAACACTCGAGCCGCCCAGTGGACTACTTTGACACGGCTTGCTCCTACTGTGCACGCCGAATATCTGGACATGCGGGATTTGTACCCCGTGCGGACTCGTCTGCCTGATCGCATGGATTGGCGTGACGTTGGGGGTATTACACCTCCACGTGGGCGTCGGTTACCACCAGCATCGGGACCGAGGCCACATCCATGTCCTTATGGTCCACAGCCTTCGATTGCTCGCGAGTTTCAACATCTGTCTGTTCCACTTCCAAGCTACGGCGGTAATCTTTACGAAGATTACTACGGAAATGTCTGAGCTAGACCGTGGTAGTAGTAGTATTGTAGTAGTTGTATTCCCACAGTCATGCGCGTCTTGTGGAATATGACTTAGTGTGTACTGAGTTCCGGAGGTGTAGTTAAATAATGTATAGGAGCTTGGAATGCCTCTGATGGGATGTATCGTCTTTCACCGCAGTTGTACTTTAGCCTTGGCTTGTACTAAACTATGTATGGTGTGTATGACCACTGGTGTATATATAGTAGTTTCTATATTACCATGTCGTACGGATGAACATCTTTGCATTCCGTGTCATCCATTACATTCTGCACTTCTATGTCAAATTTTTGCCATCCTTGTCTAAATCGTTGTTTTGTTTTCTTAGGATGGTCAACACTCGCAACACTCCTGCTGCTCAGGAGCAGGGTGAGGCTAGTGGGGCTAGAGATGGGAACCTGCCCCAGCCACCCTCCTTGGCGGAAGTTATGCTCGAGGCAGAACGGAACAAGAGAGAGACCAACCGTCTGCTGGAACGCATAGAGCAGAACACTGGGTTTCGCCAGAGGAATGACGTGGTGTCAATCAATGACTTTATCAAGATGTGTCCACCGAAGTTCCATCACTCCACTGAACCTCTGGATGCGGATGACTGGCTACGTAGTATCACCCACAAGCTACACTCTGCCTGTGTGGCCGAAGATGACAAGGTTACCTACGCCGCCTACCATCTTGAGGGCCCTGCCAGTCTTTGGTGGGAAAACTTTGAAGCTATGCATCCTGCTGGCCAAATCACTACTTGGGTTGAGTTCAGTGAGGCATTCCGTGAACATCACATTCCGGAAGGTCTCATGGATCGCAAGCGGGAGGAATTCTGTAATTTCACCCAGGGCCGGTTAACTGTGGATAGCTATAGTCGCGAGTTTGGCAACTTGGCACGCTATGCACCTGAGGAAGTATCCACCGATGCCAAGAAGCAGGCGAGGTTCCGCAAGGGACTCAGCCCTGAACTCCGCCGAGATCTACGTCTGCACGAGTGCACTTCCTTCCGAAAGTTGGTAAACAAGGTTATCAGTGCTGAAACGGGCCAGACCGACTTCGAGGGCACACGCAAGCATACTCGAGACTTTGGTTCCTCGTCCGGCTCTGGCTCTCACAAGCGCCGTGTGTGGGTTCCTAACACTGCTCTGCCACCCAAGTACACACCGAGGCCATCCTGTGAGGCGCCTCGCCCAACTCAACAGTATGCACCTGCTAAGACCTATGGAGGACCACCTTCCAACTTTGCTCCACGCACTAGCACGGTGACATGCTTCAAGTGTGGAGAACCGGGACACTACATGTGTGAGTGTCCTCAGAACCAACCAGGAAAACCCGTTGGCCGTGGTAAGCCAACCGGCAAGGTGAATTATGTCAAGCCAATCCCCACTGCACGTGGTCATGTCAACTATGTCTCTGCTGAGGAAGCTTATGAGGATCCTAACGTCGTCCTTGGTACGCTTCTCGTTAACTGCCATCCGGCATCTGTTCTTTTCGATACTGGAGCATCCCATTCGTTCATATCTGAGAGCTATGCTCGAATGCACAACATGACTTTTTGTGACATGCCTACTTCCATGGTTATTCAAACTCCTGGTTCAAAGTGGCAAACCTCTAGGGTAAGCCATGGAAATGAAATCCTTGTCGATAGACATGTTTTCCTTGCATCTCTAATCGCCCTCAAGTCCTCGGACATAAACATCATTTTGGGTATGGATTGGATGACAACTCATTACGCCAAGATTGATTGCTATACTAGGACCGTTCAACTTACACACCCATTCGGCAAGATAGTCAATGTCTTGACCCGAATGGCTGAGCGTCAGCTCTACTCTCTTAATGCCAGCCCTCTACCAGAACTCGAAGATATTCCGGAAGTCCGTGACTTGCCGGATGTCTTTCCAGAAAAACTGCCAGGAATTCCACCTGACAGAGATGTCGAGTTCGTGATAGATCTTATCCCTGGAACTGTCCCAATCTCTAGGAGACCTTATAAGATGGCACCACTAGAATTAGCTGAGCTTAAGAAACAACTCGATGAGTCCTTGCAAAAAGGTTTCATCCGTCCTAGTTCTTCCCCTTGGGCTTGCCCCGTCCTCTTCGTCAAGAAGAAGGATGGAACGGAGCGGATGGTTGTAGATTAACGACCTGTCAATCTGGTCACCATAAAGAACAAGTATCCGCTCCCCAGGATCAACGACCTGTATGATCAGCTCGCTGGATCCTCAGTCTTCTCTAAGATGGATTTGAGGTTGGGTTACCATCAAATCAAAATCAAGAACGGGGACATTCCTAAAACGGCTTTTGTTACTCGTTATGGCCAATATGAGTACACCGTCATGTCCTTCGGGTTAACCAATGCCCCAGCCACCTTCTCTCGGCTAATGAATTCTATATTCATGGAATACTTGGATAAATTCGTCGTGGTATACCTCGATGATATACTCATTTACTCCAAGAACAAGGAAGATCATGCCGAGCATTTAAGGCTGGTATTGACGAAACTTCGAGAGCACCGCCTTTATGCCAAATTCTGTAAATGTGAATTCTGGTTGCCGGAAGTGACTTATCTAGGTCATGTGATCTCTGGCAAGGGTATTGCTGTCAATCCTGAGCGAGTTCAAGCCGTCCTTGATTGGACTCCCCCTGAATCGGTCAAGCAAGTTAGGAGTTTTCTTGGCTTAGGGAGCTATTGCCGACGCTTCGTTGAGAATTTCTCCAAGGTTGCTAAACCTCTAACTGAACTCCTTAAGAAAGATAAAAAGTTTGAGTGGACCCCACAGTGCGAGTCCAGTTTTCAGGAACTGAAAAGATGCCTGACATCTGCACCTGTACTGGTACCACCAGACTTTTCCAAGGATTTTATAATCTATTGCGACGCCTCGCGACAAGGACTAGGTTGCATACTCATGCAAGATCGTCAAGTGATTGCATATGCATCTCGACAGTTGCGTCCACATGAGGATAACTATCCTACTCATGATCTAGAGCTTGCAGCTGTAGTCCATGCACTCAAAACATGGCAACATTACCTCCTTGGTAATCGCTGTGAAATCTTCACTGATCATCAAAGTTTGAAGTATATCTTCACCCAACCGGATCTAAATCTCAGGCAAAGACGTTGGGTCGAGTTGCTCACAGATTACGATTTAGGAATCACTTACACCCCCGGAAAGGCCAATGTCATGGCTGATGCACTAAGTCGCAAATCTTATTGTAACAACTTGATGTTACAACAAGGACAACCACTTCTCCATGAGGAATTTTGTAAGCTTAACCTTCACATTGTTCCTCGAGGATTCCTTTCCACCTTGGTGGCGGAACCTAACCTTACGGATCAGGTAATCAAAGCACAGAAGGTTGACCCGGGAATTTCCCGTATTAAGAGGAACATCAAGAAAGGAGTTGCGGGATGTTTCTCAATTGATGATCAAGGAGTTGTATTCTTTAGCAACCGTTTAGTGGTTCCTAAAGTACGAAACCTGAGACATTTGATCCTTAAGGAGGCTCATGAATCTCCTCTCACAATTCATCCCGGTAGTACCAAAATGTATCAGGACCTACGTCAGAGATTCTGGTGGACTAGGATGAAGAGAGAAATCGCTCAATTCATTGCTAACTGCGACGTTTGTCGTCGAGTCAAAGCAGAGCATCAACGGCCTGTTGGCACTCTTCAACCTTTAGCTATTCCTGAATGGAAATGGGACAAAGTCGGTATGGACTTCATTACCGGGTTTCCCAGGACTAGGAAAGGGAATAATGCTATCTTCGTCGTTATCGACCGCCTCTCTAAAGTAGCTCATTTCCTGCCTGTTCGAGAGAGTATTACCGCTAGCCAGCTAGCAGACTTGTATGTCTCTCAGATAGTATCACTTCATGGTGTGCCATTGGAGATCAACTCAGACCGTGGAAGTCTTTTCACTTCATGATTTTGGGAAAGTTTCCAGAATGCTATGGGAACTCATCTCTCCTTCAGTACTGCCTTCCATCCCCAGTCAAGTGGTCAAGTGGAACGAGTCAATCAAATTCTGGAAGACATGCTTCGAGCCTCTGTCATCTCTTTCGGTATGGATTGGGAGAAGTGTCTTCCATTTGCCGAATTCGCTTATAACAATAGTTATCAAGCCAGCCTGGGTAAAGCCCCCTTCGAAGTTCTGTATGGACGAAGGTGTCGAACACCTCGTAACTGGTCAGAAATCGGGGAAAGACAATTCTTTGGCCCGGATATGATCCAGGAAGTAGAAGAGCAAGTTCGCATCGTTCGTGAGAAATTGAAAACAGCCCAGTCTCGCCAGAAGAGCCAATATGATAGTCATCATAAGGCTGTGACTTTTGAAGTCGGCGATAAGGCTTACCTTCGGGTTACTCCTCTTAAGGGAACCCATCGCTTCGGTATCAAAGGCAAATTGGCCCCTCGTTACATCGGTCCTTTTCGCATTCTTGCCAAATGAGGAGAAGTTGCCTACCAATTGGAACTACCTCCGCACCTATCCAGAGTTGATGACGTGTTCCACGTTTCTCAACTCAGGCGTTGCTTCTCGGATCCTATCCGCGGAGTGGACCACGAAACGCTTGATCTCCAGAACAATCTCACATATTGAGAATATCCCGTTCGTATTCTTGATCAAACCGAGCGCACCACTCGACGCCACAATATCAACTTTCTCAAGGTTCAATGGTCACATCATTCCGAGAGTGAAGCTACTTGGGAAAGGGAGGATCGTCTTCGACTTGAGTACCCCACCCTCTTTCCGGAGGAACCCGAATCTCGGGACACGATTCTTTTAAGTGGGGGTGAGTTGTCACATCCCTAGTTAGCACTTGCATTAGGACTAGCTAGAGTGTGCATCATGTCTACTTATCAAAGAAACTTGAAATGGGAATGACAGAAACCCCAACACCCCTCTTCTAACAACTAGGGTTTGGTAAAATCTTTTCCAATGTACCCAAAATGCCCTTCAAAAATGTTCATCATTTCTGCCTTGGTCATAAACCTCTGCCAAAAATGGTGCACAATTTTCTAGGACATCTAAGGGCTCTAGATTAAATCATATGGTATTTGTATTTGGGCATTTAAATGCTATAAAATATTTTAAATGCTCAAGTAATCATAAACTATAATGTTCTATGTTGTTCATATTATATACAGTGGGCATGACAAGTTTTATGAGTTATAAAAATGTTCTGGCATTTTTATTAATTAAACAAAGTTGCAAAAAAATGAAACAGAAAAGAAATAGGAAAAAAAGAAAGAGAGAGGAAGAACTTACCTGAGCCCAGCACTGTTGCAGGCCGGCCCAGCCCACCAGCGCCGCTTCTGTCGCCTTCCTCCTCGCGCCAGAAGGCAGCGCGCGTGGCCACCGCGCGCCGGCACGCGCCCGGCCACCTCCATCCTGCTTGCCTACCTCCCCGACGGCCTGGACGCCTCCATGCGTCGCCACGCAGCTACCCCGACCCCTCTCTCATTTGCCCTCGTCCTCTTCTCCTTCCCCTGGCTCTCTCCCTCTCACCACCGAGGCCGCCCGTCGCCGCTGTTCGCCGTTGCCGCGCCTAGTGCCTCCCCCTCGTCCTGTGAGAGTGTCCAGAAGGATCGCCGCGACGCCCTCTTCCTCCTCGCTGAGCCACGGATCGCCGGGAGCCCTGCAACGCCTTCACGCCGTCGTCCCCAACCTCGGATCGCCGGAGCACCTCGCCGTCGATTAAGAAGCTGCAGAGCGTCCCCGACCTCTCCGTCAAGCTCGCTAGCACCGCTGTGAGCCCCTACGCTGAATCCCTCCTTCCTCTGCTTCGTTTGCGCCGTGTAGCTGCTGCTCCGTTGATCACCGAAACCCGTCGCCGCCGTGCTTGCCGCCGGTGATGCTCCGGTGACCATTTGGTCACGGACGCACGTCCATCTCGCTCGCCGCAGCACGTAGATGAGCTAGGTACCACGCACGCATCGCCTAGGCCACCGTAGCCGCGTTTCCACACACGCCCGAACACCAGCTGCCGCCGTCGAGCTCGTTGCCGTCGCCTCCGGCCACCACAGGCCCGACGACCACCACCGTTCGACGCGCACCGGCAAGGACTCTCCAACGCGCCCAACCGCGGCTCGAGCCGTGCCCTGTGGGCGTTTTCCGAAGATCGCCGCCGTGTTTGGCCTCGCCGGCGTCAGTTCGCCGGCGAGTTTGACTCGTTTGACCGGGGGGTTGACCACCCCTGGGTCGCTGACGTGTGGGCCACCCCTCCTCTAATTAGCTAGTTTAGTTAAGTATATGTTAATTAAATTAGTTAGTTAGTTTAGTCACTGACCCGTGGGCCCAGACCCCACTGACAGCTAATTAGTTCCTAGATTAACACTAATTAACTTTGCTAATTAGCTATGACACTGACATGCCGGGCCCACATGTCATGTTTGACCTGGACCAGCTCCTGTTGACCTGCTGACGTCAGCATGAGGTCATGCTGACGCAGTAAAGAGTTTCTGGAATTTAATTTAAATCTTAAATGATTTATGAATTTCAGAAATACCCAAAACTTCCAAAAATCATATAAAATCAACCGTAGCTCAGATGGAAATAATTTATATATGAAAAATGATCAGAAAAATCCAATCTTTCCAATGGCACTGGTTTCATGCATGTTTGAGCAAGTTAACCTTGTTGTATACATTAAAACATGATAATGCACTTAATTAAATAATAGTTTGAATTCCAATTTGAATCTTTGATTCAAATAGGCTCAAACCCTTCTGGTTATAGTTGCATTAGCCCAAAACACATGCATCTTGCCATGTCATGAGCATGCATCATATTATTGCATTTGTTTGTTTAATGATTGTATCGCCGGTATTCTCTGTGTTAGGTCCTGCTCCCGAGGATACTTCTGTGTATCCAGCTGAAGAGCAGTACCCGACAACCAATCTGACAGGCAAGCAATCATTGATCATTCCGATACAATGCCATCTTCTCGCTCCTGCCCTCTTTTATTGCATTAAGGCAACAACGTGTGAACGGCTACTTGCTGCGGTAATTGAACCCTATTCCCTTGCATGACCTGTCATTGCCACAGTAAATAGTTGAAACCCACTAGCATGTGTAGGAGTTGATTGAGCCATGTGATGTGTGATCCACCATGCTATTTGCTTATGTCGCCTGCTATGCTTAGAATTGTGTCTGGTCTGGTTCATCTGGGTGATGGATCAGAGTGAAATGATCATATCGATAAAGAGAAGAAGTGTGGAACACGTTTGGTTAAGGTATCGATGAAAGGCCATGTAGGAGTACGTGGTGGGTTGTTTCATTGGAACCGTACATAGGACCCGAGATCTGTATGTGTGGTTCAAGTTCCAGCTACTACCATGCATTGGGCCCGAAACCAATGGACCCTCTCGACTTATTAATTACCCTCGATCTCTGTCCAGGAGTTGCAACTAGTTTCTGGTGTTTATAGTTTACTGGAGGTCGTGCACAGCGCTGACCCTCGGGGTGGGTTGTGATGCGACAGGTACGTGGCACGGTGTACCGGTTGCCCGTTTGGTGACTCGGGAACCCTGTACACATCGTTTGGGGCCGTGAGCGACACCCCGGCCGGATATCCCCACGGATGGAACCCAAATAGGCGATAAACCTGGACGAGAGACTTGAGTAGTTAGTCAGGTCGTGGTCGACACCCACGCTGGGCTTCCGCTTGAAGGTTGCCGAGTACACGTCGAGTAAACGATGATAAGTGGTGGGAGCGTGTGTGAAGAGGTACACCCCTGCAGGGTTATCAATCTATTCGAATAGCCGTTGTTCGCGGTACGGACTACTTGGTTACTCTTACAGTTCATAGACAAGTTGATGGATACTACTAAAATCCTCAAGATAAGTGTGAGTACCGTGGATGGCCCTTCCGTAGGATGACGGAATAGGATCCTCGGTACTGTATTGTTGTGGTGAGTAGAGGACTCGTGTTCGTAATAACATCTTACAATCCGTTGAGAGTTGTAGTATAGGTTAGCCAAGAGTCAAAGCTGGCTTTCTGCTATGAACTCCACTACCCCCTTTGATAATGTTGCATGTATGATAGGTTCTGTGGTAAGACTTGCTGACTACCTTTTGTACTCATGTTTGCTTAATAATTGTTGCAGAGGAGAACCCTGCCCCTGCTGATGGGTTCTACATAGACGTTGACGTCGACGAGTAGCTTGACACCCAGACGGAGATCTGGAGCTTGTGAAGGGCCTTGTAGATAGTCAGGCTACACCAAGCCTGTTTTATTTTCTAAGTTGTCTGTACTCAAACATGTAGCTTCCGCTTGTGCTTGTATGACTGTATGACTTGAGTGTTGGGTCATGTGACCCCTACCTGTATGGATATTTTATGTATGGTTCTTGGAGCCTCTTAAATAAAGTACTTTAAGTCATAGAGTTCTGTTGTGATGCAATGTTGTATTTGCACATATTGGGCATATTGTGTGTATGGTTGAAATGCTTGATATGTGTGGGATCCGACACCTAGTTGTTTTCCTTTGGTAGCCTACCTTAGAGGGAAATGCCTCCTAGTGATTCCATTGAGCCTTGGTAGCTTGCTACTACTCGAAACACGTAGGCTGGCCGGCATGTGTCCTTCTTCATTCCTGAATCTGTCCCTTAGGGGAAATGTCACGCGTTGTTCCTACGTTGATGACCGACACGTTCGTTGTTGACTCATGGATGCCTGTCTCTATAATCTAGTGCCTCTTTTGGTTTATAACTAGCCATGTCGGCCCGGGTTCTCTGTCATATGGATGCTAGCGACACTGTCATATACGTGTGCCAAAATGCGCAAACGGTCACGGGCCAGGTAAGGTGGCACCCGTGGGGTTACCGTGCGTGAGGCCGCAAAGTGATATGACGTGTTACAGCTAGATCGGTGTGACTTAGGATCGAGGTCCTGACACGAACTCAGGGAAGTAGAGGTTGAAGATGGTCTCTCTCAAGCAACCCTGCAACTAAGATACAAGAAGTCTCTTGTGTCCCCAACACACCTAATACAACTAGGAGTTGTATAGGTGCACTAGTTCGGCGAAGAGATGGTAAAATATGGATGATAGGAGTGGAAAAGCAAAGTAATATAAATCTGTAATAAAAAGTGCAGCAAGCAAACAAGTGGTAAACGTGAGCACAAATGGTATTGCAATGGTGGAAACAAGGCCTAGGCTTCATACTTTCACTAGTGGCAACTCCCAACAACATTAACATAGTCTAATCACATGATATTTCCCATAAAACATGCAATGGAGACGCACTCGGAGGTCATTCCTTTGTGGTCAAGAGAGGATGAGAATTATGTAGGGCTACAAAAGCACACCTCAAAGTTCATAGTTCTCAATTTATGGATTTCCCAATGTCACCGCGGCCATCCAAAGAGAGTACCACAATCACCACAACATATCTCAAGGATAGTCAAAGACAAGCACCAAGAGACTCTCAATCTTCAATCAACACACAAAAGAGGAAATCACTCATGAAAATATTCTTCTAATCCATGTCCAATAGACCGCTGTCACCTTGGTCTCGGGGATTATACTAGATAAAGACAAGTGAGTACATCAATCCAATACATAGAGGAAGGGGAAATATCATGGGATCACCCTAGATTAACATAGCCTATGATCACAACGAGGATCGCATCATGGGGGAGAGAATTGACCACATAGCTACTGGTAGAAACCTCAGCCCCGAGGAGGAACTACTCCCGCATCATGGAGGGAGGAAGCAACGTCGATGGAGATGAATCCGGGGGCACTTCCCCGTCCCGGCAGGATGCCGGCACAGGAATTCTGGTGTCACACCCTGCATTTTGTAACATGTTATTTGCATCAATGAAGCATGAAAATTTGGACCAGCAAAATTTTTTGGCATCATTTGGCTTTTATTTGGAGTTGAGTTTTTCTTCATGTGCTTTTTCATGTGCTCATCAAAGTCAACTATTACCTCTTGTAGAATTCATCTCCATACCCAATACTTCTGCCCAATGATCATGCCAAGTGTTATATAATAGTATAGTATTTTCTCACAAAATTAATTTGGCCAAAATGTATTTTATAAATTTAGTTTTCCAGAAACCCCTGAATTGAGATTTGCACTGCAAGTTCTTGATTTAGGGTGAGAAAATTATTTCAAAAAGTATATTTGAAACCTAGTAGTCATAGGACTCCCAGAAACCACAAAAGTATAATTTTAAAAGTTATTTTCCTATTTTGTTTAAAAGCTTTTTCTTAAGGCCAGAAGTGGTCTTTAATACGGAAAAATTATTTAACTATTTCAAAAATATTTGCCAAAATTCAGGGAGACTCATAGGACATATATTGTCCATATATAAGAGTTTCAACACTTGGTCATGTTCAAAATAATGGGCTAATCCCTCTAAAACCCTTTCTGGAAATTTCAAGCTTTTGAAATATTTACAAAGGAAATATTATCCAAAAATTCCAGGGAAGTTATATCATGTCATATATGACATATTTGATGATCTTGCCAAGTCCCATGCCTTGGGAAGCAAGAAAATATCATCAAAACCCTTCATAATCATTCTGTCCATATTTGAAGTTTGAGCAACTTTACATTGCCAAACTTGTCCAAATGCTCTCAAATTTGGTGCACATGCTAGAAATGTCTAATAAGGCATCTAGACCAAATGGCATAAGATTTGGAGTAGAGCAACTTTGACCAGAACACCCCAAAACCCTTTATGTTCAAATGCAGACTTGAACAACTTCACATTACCAACTTTTTACCTGGAGCTTCAAACTTTGTGGGCATGATCAATACCCCAAATGATGAAACTACACCAAGTGGTGCATCAAGGGGAGATGATTAGCTTGACTCAAACAAGATGAAGCCATTTCTGTTGATTTCTAGGGTTCACCAAAGTTACATTGGCAAGTTTCTTCAAATGAGCCCAAATTTGGTGAAGCACCCTATTTTCACATATCTTTCAATCCTGTTAAGTGTCATGGCAAGACGAGATCATTTGATTAACCAAACACTAATCAAACACCTTCTGGCTTTTTACTAAAACCCTCTTCTTGATCACTTTCACCTTTTACCTTGGCCTCAACTTTCTACCACACGTTCAACCAGTTACTAGCTACCTCCAGTAACTTCCCTA
This sequence comes from Secale cereale, assembly GCA_902687465.1. NCBI lineage: Eukaryota > Viridiplantae > Streptophyta > Magnoliopsida > Poales > Poaceae > Secale > Secale cereale. The sequence continues at coordinate 54,831,093 of LR738714.1, read as the reverse complement.
GGACCCCAGCTCCATGATTGAGGGGTAAAAACCCTAGTTCACCCTGTTGGACATCCATTTCTTACCAAGTCACCAGCTTCCTCTCTCTCTCCTTGACTCTCCAGAGCATCCAAGGCTGCAGACGAACTTCTTGCATCACCCTGGACCCCCCAGACACGGTGGACACGTCCAGAGGCCCAATGGCATGTCGTGGCATGCGATAAGGGCGTTCCAGAACGCGCTACAGTGCGCCCATGCACTGTAGCTTCGGCCAATCGTCTGCCCCCGACAGCCTCGGGCTCCCCCCTCGCGCCAGTCGATGCCCCTCGACGTCTGCAACCTCCCCGGCGCTGTCCCCCCTCCTCCTGCGCCCTCCTGTGGCCGTCGTCACACGCGCGCTGGCCGCCCGCAGCCTCCACTCCTCGGGCTCGCACGCGCGCACGGTCTGGAAGCATCCCCGCTCCTCCTCTCTCCTCTAATGGACGTAGGACTCGTCCAGCAACGCCGTAGACTCGTTCCTGTCGCCTCCCGTGCGCTGTAGCATCGAGCAGGAGCTCGCCGGCGCACCGGTCCACGGGACCCCGCCGTTCCCCTATAAATAGGACCCCCCCCCCCCGAGCCCTCCTCTCAGCACCAGCAGCTTCACCACATCCTCTTCAGTCCCCCAGCACCACCCGTTCTTCCTCCAGAGAGCTTCAGTGCTCGGGATCGACCGGAGCTCCGCCGCGTCGGGCCGCCGGTGATCTCGCAGTACAGGCCTTCTCTGCCCCTCCTTTGGCTTGATCTAGAACCACCATGCGTCACTTATGCTTTCCCCTCGCTTTCCCCTCTCTGTAGCAGCTGGAAACGGCCGGAGCGACGACTTCCCGACGACCCTCCACCGTCCCACCTCGCCGCCGGCGAACCCGACCTCCCCGGCGTGCCGCACCACCACCACTACCTCCGCAACTCGACGCTGAACTCATCCCTGCCCTCCGTTGCCATCGCCGTGGCCGGAATCGTCGCCGGTGAGCTCGCCGTGGCCGTGGCCGTGAGGTTGGAGATGACAGGCGGGCCCCGCCTGTCATCCTCACCCCTCTCTCCCCCTCCTCACAGCCGCTGACCGCTGGGCCCCGCCCGTCAGGTTTGAAAACCTGACGTGCGCGCGCTGGCGCCCGAGCGGCCGGGCTGGATGCCCTGGGCCGTGCACTGTGGCCCCTCTGGCCCTGTAGCACAGGGGCATTTCTTTTTATTCTTTCTGTAATTACTTCAAACATTTTTACAGAAATCAATATTGGTCCAAATGAAATAATTCCAACTCCTAAATTCTTGTAATATTCCAACCTATTTAATGGTGTCACTTTCACACACATCCATGAAACTTTTCTGTTCTGTTCAAATTTAAATTCAAATTTGAGCAATAAAACTCCTGTTCTAAAATCCTTAGCTTCCATTTTGTTGCTCCAAAACTCCAACTAAGAATTTTCTCCATCTTAGAAATCCCTCTAGTATTTAACAAAAATAAGTTGACATTTTTCTTAGCACTTTGATTTTTCTGTTTTATTTGTGGTCTTATTTTTTCCGTTGTTATTATGCGACGTATAGATACCGTATTTGACGAAGTTGCTGAAGAAGGAGAAGGAGAAGGATTTGAAGACTTTGAAGACCAAGCCAATCCAGGCAAGCAGCCCTTTGACCATGATTCACTTGTTCTTTGGAACTCGTTTGTTTCCGATGCATGATGATAGGGTTACGGTGGTGACCTAGTTGAAACCACCACATGATGCATGCTTTACTCTTGATCTTGCCATGTGCTAGATGCAATGCATATGGTTAGTAGTATTGAGTAGTGATGCATGTGTGACATGAACCTTCGTGGTTGAAATCTTTGCATAAAACCCCGTCGGGTGCCATTCATGCCCGAGGGAGATGATGAGTTGGGTAACCACTTGATGACGAAGTGGTGTACCGAGACAAGTGTGTGTTTTTCAAACGGATTGGTTTAAGTTGCGACCATTATTCCAACCATACATGTGCAACCACTCTACCCCCTATGGGACGGGGCGTTATTGATTACTTAGGTCGATACTAGCATGGTGCCCGCATTACTAGTGACGGGTAGACTTGAGGTCTTTCCCGGGACGGGGTCGTGCTTGGATAGACGACCATGACTGTTTTCACAGGGCACCGGACACACCGTTGGTCCCTTCGGGTACGAGTGACATTGAAATTAGGGCAAAGTCCCGTGATCTATTGTTTGTACTCGAGGGCCGTGTACCAACGAGTGGACTCTATGTTAGTGTCGTCTAAGGAAAGGTAATGACCGGGTGCTTCCCCTGAGTACTTGAGGTACTGCGGGATCGTGGATGACACGAAAGCTTCCCGGATCTTGTGGGTAAAGTGTACAACCTCTGCACAGTGTAAAACTATTCGAATAGCCGTGTCCACGGTCAAGGACAGTTGGGTAACCTCTCTTGAGCTACGTCCAATGTTTGTTAAACCATGTGCGTGTATGAGAGTCAAGGTGGTGACTTGACTCGATAAGTTGAATCATATTCATGTTGATATCGGTAACCTGTCTTCGAGGTTACGTGAGTTTATTGATGCATAAACTTGATGGTAGAATATTTATTCTAGCCCATTGCTAGAATGCTCATTATTGCTCAGTTTGCATTTTTATTTTGAACCACATCATGGGTTGCTTGCGAGTACATTCAAAGTACTCATTGGCTTGCCACTGGTTATTTAATTGGCCAGGCATGGAGGAACATGAATATGATGAAGAGTTCTTTGGAGACGAACATGCGAACTAGGACGCTATCCCAGTCAGAATGCCTGTAGGGTTAAGGCAGATGGCATGGGTTCTACCTATCATCAAAGACTTCCGCTATTTGAGTTATTTGCTATTCGGCCCGTGAGGCTTTATCTATGTAAGACTTGGCCATAATGGCCTTAATTTGTGTAAGACGATATGTATGGATGTAAGACTCTTGTTATTCAGCTTCTGTGTGTTCAGTGAGCATTGATCTCTGGGATCACTGTACACGTGCATTCGGTGATCTCGACTTCTAAGTCGGGGTCCCCACAGAGCTGGCATCAGAGCCATCCTGAATGTAGGAAGCCTTAGTTAGCATGGGCGTTAGTTAGATGAGACCCCTTTTTCAAAAAAAAAAACCTTCTGAACCTCTCTTCTTTTCTAAACCCGAGATTTCATCAGCTTATTAACCCTTCCTATTCCACCTTTGTAAATGGCCGCTGTACCCGAAGAGCAACTGACCACTGGGTTTCCCTTGCTTCTCGAGGATAGCCTCCAGGAGTGTCAGTTCCACCAAGCGCCCATCCTCACCTACCTTGAGCATTGGGTTAGCGACACTGAGGTGGAGTACCATGTGGAAGTGATCGTGAAGGCAAACGATCCTCCCACAAGTTGGTTCTTAGAGGGACACCAGATGGCAACACTACCTCTCGCTGTCGAGGCTGCTGCACTCAAGGCACTAACCCGCCTCCGCGAGCTTCTTCCGGAGATGGCAGCCAAGATGACAACTCGCTTCTTACCTTACCGGAAGGAAGGTGAAGAAGAAAGCAACGCACTAGCCCCTCCACTGAAGGAAGGACTCTCGCTTCGGTTCCAGCCCTACTTCAATCTATGTTCCGACAGCTTGGCACAAGACTTGGCCTCGGAATCAATGAAGCTTCGGGAAGAACTTCACAAGACCAAGGCACTTCTTCGTCGAGCTCAAGAGAAGACAAATAGGATCAAGAAGGAAGGAGCACCTTCTGGACAGTCCGCTATCGCATATCGAGGCGGAAGGCCCTCCGAGGATGTATCTTCCAAGAATGAAGAACCACCTCGGCGACGCCGGATGACGGCAAGGGAATATCGCAAGCTTTTCCCTGCACCTCCGACGAAGCACCGTCGTATCCAACTCCTCCACTCCCCCACACCCTCAAGTGACAAGGGGGCCCAGACAGATGAAGACAAGGAGGAAGACCCAGAAGAGCCGGAATACGCGACCGAGCATTCCGCCGCTTAGGCATTATTCGCTACTCGGATATGCCAGTTGTGACCTCTACGGTAGGATAGGTCGTGTAACCCCTATGCGCAGTCGACTCCTTGTATGGTTCATATGAAACCATCTAGTGTTTGCTTTTGTTGTGTCTGGATGTATGTCGTATTCTTCCTTCGGGAATGTGTAAACGACTACACCACCCATTTGGATTTTAATGAATGTGTTTTGGCCTTCCGGCCCTTGCATAATTTGATTAGTGTCACACCCACCCCCTTACTAGGCACCCATCTATCTTGCTTTCCCTCTTCCAAGTCATGAGACCTTTTACCGCTCCAACAGGATGCCTATTGTAACTCGTACTGGTACCTCTACCCAGCAGCCTGAAGCCGGAGCATCCACTCAGTCAGAGGCAGGCCACGACCAAACCAACGACCAAGCTCCACCACCACCACCTCCTCCGAACATGGACATGGCTCAGATTCTCCAAGCTTTCGGAGAGGAACGCCAAGCCAACACTGCAGCCCTTCAGCTGATTGCTCAAGCTGTCACCAACAACCGCCAGCTGGCGGGGAATAGCAATGGACGTTCCACGTTGGCAGAGTTCAAGAAGCATGCACCGCCAACCTTTATCGAGACCGCTGAACCCCTGGATGCAGACGACTGGATCCGCTCCATTGAGGAAATACTGGAACTGGTCGGATGCACCGAAGACCGCGAGAAGGTGGCTTATGCAGCCCACTGCCTCGGGGGGACTGCTAGAGCTTGGTGGGATGGATTCAAGGTCATGCATGCTGAACAAGACATCACTTGGGTCAACTTCAAGGCAGAATTCCGCAAGGCCCACATTCCTTCCGGAATCATGGCTATCAAAAAGCGTGAGTTCCGAGCCCTGAAGCAAGGAAGTAGCACTGTCAAGGAGTACATGCAGAAGTTCAGTGTTCTGTCAAGGTATGCCCCTAAAGATGTCAGCACTGATGCTGCCAAAAGGGAGCGCTTCATGGAAGGCCTCAATCAGACTCTGCAATACTCGCTTGTCGTGTGCGACTGCCCATCCTTCGTTGACCTGGTGAACAAAGCACTTATACTTGAAGACAAGCGGCGTGCTTTGGAAGACACTCGCAAGCGCAAGATGGTCAGTAAGGGAAGTTCTAGCAACTAGAAGCCTCGTCCGTGGCAGTCAGCCCTGGCCAAGCCAACCTTTCCGCAACCAAGAGCTCCTGCACCTCGTACCAATCCTCAGCCTCAGCAGTATGCCAACCCAAGGCCAGTTTTCAACCCCAATACCAGTGGTGGCAACAAGATCAGCAATCCAAACCAAGTCACTTGCTTTGGATGTGGTCAGTCTGGACACATCTCAAGGGTGTGCCCCAACAAGAAGCCTGATGCCCCGCGCCCCAATGCGCAGAACCAGGGACAAGGCCGCGGGATGCAACCAAGGAACCCAGCTCCTCGCAATCCACCTAACCAAGGGAAGGGGCGTGTGAATCACGTCACTCCTGAAGAAGCCCAGGAAGACCCGGACGTCATGCTGGGTACGTTCCTTGTCAACTCAGCACCTGCAACTGTCTTGTTTGATTCTGGAGCAACGCATTCATTTGTCACTCAAATATTTGCATTAAAAAGTGGCATGACCCCTACACCCCTGAATAACCCTATGGTGGTACAAACCCCCGGAGCCGAGATGAGAGCCAAGATAGGCTGTAAGGGAGTCAGTATTACCATTAACAGTGTAGACTTCCTAGCAGACCTTATCATCCTAAGATCGCAAATCTTGGATGTGATCTTAGGGATGGATTGGCTCAGTAAGCACCAAGGCTTGTTAGACTGTGCCAATCGGACAGTCACTATGACCAATGACCAAGGAGTCAAAGTCAAGTTTGCTTCCAACTCCTCTTCCTTTCACGCCGCTCAAGTCAACTGTCTGTCTGAAGTTGGGCTAGAGCAAGTACCGGTGGTGTGTGAGTATCCTGATGTCTTTCCGGATGAACTACCGGGAATGCCCCCTGACCGTGACATTGAGTTCATCATCGAGCTCGTGCCTGGAGCAGGACCCATCTATAAGAAGCCTTATAGAATGGGGACGGAAGAATTAGCCGAGTTGAAGAAGCAGCCGGAAGAGCAGCTGAGGAAGGGATTTATCCGCCCAAGTGCCTCCCCTTGGGGATCCCCTGTTCTATTTGTGGCAAAGAGGGATGGTACCATCCGCTTATGCATTGACTATCGTTCCCTCAATGAAGTTACAATCAAGAACAAATATCCACTTCCCAAGATTGAAGATCTATTTGATCAGCTCAGCAGAGCCAAGGTGTTCTCCAAGATCGACCTCAGATCTGGGTAGTACCAGCTGAAGATCAGACCCCAAGATATTCCGAAGACGGCATTCGTAACCAGATATGGCCTGTACGAGTGCACGGTCATGTCCTTTGGATTAACCAATGCCCCAGCTTACTTCATGTATCTCATGAATAAAGTCTTCATGGAATATTTGGACAAGTTCGTTGTTGTCTTCATTGATGACATTCTTGTCTTCTCAAAGTCGGAGGAAGAGCACGAGCAGCACCTGAGGATGGTCCTAGACAAGCTTTGAGAACACCAACTGTATGCCAAATTCAGCAAGTGTGAGTTCTGGCTACATAAAGTTGGATTCTTAGGTCATGTCTTGACCGAGGAAGGATTATCTGTTGATCCCGCAAAGATCGAAGCTGTGACCCAATGGCAATCTCCAACGACCGTCAAGGAAGTTAGAAGCTTCCTCGGACTTGTGGGCTATTACCGCAAATTCGTGGAAGGATTCTCTAGCATTGCACGGCCAATGACTCAGCTCCTCAAGAAGGACAAGAAGTTCGAGTGGACGCCAAAATGCGAAGAAAGCTTCCAAGAGCTCAAGAAAAGATTGACCACCGCCCCAGTTCTGGCAACACCTGATATTCACAAGGAGTTCGTGATATATTGTGATGCATCTCGAACCGGATTGGGAAGCGTTCTGATGCAAGAAGGTCGAGTCATAGCATACCTCTCCAGGCAGCTACGACCTCATGAGGAGAACTACACTACTCACGATCTTGAGTTAGCGGCAGTAGTTCATGCCTTGAAGACATGGCGGCATTACCTCCTAGGGAAACGGTGTGAGATCTACACAGACCACAAAAGTCTGAAGTACATTTTCACCCAAAAGGAATTGAACATGAGGCAGCGAAGATGGTTGGAACTCATCAACGACTATGACCTTAGTGTTCAATATCACCCCGGGAAGGCTAACGTGGTTGCCGATGCCTTAAGCAGGAAGGCTTGCTCTTTGAATACCGTTATTCAAGAAAGGCAGCCAGCCTTGTTTAAGGAGTTCGAACAATTCAGTTTGGAACTGGTCACCCCTGGATTTCTGGATCATTTGGAAGTCAGACCAACCCTGATGGACGAAGTCAATAAGGCACAAGATGGACACGCAAGCATTGAAGGCGTCAAGAAGAAGATGAAGCTAGGCAAGGCTCCAGGATTCTCTGAAGACGAGCACGGGATTGTTTGGTACAAAGGCCGCATCTGCGTACCAAACAACACAGAGCTGAAGAACCTGATTCTGCTAGAAGCCGACAACACTCCGTATTCCATCCACGCCGGAGGAACCAAGATGTACCAAGACTTGAAGGCACGATTCTGGTGGCACGGGATGAAAAGAGAGATTGCAACCTATGTTGCAAAGTGTGATGTGTGCGAAAGGGTCAAGGCTGAATATCAGCGACCTGCTGGATTGCTTCAACCACTCAAGGTTCCTGAGTGGAAGTGGGATAAAGTCAGAATGGACTTCATTACTGGATTACCAAGGTCAAATAAAGGACATGACTCTATCTGGGTCATAGTCGATCATTTGACCAAGGTGGCCCATTTCATTCCTGTCAAGACTACCTACTTAGGCAACCAGCTGGCAACTCTCTATATCAACCAAATCGTGAGCCTCCACGACGTTCCCAAGGAGATTGTGTCAGATCGAGGCACCCAGTTTACTTCAAGGTTCTGGAGAAGATTCCAAGAAGCCTTGGGAACCAAGTTATCTTTCAGCATGGCTTTTCACCCACAGACCGAAGGTCAGACAGAATGAGTCAATCAGATTCTCGAAGATATGCTCCGAGCCTGTGTCTTGGCATATGGAGCCAAGTGGGAAGATTGTCTCCCTTTTGCCGAGTTCTCCTATAACAACAGTTACCAGTGAAGCCTTCAGATAGCACCATTTGAGGTGTTGTACGGACGCAGATGCCGCACACCCCTCAACTGGTCAGAGACTTGAGAAGGACTAGTCTTTGGACCGGATATTCTCCGCGCAGCAGAAGAGCAAGTCCAACTAGTCAGAGAACGTTTGAAGGCAGCCAAGTCAAGGCAAAAGAGCTATGCTGACACTCACCGTCGGGATATGAGTTTCCATGTCGGGGATCATGTGTACCTGCGGGTAACTCCTCTGAAGGGAACCAAGCGTTTCCACATCAAGGGGAAGCTTGCACCAAGATTCATTGGCCCTTTCAAGATCACCGACCGACGAGGAGAAGTGGCTTACCAGTTGGAACTACCATCTGAGCTATCCAATGTGCACAATGTATTCCATGTGTCACAACTCCGGAAATGTCTCCAAGTTCTGGACAAGCCTAATCTCTACAAGGATGTTGATCACCAAGCCATTGATCTGCAGCCTGATTTGACCTACCGCGAGAAGCCCATTCGCATTCTGGACGAAGCAGAACGACGGACGCGAAGCCGTACCATCAAGTACTTCAAGGTCCAGTGGAGCAACCACACCGAAGCAGAAGCAACCTGGGAACGTGAAGACTATCTTAGATCCGAGATTCCCGATCTCTTTTAAGACCTAGTTTAGGAATCTCGGGGACGAGATTCTTGTAAGGGGGGTAGGTCTGTCACACCCTGCATTTTGTAACATGTTATTTGCATCAATGAAGCATGAAAATTTGGACCAGCAAAATTTTTTGGCATCATTTGGCTTTTATTTGGAGTTGAGTTTTTCTTCATGTGCTTTTTCATGTGCTCATCAAAGTCAACTATTACCTCTTGTAGAATTCATCTCCATACCCAATAATTCTGCCCAATGATCATGCCAAGTGTTATATAACAGTATAGTATTTTCTTACAAAATTAATTTGGCCAAAATGTATTTTATAAATTTAGTTTTCCAAAAACCCCTGAATTGAGATTTGCACTGCAAGTGCTTGATTTAGGATGAGAAAATTATTTCAAAAAGTATATTTGAAACCTAGTAGTCATAGGACTCCCAGAAATCACAAAAGTATAATTTTAAAAGTTATTTTCCTATTTTGTTTAAAAGCTTTTTCTTAAGGCCAGAAATGGTCTTTAATAGGGAAAAATTATTTAACTGTTTCAAAAATATTTGCCAAAATTCAGGGAGACTCATAGGACATATATTGTCCATATATAAGAGTTTCAACACTTGGTCATGTTCAAAATAATGGGCTAATCCCTCTAAAACCCTTTCTGGATATTTCAAGCTTTTGAAATATTTACAAAGGAAATATTCTCCAAAAATTCCAGGGAAATTCTATCATGTCATATATGACATATTTGATGATCTTGCCAAGTCCCATGCCTTGGGAAGCAAGAAAATATCATCAAAACCCTTCATAACCATTCTGTCCATATTTGAAGTTTGAGCAACTTTACATTGCCAAACTTGTCCAAATGCTCTCAAATTTGGTGCACATGCTAGAAATGCCTAATAAGGCATCTAGACCAAATGGCATAAGATTTGGAGTAGAGCAACTTGACCAGAACACCCCAAAACCCTTTCTGTTCAAATGCAAACTTGAGCAACTTTACATTACCAACTTTTTACCTGGAGCTTCAAACTTTGTGGGCATGATCAATACCCCAAATGATGAAACTACACCAAGTGGTGCATCAAGGGGAGATGATTAGCTTGACTCAAACAAGATGAAGCCATTTCTGTTGATTTCTAGGGTTCACCAAAGTTACATTGGCAAGTTTCTTCAAATGAGCCCAAATTTGGTGAAGCACCCTATTTTCACATATCTTTCAATCCTGTTAAGTGTCATGGCAAGAGGAGATCATTTGCTTGACCAAACACTGATCAAACACCTTCTGGCTTTTTACTAAAACCCTCTTCTTGATCACTTTCACCTTTTACCTTGGCCTCAACTTTCTACCACAGGTTCAACCAGTTACTAGCTACCTCCAGTAACTTCCCCAGGACCCCAACTCCATGATTGAGGGGTAAAAACCCTAGTTCACCCTGCTGGACATCCATTTCTTACCAAGTCACCAGCTTCCTCTCTCTCTCTCCTTGACTCTCCAGAGCATCCAAGGCTGCAGACGAACTTCTTGCATCACCCTGGACCCCCCAGACAAGGTGGACGCGTCCAGAGGCCCAATGGCATGTCGTGGCATGCGATAAGGGTGCTCCAGAGCGCGCTACAGTGCGCCCACACATTGTAGCTTCGGCCAATCGTCTGCCCCCGACAGCCTCGGGCTCCCCCCTCGCGCCAGTCGATGCCCCTCGGCGTCCGCAACCTCCCCGGCGCTGTCCCCCCTCCTCCTGCGCCCTCCAGTGGTCGTCGTCACACGCGCGCTGGCCGCCAGCAGCCTCCACTCCTTGGGCTCGCACACGCGCATGGTCTGGAAGCATCCCCGCTCCTCCTCTCTCCTCTAATGGACGTAGGACTCGTCCAGCAACGCCGTAGACTCGTTCCCGTCGCCTCCCGTGCGCTGTAGCATCGAGCAGGAGCTCGCCGGCGCACCGGTCCACGGGACCCCGCCGTTCCCCTATAAATAGGACCCCCCCGAGCCCTCCTCTCAGCACCAGCAGCTTCACCACATCCTCTTCAGTCCCCCAGCACCACCCGTTCTTCCCCAGAGAGCTTCAGTGCTCGGGATCGACCGGAGCTCCGCCGCGTCGGGCCGCCTGTGATCTCGCAGTACAGGCCTTCTCTGCCCCTCATTTGGCTTGATCTAGAACCACCATGCGTCACTGATGCTTTCCCCTCGCTTTCCTCTCTCTGTAGCAGTTGGAAACGGCCGGAGCGACGACTTCCCGACGACCCTCCGTCGTCCCACCTTGCCGCCGGCGAACCCAACCTCCCCGGCGTGCCGCACTACCACCACTACCTCCGCAACTCGACGCTGAACTCATCCCTGCCCTCCGTTGCCATTGCCGTGGCCGGAATCGTCGCCGGTGAGCTCGCCGTCGCCGTGGCCGTGAGGTTGGAGATGACAGGCGGGCCCCGCCTGTCATCCTCACCCCTCTCTCCCCCTCCTCACAGCCGCTGACCGCCGGGCCCCGCCCGTCAGGTTTGAAAACCTGACGTGCGCGCGCTGGCGCCCGAGCGGCCGGGCTGGATGCCCTGGGCCATGCACCGTGGCCCCTCTGGCCTAGTAGCACAGGGGCATTTTTTTTATTCTTTCTGTAATTACTTCAAACATTTTTACAGAAATCAATTTTGGTCCAAATGAAATAATTCCAACTCCTAAATTCTTGTAATATTCCAACCTATTTAATGGTGTCACTTTCACACACATCCATGAAACTTTTCTGTTCTGTTCAAATTTAAATTCAAATTTGAGCAATAAAACTCCTGTTCTAAAATCCTTAGATTCCATTCTATTGCTCCAAAACTCCAACTAAGAATTTTCTCCATCTTAGAAATCCCTCTAGTATTTAATAAAAATAAGTTGACATTTTTCTGAGCACTTTGATTTTTCTGTTTTATTTCTGGTCTTATTTTTCCGTTGTTATTATGCGACGTATAGATACCGTATTTGACGAAGTTGCTGAAGAAGGAGAAGGAGAAGGATTTGAAGACTTTGAAGACCAAGCCAATCCAGGCAAGCAGCCCTTTGACCATGATTCACTTGTTCTTCGGAACCCATTTTTTTCCGATGCAAGATGATAGGGTTACGGTGGTGACCTAGTTGAAACCACCACATGATGCATGCTTTACTCTTGATCTTGCCATGTGCTAGATGCAATGCATATGGTTAGTAGTATTGAGTAGTGATGCATGTGTGACATGAACCTTCGTGGTTGAAATCTTTGCATAAAACCCCGTCGGGTGCCATTCATGCCCGAGGGAGATGATGAGTTGGGTAACCACTTGATGACGAAGTGGTGTACCGAGACAAGTGTGTGTTTTTCAAACGGATTGGTTTAAGTTGCGACCGTTATTCCAACCATACATGTGCAACCACACTACCCCTTATGGGATGGGGCTTTTTTGATTACTTAGGTCGATACTAGCATGGTGCCCGCATTACTAGTGATGGGTAGACTTGAGGTCTTTCCCGGGACGGGGTCGTGCTTGGATAGACGACCATGACTGTTTTCACAGGGCACCGGACACACCGTTGGTCCCTTCGGGTACGCGTGACATTGAAATTAGGGTAAAGTCACGTGATCTATTGTTTGTACTCGAGGGCCGTGTACCAACGAGTGGACTCTATGTTAGTGTCGTCTAAGGAAAGGTAATGACCGGGTGCTTCCCCCGAGTACTTGAGGTACCGCGGGATCGTGGATGACACGAAAGCTTCCCGAATCTTGTGGGTAAAGTGTACAACCTCTGCAGTGTGTAAAACTAGTCGAATAGCCGTGTCCACGGTCAAGGACAGTTGGGTAACTGCTCTTGGGCTACGTCCAATGTTTGTGAAACCATGTGTGTGTATGAGAGTCAAGGTGGTGACTTGACTCGATAAGTTGAATCATATTCATGTTGATATCGGTAACCTGTCTTCGAGGTTACGCGAGTTTATTGATGCATAAACTTGATGGTAGAATATTTATTCTAGCCCATTGCTAGAATGCTCATTATTGCTCAGTTTGCATTATTATTTTGAACCACATCATGGGTTGCTTGCGAGTACATTCAAAGTACTCATTGGCTTGCCATTGGTTATTTAATTGGCTAGGCATGGAGGAACTGGAATATGATGAAGAGTTCTTTGGAGACGAACATGCGAACTAGGACGCTATCCCAGTCAGAATGCCTGTAGGGTTAAGGCAGATGGCATGGGTTCTACCTATCATCGAAGACTTCCGCTATTTGAGTTATTTGTTATTCAGCCCGTGAGGCTTTATCTATGTAAGACTTGGCCATAATGGCCTTAATTTGTGTAAGACGATATGTATGGATCCTCATGAGCTAAAACAGAGGCACAAAAGAGAAATGCTTTTGAATAATTTTGACATGGTACAAGAAAGTCTTCGTTAGGAATGGCAAGTAAATACCATATATAGGAAGGTATGGTGGACTCATATGGCATAACTGGTTTCAAGGATTTTGGATGCACAAGCAGTCAGTCCGCATAGTACAGGTGAAGGCTAGCAAAAGACTGGGAGCAACCAACTAAGAGAGCAATGACGGCCATAATCATGCAGAGCGACAAAGCAACATTGAATCGGGCATGGAAGTTATATCACTACTCAGAAATTAAAGATCATCAAGGCTTGATAGACTTTCTTTACAGTCTTAAATATGCGTGAGCATATGCCAAGTCAATCAAAATAAATTCTTGGAGGAAGATATCACTAAACCATACCACGTCATAGGCAAACAAATCATGCTGGTACTTCAATAACACATTAAGAACCCCCAGCTATTTGAGACTAACCATAAGAAAACATGAACTACTAAGCACCATTATGCACATAGCATTTTTATCATAGACATATCAACCAGTGCCACAGCAGCCAACTCACTTAACAAGATAAGCATGATAACTCAAGAGAGTTCCAGAAGCAACAACCTAAACAAAAGCTCTTAAAAAGATAAGCATGAAAACTAAGAGCTAAGCATGACAGCAGCTATGAAAAGATAAAGAACACACACAAGAAGATACGCATGCAAGCCTATGTTGTGTTCTACAGTGGAGTGGAGCGTGTTTCTCTCCCAAACAATGAAGGCTAGGATCCAACTTGTTAAGAACAGCAAGTAAAACTAAATAAACTAAAAAGAAAAGAGCAAGACGCTCCAAGCATAGCACATAACGCATGAAGTGATAAAAATATAGTGGAACGAAGGACGAATTGATAATTGTTGATGGAGAAGGGGATGCACGGGGGCATCCCCAAGCTTAGATGCTTGAGTCTCCTTGGATATTTCTTGGGGGTGCATGGGGGCATCCCCAAGTTTGAGCGTTTGACACTCCTGAATCTTCTTTTATCATCTTCCCTCGCACACTTGAAAACTCCCTTCATACATAACTCATCATAATCTGATTAGAGAGGTTAGTACCCACAATAAAATAATTTTTCTCTACTGGAAACAAAGATATTCTTGAAGGTCTACTGTTTCTCAACATCGCCAAAAAGTTTTTGCAAAGAAAAAGCAAGCTTAAGGTCTGCAAAACGAAGAAAAGGCAAAACAGGGCAGAATTTGTGAAAAACAGACCAGCTGGTAGTAAATAATTTTTTTGGGGTACTTCTGCAACTCAAATCAAAAAACTCAGAATGGACGCTCGAAAGCCAATTGTATAGAGCATGCTATCAAAAAAATTCAGATAAAAAAGATGATCTGGTGATTTTATTCGAATTTTTCTTTCCAAGGACAGAATCTGTTTTCTGGACAGCATGTCACAACTTTGGAACTTTCTTGCAATCAGAGGCTAAAATTGGCACAAAGCTGAAAAATAAAGATACAATGATGTTGCTACAGTAGTAACAAACATCAAGACCACTAAAAACTGAAAGAACAAACTGAAAGCAAAGATAACAAGGGTTGTCTCCCTAGAGCTCTTTCTTTATAGCCATAAAGATAGGCTTAAGACTTTAATGATGCTCTCGTAGGAATAAGAGTTGAAGAACAAAAGAGAGCATCAAGAAGCAAATGCCAAACACATTTAAGCCTAACATGCTTCCTATGCATAGGAATATTGCAATAGAATAATTCATTGAAGCACAAAGCAATAAGCATAGGAAGACAAAACAAGTGCAGCTTCAAAACCTTCAACATAAAGAGAGGGAACTTGATATTATTGAAATATCTATAAGCATATGTTCCCTTATCATAATAATTTTCAGTGGGATCACGAATAAACTCAACAATATAAGCATCACATAAAGCATTGTTACCATGATCCACATGCAAAAAGGTACTCTTACTCTCCACATAAGCATAATCTTTCTCATTGGTAATAGTAGGAGTAGGACTATCATAAACAACTTGAACACTATAGATTAATTGTGTATTAGGAAGATGGTGTTCAACAAGGGAGTAATTCCCTCCATGATTATGACAAGTTTCATAAGGATAATTTCTCCTTATGTCATAGGTACCTTTATTAGCACTATAGATTGGAGTTATAACATCATCATAGTAGAGAAGAGCATTATCATTGCTAGCAACTATATTTGTAAACATGTCGTCTTTATTCTTACTAGCAAAAGAATTATCAATTATCACATCACTAGTGGGTAAAGGATTTGCATTCCTATCATCCCCAAGCTTAGAGCTTTCCATATCATCACTTTCAGAGTTGGTACCAAAAAGATTTTCAAGATCGTAAGTAGCATTATCATCGTTTTCCCAATCACAATAAGTAACATGCATATCATAATCAAAATCATTTTCAATAGTACCTACGAACGTATTATCAAAATGATAATTAAAGCAATAAACTTCACCTTCTTCTTTAAACTTACAACCGTTAGGATAAAAGTTGATGGGAGGAATATGCTCAGGCCAGGTTGATACCCATTCTTCTTCCTTCTTGCTCCTCTTCCTCCTCCTCTTCTTTTTCTTCTTCTTCACCTTAGGAGGGAGTGGTTGGAGATGAAGCTTCTCCACATATCCTGGTTTATCATTAGAAACAATAGGGGAAACTTGGGAGAAACTCTCCTTTTTATTAGCAGAAATATAAGAGACATTTTTATACTTTGTTAAAGTTCCCTCCTTTCTAATCTAACTTATGTAATCATTTTTATGGCAATTAACAACACAATAGAGATGGCAATTTTGCAAAGTGTTTTTTATTCCTATGGCATTAACATCTAGCCAAGAAGTCTTTTCTGATAACTCTTCACACATCAAAAATAACATAAGCTCATCATAAAGATCAGGGGTGATCATGTTACCACACAACTGGTTAACAGTTATGTTTTGAAAGTGCATGCATTGAAAATTAAAGTGACCCTCTATACAGCAAAGTTCACAAGTAAAAGGATAAAGGTCACACAATTCTCTAGCAATTTCATTTAAATCTTTGACCCAAGTGATTGTTCTTTCATGCTTATGTTGCTTACAATACTTCTCTTCTTCAATCATAGGCCTTTCACAAGGTCTATCCACTCCACAAAAATTAACATGCTTATATAAAACTTCATTTTTAGGAATTGGATCATGCATGTTGCAATCATCATGAACAATTTCATTTTCTTTGCAAATCTCTTTAAAAGGTTCATGATGCTTGATCCAATCCTCCTTAGGCATATTAAGATGTGAAGCAAAAGATTTGAGGAAATCAACAAGGAGTTGAGAATCAAGCCCAAACTTAGCACTAAACTTATTAAAACTTGTAGTTTTAACAAAGGACTTAATGCAATCATACTCATAAATTATACCTGACTCTTTACCTTTGTCGATCTCCCAATCTTCAGTGTTGCGTTGAATTCTTTCAAGGAGTTCCCATTTAGCATCAATCTTTTCGTTTGTGAAAGAACCCATAGAGGAAGCATCGAGCAAATCTTTATCCTATCGAGAGAGCCTCGCATAGAAATTAGTAATAATCATATCTTTGGGGAGCCCATGGTTATGACATTTTAGCATTAACGTTTTCAGTCTCCCCCAAGCTTGAGCTATGCTCTCTCCGTCATGAGGATAGAAATTATAAACATAATTCCTATTCTCATGGACTTCATGAAGAGGATAAAACTTGGAGTAAAAGAGAGACTGGATCTCTTCCCAATCCAGCAGGTGAGAGTCATCTAGTAGCCTATACCATTCCAATGATTTTCCTTTCAATGACAAGGCAAATAATTTCCTCATGACTCCATCTCTTGTCAAACCTGAAATCTTAAACAACTCACAAAGTTCTGTAAGTTTCAACAAATGAATACTAGGATTGACTGTCCCATCATAACAATCATTCCTAATTATTTCAATTATCCCAAGTGGTATTTGGAATGGGATACATTCAGTAGGTGGAGGAGACTTCTCTACCACGGGTGTGGTAAAGCGGCCTTCCCCAAGCAGTGAACTAAGAGTGCGGTTTTCCCTAAACATAACTAGTGAAACTAAAAACAAGAAACGAAAAGATTTAATTGCAAGATCTAAAGATATACCTTCAAACACTTACTTCCCCGGCAACGGCGCCAGAAATAGCTTGATGTCTACACATGCTTCTATTTCTTGTAGACTATGTTGGGCCTCCAAGCGCAGAGGTTTGTAGGACAGCAGCAATTTCCCTCAAGTGGATGACCTAAGGTTTATCGAACTCAGGGAAGTAGAGGTTGAAGATGGTCTCTCTCAAGTAACCCTGCAACTAAGATACAAGAAGTCTCTTGTGTCCCCAACACACCTAATACAACTAGGAGTTGTATAGGTGCAGTAGTTCGGCGAAGAGATGGTAAAATATGGATGATAGGAGTGGCAAAGCAAAGTAATATAAATCTGTAATAAAAAGTGCAGCAAGCAAACAAGTGGTAAACGTGAGCACAAATGGTATTGCAATGGTGGAAACAAGGCCTAGGCTTCATACTTTCACTAGTGGCAACTCCCAACAACATTAACATATTCTAATCACATGATATTTCCCATAAAACATGCAATGGAGACGCACTCGGAGGTCATTCCTTTGTGGTCAAGAGAGGACGAGAATTATGTAGGGCTACAAAAGCACACATCAAAGTTCGTAGTTCTCAATCTATGGATTTCCCAATGTCACCGCGGCCATCCAAAGAGAGTACCACAATCACCACAACATATCTCAAGGATAGTCAAAGACAAGCACCAAGAGACTCTCAATCTTCAATCAACACACAAAAGAGGAAATCACTCATGAAAATATTCTTCTAATCCATGTCCAATAGACCGCTGTCACCTTGGTCTCGGGGATTATACTAGATAAAGACAAGTGAGTACATCAATCCAATACATAGAGGAAGGGGAAATATCATGGGATCACCCTAGATTAACATAGCCTATGATCACAACGAAGATCGCATCATGGGGGAGAGAATTGACCACATAGCTACTGGTAGAAACCTCAGCCCCGAGGAGGAACTACTCCCGCATCATGGAGGGAGGAAGCAACGTCGATGGAGATGAATCCGGGGGCACTTCCCCGTCCCGGCAGGATGCCGGCACAGGAATTCTGGTCCCCCGAAACTTGGTGGCAATGGCGGCGGAGATCGGAATTGCTTCTGGAGAAAAGGGTTCTCGAATCAGGGTTTTCGCGACGGGAGAATAAATAGGAGGCCAAGTAGGGCACCCGAGGAGGTGGGAGCCCCCCAGGCGGCCCCCCGGCGCGGCCAGGGGTGTGGCCGCGCCATCAAGGCGCCTGGGGCCCCTCAGGAACCCCTCTGGCCCCACTTCTGGCACATGGAAGCTTCTGGAGCGCTGATTTTTTATATATTTTTCCCGGAATTTTTCTGGCTATTTAAGTAATGGGAAAACCTGAAATACAAAAACAGCAGAAAACAGAAACTGGCACTGGGGTGCACTGAGTTAATAGGTTAGTCCAAATATGATCAAAAGTGTATGAAAGTGTATCAAAAGCATAGCAATATCACCCAAAACATGCATGGAGCAAGCAGAAATTATAGATACGTTTGGGACGTATCAGCCCACTATTGTACTTGCTCTAAGATGACTTACACACCTAGATGGAGGGAGTAGTTGTTTCCTCTTCGTGTATTTGTGTTAACCTACTAGTGTGGACTCATGCACCCTTCGTGCACTCTACCAAACACCCAAAAGTGGGTTGAGAAGGGAACTTTTGCTCCCATCCTATGCACAATTCATACACCCTGCCTAACACTATTTGTGCTTCATGTGGTTCATGTCTCGTGGAGTACTGTAGCACCTTACTTTCCATGCGTTGTAGACCTAGTTCTCTTAACATTGATCTTACCGTTCATTCTCGACCGGACAGTCAAGAAAGCGGTACTATGTTACTACATTATTGTTCATATAGTTGACATGCGCACAACATCATTTGTTGTCGTCATATCTTACTACACTAGCAACAAGATTATGTAGTACTGATGTATGAACCACTGCACATGCCTAGTAGTAGGAGCACTATGTATGTTCAAGTGGCTGCCGTGTTTCGCACTCCTCCGTCATAAGAGTGGAAACGCTTGATGTAATCATTTTTTTCTTCAGAAAAACAGTGGACATGCTCTACTATGCGGATCCTCCTCCAGCCATGCACTAAATTACTCACTTTTGCCGACGTGTGGGACAGCTAGCATCGGGGTTCACCATGTTGGGAACGTAGTATTTTCAAAATTTTCCTACGATCACGCAAGATCTATCTACTAGATGCATAGCAACGAGGGGAAGAGTGTTTCTACATACCCTCGTAGACCGGGAGCGGAAGCGTCAAGTGACGCGGTTGATGTAGTCGAACTTCTTCGCGATCCAACCGATCAAGCACCGAACGTACCGCACCTCCGCGTTCAGCACACGTTCAGCTTGATGACGTCCCACAAGCTCTTGATCCAGTTGAGCTTCACGGGAGAGTTTCCCCAGCACGACGGCGTGGTGACAGATATGATGTATCTACCGGCGCAGGGCTTCGCCTAAGCACTGCAACGGTATAACCGAGGTGTGTTTATGTGGAGAGGGGCACCGCACACGGCTAAAACAATTCAACTTGTGTGTCCTAGGGTGCCCCCCTGCCCCCTGTATATAAAGGAGCAACGGAGAGGCCGGCCCTAGAGGGGGCGCGCCAAGTGTGGGGAGTCCTACTAGGACTCCCAAGTCCTAGTAGGATTCCCCTTTCCTGTCCGGAGTAGGAGAGAAGGAAAGAGGTGGAGAGGGAGAAGGAAAAGGGGGATGCACCCCTTGTAAAATTCGGACCAGAGGGGGGGCGCGCGCCTTCTTCCTTTTGGCCTTTCTCCTCTATTCCCGTATGGCCCAATAAGGCCCACATACTCCGAAAAATACCCGAATCACTCGGAACCTTTCTCATGTCCGAATATAGTCGTCCAATATATTGATCTTTACGTCTCGACCATTTTGAGACTCCTCGTCATGTCCCCGGTCTCATCCGGGACTCCGAACTCCTTCGGTACATCAAAACTCATAAACTCATAATACTGATCGTCATCAAACGTTAAGCGTGCGGACCCTACGGGTTCGAGAACTATGTAGACATGACCGAGACTCATCTCTGGTCAATAACCAATAGCGGAACCTGGATGCTCATATTGGCTCCTACATATTCTACGAAGATCTTTATCGGTCAAACCGCATAACAACATACGTTGTTCCTTTTGTCATTGGTATGTTACTTGCCCGAGATTCGATCGTCGGTATCTCTATACCTAGTTCAATCTCATTACTGGCAAGTCTCTTTACTCGTTCCGTAATACATCATCTCGTGACTAACTCATTAGTCTTTCGCTTGCAAGGCTTATTATGATGTACATTACCGAAAGGGCCCAGAGATACCGCTCCGACACTCGGAGTGACAAATCCTAGTCTTGATCTATGCCAACACCACGAACACTTTTGGAGACACCTGTAGAGCATCTTTATGATCACCCAATTATGTTGTGATGTTTGATAGCACACAAGGTGTTCCTACGGTATTCGGGATTTGCATAATCTCATAGTCATAGGAACATGTATAAGTCATGAAGAAAGCAATAGCAGTAAAACTAAACGATCATAGTGCTAAGCTAACGGATGGGTCTTGTCCTTCACATCATTCTCCTAATGATGTGACCCCGTTGATCAAATGACAACTCATGTCTATCATTAGGAAACATAACCTTCTTTGATCAATGAGCTAGTCTAGTAGAGGCATACTAGGGACACTCTGTTTTGTCTATGTATTCACACATGTACTAAGTTTCCGGTTAATACAATTCTAGCATGAATAATAAAAATTTATCATGATATAAGGAAATATAAATAACAACTTTATTATTGCATCTAGGGCATATTTCCTTCAGTCTCCCACTTGCACTAGAGTCAATAATCTAGCTCACATCGCCATGTGATTTAATACCGATAGTTCACATTGTTATGTGAATAACACCCATAGTTCACATCGCCATGTGACCAATACCCATAGGGTTTACTAGAGTCAATAATCTAGTTCACATCGCTATGTGATTAATTCCAAAGAGTAATAAGGTGTGATCATGTTTTGCTTGTGAGAGAAGTTTAGTCAACGGGTCTGTCACATTCAGATCCGTATGTATTTCGCAAATTTCTATGTCTACAATGCTCTGCATGGAGCTACTCTAGCTAATTGCTCCCACTTTCAATACGCATCCAGATTGATACTTAGAGTCATCTGGATTTAGTGTCAAAGCTTGCATCGGCGTAACCCTTTACGACGAACTCTTTATTACCTCCATAATCGAGAAACATTTCCTTAGTCATCCAGTTACTAAGGATAAGTTTGACCGCTGTACAGTGATCTACTCCTGGATCACTATTGTACCCCCCTGACAAACTCATGGCAAGGTACACAACATGTTTGGTACACAGCATGGCATACTTTATAGAACCTATGGCTGAGGCATAGGGAATGACTTTCATTCTCTCTATATTTTTCTGCCGTGGTTTGGCTTTGAGTCTTACTCAACTTCACACCTTACAGGTCAGGCAAGAACTCCTTCTTTGACTGATCCATTTTGAACTACTTCAAAATCTTATCAAGGTATGTACTCATCAAAAGTCTTATCAAGCGTCTTGATCTATCTCTATAGATCTTGATGCCCAATATGTAAGCAGCTTCACCAAGGTATTTCTTTGAAAAACTCCTTTCAAACACTCCTTTATGCTTTCTAGAAAATTCTACATCATTTCCGATCGACAATATGTCATTCACATATACTTATCAGAAAGGTTGTAGTGCTCCCACTCACTTCTTGTAAATACAGGCTTCACCGCAAGTCTGTATAAATCTACATGCTTTGATCAACTTATCAAAGCGTATATTCCAACTCCGAGATGCTTTCACCAGCCCATAGATGGATTGCTGGAGCTTGCACATTTTGTTAGCACCTTTAGGATTGACAAAACCTTATGGTTGCATCATATACAACTTTTCTTTAATAAATCCATTAAAGAATGCAGTTTTGTTATCCATTTGCCAGATTTCATAAAATGCGGCAATTGCTAACATGATTCGGACAGATTTAAGCATCGCTACGGGTGAGAAAGTCTCATCGTAGTCAACTCCTAGAACTTGTTGAAAACCTTTCGCAACAAGTCGAGCTTTGTAAAAAGTAACATTACCGTCAGCGTCAGTCTTCCTCTTGAAGATCCATTTATTTTCGATGGCTTGCCGATCATCGGGCAAGTCGACCAAAGTCCACACTTTGTTCTCATACATGGATCCCATCTCAGATTTCATGGCCTCAAGCCATTTTGCGGAATCTGGGATCATCATCGGTTCCTCATAGTTCGTAGGTTCATCATGGTCCAGTAACATGACTTCCAGAACCGGGTTGCCGTTCCACTCTGGTGCGGAACGAACCCTGGTTGATCTACGAAGTTCAACAGAAACTTGATCTGAAGTTTCATGATCATCATCATTAGCTTCCTCACTAATTGGTGTAGGAATCACTGGAACTAGTTTCTGTGATGTTCCACTTTCCAATTCGGGAGAAGGTACAATTACCTCATCAAGTTCTACTTTCCTCCCACTCACTTCTTTCGAGAGAAACTCCTTCTCTAGAAAGGATCCACTCTTAGCAACAAAGACCTTCCCTTCGGATCTGTGATAGAAGGTGTACCCAACAGTTTCTTTTAGGTATCCTGTGAAGATTTACTTCTCCGATTTGGGTTCGAGCTTATCATGTTGAAACTTTTCCACATAAGCATCGCAGTCCCAAACTTAAAGAAATGACAGCTTAGGTTTCTCGTCAAACCACAGTTCATACGGTGTCATCTCCACGGATTTAGATGGTGCCCTATTTAACGTGAATGTAGCTGTCTCTAATGCATAACCCCAAAAGCGATAGTGGTAGATCGGTAAGAGACATCATCGATCGCACCATATCTAATAAAGTACGGTTATGATGTTCGGACACACCAATACACTGTGGTGTTCCAGGTGGCGTGAGTAGTGAAACTATTTCACATTGTTTTTACTGAAGGCCAAACTCGCTAACTCAAATATTTTACCTCTACGATCATATCGTAGAAACTCTTTTTTTTTGTTACGATGATTCTCCACTTCTCTCAGAAATTCTTTGAACTTTTCAAATGTTTCAGATTTGTGCTTCATTAAGTAGATATACCCATATCTTCTCAGATCATCAGTGAAGGACAGAAAATAACGATACCGGCCGCGAGCTACAACACTCATTGGCCCACATACATCAGTATGTATGATTTCCAAAAAATATGTTGCTCGCTCCATAGTTCCGGAGAACGGAGTTTTAGTCATCTTGCCCATGAGGCATGTTTCGCAAGGACCAAGTGATTCATAATCAAGTGATTCCAAAAGTCCATCACTATGGAGTTTCTTCATGCGCTTTACACCATTATGACCTAAACGGCAGTGCCACAAATAAGTTGCACTATCATTATTAAACTTGCATCTTTTGGGTTCAATATTATGAATATGTGTATCACCACGATCGAGATCCAACAAACTATTTTCATTGGGTGTATGACCATCGAAGGTTTTATTCATGTAAACATAATAACAATTATTCTATGACTTTAAATGAATAACCGTATTGCAACAAATATGATCAAATCATATTCATGCTCAATGCAAATGCCAAATAACATTTATTTAGGTTTTACACTAATCCCTAAAGTATAGGGAGTGTGCGATGATGATCATATCAATCTTGGAACCACTTCCAAAACACATCGTCACTTCACCTTTAACTAGTCTCTGTTTATTCTGCAATTCTCGTTTCGATTTACTAATATTAGCAACTGAACCGGTATCAAATACACAGGGGTTGCTATGAACACTAGTAAATTACACATCAATAATCTGTATATCAAAATATACCTTTGTTCACTTTGCCATCCTTCTTATCGGCCAAGTATCTAGGGCAGTTCCACTTCTAGTGACCATTTCCTTTGCAGAAGAAGCACTTAGTTTCAGGCTTGAGCTTTAGCTTTGGGTTTCTTCACGGGAGTGACAACTTGCTTGTCATTCTTCTTGAAGTTCCCCTTCTATCCCTTTGCCCTTTACTTGAAACAAGTGGTCTTGTTAACCATCAACACTTGATGCTTTTTCATGATTTCTACCTTCGCCGACTTCAGCATCGCGAAGAGATCGGGAATTACTTTCGTCATCCCTTGCATATTATAGTTCATCACGAAGTTCTACTAACTTGGTGATAGTGACTAGAGAACTTTGTCAATTACTATCTTATCTGGAAGATTAACTCCCACTTGATTCAAGTAATTGTAGTACCCAGACAATCTGAGCACATGCTCACTGGTTGAGCTATCCTCCTCCATCTTGTAGGCAAAGTACTGTCAGAAGTCTTATACCTCTCGACACGGGCATGAGTATGAAATACTAATTTCAACTCTTGGAACATCTTATATGCTCCGTGGCGTTCAAAACGTTTTTGAAGTCCCGGTTCTAAGCCTTAAAGCATGGTGCACTTAAACTATCAAGTAGTCATCATACCGAGCTTTTGTCAAAACGTTCATAACGTTTACATCTGCTCCTGCAATAGGTCTGTCACCTAGCGGTGCATCAAGGACATAATTCTTCTGTGCAGCAATGAGGATAATCCTCAGATCACGTGTCAGGACCCCGATCCTAAGTCACACAGGTCTAGCCTGTAACACATCATATCACTTTGCGGCCTCACGCACGGTATCCCCACGGGTGCCACCTTACCTGGCCCGGGACCGTTTGCGCATTTTGGCACACGTATATGATAGTGTCGCTAGCATCCATATGACAGAGAACCCGGGTCGACATGACTAGTTATAAACCAAAAGTGGCACTAAATTACAGGGACAGGCATACATGACCCAGCAACGAACGTGTCGGTCATCAACGTATGAACCCAAGTCGTAGCAAGCTACAAGGACTTAAAGGAACAACGCGTGACATTTCCCCTAAGGGACAGACACAGGAACGAAGAAGGACACACGCCGGCCAGCCTAAGTGTTCTGGAGCAGTAGCAAGCTACCAAGGCTCAGTGGAAGCACTAGGAGACATTTCCCTGTAAGATAGGCTACCAAGGTAAACAACTAGGTGTCGGATCCCACACATAGCAATACACATTACACGTACGCATAACATGCAAGTATGTGCTGTACAACATGGCATCACAACATAACTCAACAACTCATATAGATAAGGCCCAGAAGAGCCATCATAGCATTTATTACAAACAGAGGTCACATGACCCAACATACAGAGCATACAGGCAACGGAAGCATAACATGTCTGAGTACAGACAACTACAAATGAAAAAGACTGAAAAGCCTGACTATCTACAAGACCCTCCCAAGGGTACAAGATCGTAGCTGAGGTAACAAGCTAAACGTCGAAGTCCACGCGGAACCACTAGCGAGACTGACGTCTCTCTGCAAAACATAAATTAAGCAAACGTGAGTACAAAGGTACTCAGCAAGACTTACATCAGAACTAGCTACATATGCATCAGTATCAACAAAGGGGAGTGGTGGAGTTTGACTGCAGCAAGCCATCTTTGACTCAGTGGCTATCCTAAACTACGACTGCAAGTAACTCTTTTGAGGTGGCGCACACGAGTCCACATATTCACCAATCAATACACCACTATGGATCCGCTTCCGTCTCCCTACGAGAAGGCCATCCATAGCACTCACGCTTATCTTGCGCGTTTTAGAGTATCCACTTTCACTTGTCTATGAACTGTAATAGGCAACCCAGAAGTCCATTACCGCGGACACGGCTATTCGAATAGATCATATATATAACCCTGCAGGGGTGTACTTCTTCACACATGTTTCCACCACTTTGCGTATGCACACGACATGTGCTCGGCAGACTTCAAGCGAACGCCGACGTGGGTGTAGACCACGACCTAACCAACCACTCAGGTCTCTCGTCCAGGTTTATCGCCTATTTGGTTCCATCCGTGGGGAGATCCGGCCGGGGTTTCGCTCACGGCCCCAAACGATGTGTACAGGGTTCCCGCGTCACCAAACGGGCGACCGGTACACCGTGCCACGTACCTGCCGTGTCACAGTCCACCCCGAGGGTCAGCACTGCGCACGACCTCTAGTAAACTACAGACACCAAAAACTAGTTGCAACTCCTGGACAGAGAACAAGGGTAGTCAATAAGTCGAGCGGGGTCATATTTCAGGGCCCAATGTGTGGTAGTAGCTGTTTCATGGATCAACCAACACAGAACTCAGTTCCTGAGGACGGTTTCAATGAGACAACCCACCATGTACTCCTACATGGCCTCTCATTGCTACCTTTACCAAATCGTGTTCACACACTTAGCTCACACACAGTAGGACATGTTCATCACATTCCAATTCATCCCCGATGAATCAGACCTGACACAACTCTAAGCAATAGCAGGCATAACCAGAAAGCATCAATGAGTAGGCACAACATGGCTCAAACAACTCCTACTCATACTAGTGGGTTTCAACTATTTACTGTGGCAATGACGGGTCATGAAGTGGAAAGGGGTTCAACTACCGCAGCAGGTAACAGTTTAGGCGTTGTTGTCCTAATGCATTAAAAGAGAGCAAGAGCGAGAGAGTGGGATTGTATCGGAATGCTCAATGGGGTTTTGCTTGCCTGGCACTTCTGAAGATAACAATGAGTCTTCATTGGTGTCATCGAACTCATCGTCGGAACGTCGTCTACTAAGAGGGGACAAAACCGACAAACAGAGAAAGAACACAATCAATGCAATGCAACAATATGATGCATGATCATGACATGGCAATATGCTGTTGATTGAGCTAATGCAACTAGCAACACAATTAAATGAAGTTGGTTTGAATCCAAGATTCAAATTCAAACTCCATATGTGATTATTTAAATACCATTTAATTGATTTGACCTGATCAGCAGGTTTAACTTGTTCAAACATGCATGAAAATGCCATAAACAGATTCCTTGAATTTTTCTGATCATTTTTCATATATAAATTATTTTCATCTGAGCTACGGTTGATTTTATATGATTTTTAGAAGTTTTGGCTATTTTCTGAAATAAATAAATCATTTAGATTTATAAAAAATTCCAGAAAAGGCTTTATTGCATCAGCATGACGTCTGTGTGATGTCAGCAAGTCAACAGGGGCTGTTCGGGTCAAACCTGACCAGTGGGGCCCACTAGTCAGTGACCCACTAGCTAACAGAGTTAGTTAGTTTTTAAACTAACACTAACTAAACTGCTGGTGGGGCCTGGGCCCACATGTCAGTCTCTCAGGGCCTAATTAAGTTTAGTTTTAACTAAACTAATTTAACAGGGGTTGGCCCCACGTGTCAGTGACCCACAGAACTAAGCACAGAGATTAGTACCTAATTAAAACCTAACTAAAACTAATCAACGATCGGCCCCACATGTCATGGACACAGGGGGGGTCCAGCCGGAGTCAAACAGGGTCAAAACCACCGGCGGCTCGACGTCGGCGAGGCCAAACGTGGCGGCGGTGCTCGGGATTCGCCCTCCGGCGACCATTTGGACGGCGGCTTGGTGCTACGCGTAGCTGGGGAGCTCGCGCATCTAATGGGGGCAACGGGTGGACACGGGGACGGCGGAGCTCGTCGGAACGGAGCTCGCGGCGGCGCCGGAGTTCGGGCTCCGTCGAGCTAGGCGCTGCGGGGCTCGGGGAGATGAGCGAGGAGGGGCTACGGGCTTCTACGGGTGCGGTGAAGACGATGCCGTGCTTGGAATCATGCCAACGTGGCTGTGGCCACGACGGCGACGTGCGGTGGCGGCGGCGGGTACGGTAAGAAAGGGGGCGACGGCTACGGCGAGTTGCAGGCTACGGGGACAGGGGGAAACGGCGGAGAAGCTCACTGCGATGCCGAAGAGGAGGTCATCGAACCCGGGGAGGTCCTGGTGGTGCCGAATCGACGGCGAGGCCGCCGATGGACGAAGGTTATGGACGAGCGCGGTGATGGCGGAGCAGAGCCTCCCGGCGTCCCGTAGCTCAGTGGAGAGGACCAAGAGGACGCGGGGGAGCTCTCGGGCATGGCGCTGCAGCGAGGGGGCGATGGTGGCCGCGGTGGTGACGAGCGGCGGCGACGGCTCCGTTCGGTCGCGAGAGGGAGAGAGAGCAGAGGAGAGGGGAAGAAGCACGGGTAGGGTCGTGGGGGTTCCAGGGTGTCGTGGCGTTCATCCAGGGCGTCGGGGAGGAGGCAGGCAGGCTGGAGGTGGCCGTCGGTGGCCGTGCGCGTGCTGGCGCGCCGCGGGCACACGCCCTCGTGCCTTCTGGCACAAGGTAGACGACAGAGGAGGGCCAAGTGCGCTGAGCCGCACAGTACCTGGCCGGCCAGGCTGGACAGGTAAGCCTTTCCTTCTATTTTAATTCTGTTTCTGTTTTCTATTTTGTTTCTGTTATTCTATTTTGTTATTTTGTTCTGGGCTTTATTAAAAATACTTAGGCACACTTAAGAATCATGAAACCAAGCATGGCTACTGTTTAGAATAAACCCAACAGTAAACATTTTAGTTTATGATTATTTGGGCATTTAAAATAATATATAAAATTTAAATGCCCAAATGCAAATAGGATATGATTTAATTCAAAATCCAGAATGGTCCTAGAAATATGAGCAACATTTTTGGCAGAGGTTTTTAATCAATCCAAAAATGATGAACTTTTCCAAAGAGCATTTTGGGTTCATTGAGAAAGATTTGAATTTGAACCTAGTTGGTTTCATCTGGTGCTAGGGTTTAGTCATCCCCATTTCAAGTTTCCTTTGAAAATAAACATGATGCAACAGACAGGTGCTATCCTAATGCAAGGTGAAGCTGGGGATGTGACAACTCACCCCCACTAAACAAGAATCTCGTCCCGAGATTCAGGCGTAGGGTAAGATATCAGAGGGGACACTAACTAACACAATCTTCATGATCCAAGTGCCCTTCATAGGAATGTTGATTGCTTGCATCATGTTGATCCTGACATCCTTGCTTTTGAGATCTTTGTCCAACACGGTGACGACGAAAGAAACTCCACAATAGTTGATCTTGTGAAAGATCGGCAACTCAAGATCTACTCTTAGGGTGAGACGTTGAAACATCTCTTGAGATAAGACACGGAGCACACCTCCACGGGAATGGAGTGAAACAAACGATGAAGGTTCACCTGGTGGCAATAATTCCACATCTAAGAGGAGGGTGATCAATACTACCAGACGGGGCACCTTGGAGAAGGTGACTCGTAGAGTTATTCCCTTAAGTGGCAAAAAGAATTACTTTTGATATAGAGATCATTAAAATTCTCTATACCAGCCGGAGGCAAATCACAATCGATCGTTTGACGGTGTCCGAAAGAATGACATACTCGGCCAGAATGGATGATGTGGACTACCATGTTAAAGACATCACAAGGGATGATTTTGCTTATCATCGGAAATGGATGGAACCTATGGTAGAACCACTTTTGAAGATAATCCTGAACAGTAGTGATTGAGAACGGTAACCCATGGGGAATTGGCACATTGGCGGTGCAAGCTGGGAACAAAATGCAAATGCTGGGTATGATTCTGGTAACTGGGAAGAAACCCAACAGTAGAGAGTAAATCTACTCTTGAGGGGTTATAGCATAACCAAGAGCACTAGGAGCAATCCCGGTTGGTGTCGAGGATAACACCTAGTGCTTGTGCGTGCTCTCAAGAACTTGAGCATTCCCATATTCATCAAGGTTTTATCAATATCCGTGTCAAGGATCCCGGCAACACCACATACTACCATGATGAATAATGATGGACGATGCAGATGCAAAGGAAGATAACACTTTCTCAGATTTCACCTTGGCGAGGCCAAGGGAACGAAATCTGGATGATCGACCGAGAGACACTTAGCACTCCGCTTCTAATGTTCTCCTTGATGTGTTAGCGTAAGCCATTCACAGATATGTTTGGCATCTCGAACATCAAATAAAGGTCGTACTTCGGAAGCACAAGAATCCATAAGGAACAACTAGGGAGTAAATCCTACGAGGTCCTTATGGGGAGGTGGCCAACTTCTTCAATCAAGATTCTACAACAATAGGTCTTCCGGCTAGGTGGGTTGGCCACGACATCCACTTTACCGGTAATCGAGAGACCAATATTATAGCTCTTGGGAAATGCACCAACTATCATAACTGCCTGAGATTCAGTTCTGGTTGGTGTCAGGATATTCCAGACTCATCGAGTCTAGAAGGAAAAATGAAAGTTTACAACACAAATCGACGAGATGGCGTTGCGAGATTCTCGGGGAGTGAACTACGATAGCGAGCTCCAAAACATGAGCTGGTTCTGCTACAAACCTGTGAACACGTTGTCCAAGACAAGCATGACCACATAGCAGTCTTATGATAAAACACTACCGAGTTCTGGTTGGGAACCATCGTCTAGGATATCGAAGTCCTTACATAAGTCATATGATTAGCTCTTATGATGGAACATTTCTCCTTGAACAAATCAATCAGTGGCTTGGTGTGCTAAGGATACATATGGAATGAAGATGATCAGTCTATCAGACCATGGGATACTTCGCACGTATGAATGACTGAATTGGGATGATTCTAGGGAAGTAAAACAAGCTTTCTCAAATTCACGGTGACAACTTGCACCAACTGCACATGAATTGGAGGAAGTCACTTCTTTCATCCAAACATATACTTCGCGAACGGAACACGAAGGCCATGCTTGAAAAATTCCCAATACTAACTTAGATGTTCAAACATGAATCATGGTCAAGACAAGTGATGTTGATGGGATCAACAACGGGTCATCGAGATATCCATGGAAATGGAATTCCACAATTTATATGAACAAAGTGGTAGCATTGGTCAGACCAAAAGATATAATGAGGTATGCTCGGGGAACACCCACGAGTAAGACAACATTAAGAACATCGTTGGTTCTGATTTGATTTGACGATAACCCATACTCAAATCAAAGTTTGGACAAGACAATAGATCCACAAATGCTCACGGGGATCAATTGGAGAAGATATCATCTATCTTCAATACACACACAAGATATCCCTTTGGAGTGAGCTATGTGGGTTAAGCTTTTATCTTCCAACTCTCCAAGTTGTTGTTTAGCTTGACCAACTAGTTCGGGGTATCCAACACAGATTCTTGGAGAAGTGGTGGTTTATAAGGAACCAACTTGATCACGAACTCAACATAGCGGCCAGGTGACAACCTGGTAATACTTCCGAGAAGATATTCGGAAAATCACGAACCACCGCTACGTTACTAAGCTCGGGAACAATCTTGCTTTTCAAGGCAAGACGATATGATCAAATGAGCAAGGACTTAACAAAATCGTAACTCACCAATCAAGGAGTGCACCAGGGAAGTGGACTAGGTAGCACGATCAATCTTGGAATGGTGATTTATTAACCAACACATTAAGAATGAGGTTATTGTCCATTTAACTACCAAGCAACAGAGTTGCTAGGAGTATTGATTTCACACATCACAATTTACTTGTCGGTATTCCGGTTACAATAACACGGAGACCGAGGAATGAACGGTGATGGTGAGAAGTATCACTGTATCAAGAGTTCATAGGAGGTTGTGCAATTCCCATGACATTCTTGACATAAAGATGGTAATACTCTAGGATAGAACAGTTTAGAAGCTGGATTAGCATTCTTTATCTGCGACGTACAACTTCTTTGACCCAATCCTGGATATGGATAAGGTACTGGAGTTTGTTTCTCCTAGTCATTCCAGAATAGAATGGCTTGACGGACCACAAGAGTAAAAGGCATCGATGAACACAAGTGCACGACTACTCCTGGCTATCAATTGATAGACGAGGGTCATACTACAACTAAAAGGAGACAACTCAAGGAACATATAACTTCTGAGTTGTGGATGCATAGATTAACTTGTCGAACGAGTTCAACATATTTCTTCCGGATAACCCATGCAGAAAGTAGAATTGGCAGAGTCACAATATGAATGGAGTACTACTCAAGAGCACTCTGGTTGTGATCTTTTGGTTCGGGAGAACTTCTGCCAAGATGGTTCATGGTATTGGAAGAACAATAACCACGGACCTCGAGGACTATCACAAGGTTACTAATATCCTAAAGGAACGAGCAAATACTATCGGCATGAAGTAAGTAGGGTGAAACTCGGGTTCAAGAACCCAGGAATAGATTACCTACCAACTAAATAGCATCACGGGATGCTTTCGAGAATGATGGCCAAAATCATCACACTGGAATATAAAGCATTGCTGGATTACTGGGTGATGTTCTAAGATACTTAGGGTCATAATAATAACTCCAACAAATGTGTCGAGGTAACCAAGTACCACAACTCACCGTCTAGTGTGGTTAATCTGGCCTAAAAGGACATTAAGAACAGGTAGGAATGATTTGCAAATGCATCAGATTGTTTAGAGACTTGGGATGACTCGGATAGCATAACGGCTGCAAATGCTCGAAAATACTTTTGAGATCCAAGCAAAAAGGGTAGCATATCCACTTAACATCATAATGTCAGGGTTCTGAGACCAACAGTTGAACAAACAGAAGTAGTAGAAACTGAGCTGAGGGTTGAATCCACAATAATGTGATCCTGATAAATAGAATGAGAATCCTAGTTCTTAATCCCCGTAGAAAGAAGAAGGTGACTCAGATCAGAAGGTCATAGGGCAAAGGAGTAAAAAGAGCCTTACGTTCCCTTCCACAATCAATTACCTTACATAACAAAAGAGTTTCTAGACACAACTTTGACTAGTTTGGCTTGCTAATCCTACAGGCAGTCAGGCTCTGATACCAAAGCTGTCAGGACCCTGATCCTAAGTCACACAGGTCTAGCCTGTAACACATCATATCACTTTGCGGCCTCACGCATGGTATCCCCACG
Source organism: Secale cereale (assembly GCA_902687465.1). Lineage (NCBI taxonomy): Eukaryota > Viridiplantae > Streptophyta > Magnoliopsida > Poales > Poaceae > Secale > Secale cereale. Next base: position 54,797,923 of record LR738714.1, on the reverse strand, counting down.
GGTGCCACCTTACCTGGCCCGGGACCGTTTGCGCATTTTGGCACACGTATATGATAGTGTCGCTAGCATCCATATGACAGAGAACCCGGGCGGACATGACTAGTTATAAACAAAAAGTGGCACTAAATTACAGGGACATGCATACATGACCCAGCAACGAACGTGTCGGTCATCAACGTATGAACTCAAGTCGTAGCAAGCTACAAGGACTTAAAGGAACAACGCGTGACATTTCCCCTAAGGGACAGACACAGGAACGAAGAAGGACACATGCCGGCCAGCCTAAGTGTTCCGGAGCAGTAGCAAGCTACCAAGGCTCAGTGGAAGCACTAGGAGACATTTCCCTGTAAGATAGGCTACCAAGGTAAACAACTAGGTGTCGGATCCCACACATAGCAATACACATTACACGTACGCATAACATGCAAGTATGTGCTGTACAACATGGCATCACAACATAACTCAACAACTCATATAGATAAGGCCCAGAAGAGCCATCATAGCATTTATTACAAACAGAGGTCACATGACCCAATATACAGAGCATACAGGCAACGGAAGCATAACATGTCTGAGTACAGACAACTACAAATGAAAAAGACTGAAAAGCCTGACTATCTACAAGACCCTCCTAAGGGTACAAGATCGTAGCTGAGGTAACAAGCTAAACGTCGAAGTCCACGCGGAACCACTAGCGAGACTGACGTCTCTCTGCAAAACATAAATTAAGCAAACGTGAGTACAAAGGTACTCAGCAAGACTTACATCAGAACTAGCTACATATGCATCAGTATCAACAAAGGGGAGTGGTGGAGTTTGACTGCAGCAAGCCAGCTTTGACTCAGTGGCTATCCTAAACTACGACTTCAAGTAACTCTTTTGAGGTGGCGCACACGAGTCCACATATTCACCAATCAATACACCACTATGGATCCGCTTCCGTCTCCCTACGAGAAGGCCATCCATAGCACTCACGCTTATCTTGCGCGTTTTAGAGTATCCACTTTCACTTGTCTATGAACTGTAATAGGAAACCCAGAAGTCCATTACCGCGGACACGGCTATTCGAATAGATCATATATATATAACCCTGCAGGGGTGTACTTCTTCACACATGTTTCCACCACTTAGCGTCTGCACACGACATGTGCTCGGCAGACTTCAAGCGAAAGCCGACGTGGGTGTAGACCACGACCTAACCAACCACTCAGGTCTCTCGTCCAGGTTTATCGCCTATTTGGGTTCCATCCGTGAGGAGATCCGGCCGGGGTGTCGCTCACGGCCCCAAACGATGTGTACAGGGTTCCCGCGTCACCAAACGGGCGACCGGTACACCGTGCCATGTACCTGCCGTGTCACAGTCCACCCCGAGGGTCAGCACTGCGCACGACCTCCAGTAAACTACAAACACCAGAAACTAGTTGCAACTCCTGGACAGAGAACAAGGGCAGTCAATAAGTCGAGCGGGGTCATATTTCAGGGCCTAATGTGTGGTAGTAGCTGTTTCATGGATCAACCACACAGAACTCAGTTCCTGAGGACGGTTTCAATGAGACAACCCACCATGTACTCCTACATGGCCTCTCATCGCTACCTTTACCAAATCGTGTTCACACACTTAGCTCACACATAGTACGACATGTTCATCATATTCCAATTCATCCCCGATGAATCAGACCTAACACAACTCTAAGCAATAGCAGGCATAACCAGAAAGCATCAATGAGTAGGCACAACATGGCTCAAACAACTCCTACTCATACTAGTGGGTTTCAACTATTTACTGTGGCAACGACGGGTCATGAAGTGGAAAGGGGTTCAACCACCGCAGCAGGTAATAGTTGAGGCGTTGTTGTCCTAATGCATTAAAAGAGAGGAAGAGCGAGAGAGTGGGATTGTATCGGAATTCTCAATGGGGTTTTGCTTGCCTAGCACTTCTGAAGATAACAATGAGTCTTCATCGGTGTCATCGAACTCATCGTCGGAACGTCGTCTACTGAGAGGGGACAAAACCGACAAACAGAGAAAGAACACAATCAATGCAATGCAACAATATGATGCATGATCATGACATGGCAATATGCTGTTGATTGAGCTAATGCAACTAGCAACACAATTAAATGAAGTTGGTTTGAATCCAAGATTCAAATTCAAACTCCATATGTGATTATTTAAATACCATTTAATTGATTTGACCTGATCAGCAGATTTAACTTGTTCAAACATGCATGAAAATGCGATAAACAGATTCCTTGAATTTTTCTGATCATTTTTCATATATAAATTATTTTCATCTGAGCTACGGTTGATTTTATATGATTTTTAGAAGTTTTGGCTATTTTCTGAAATAAATAAATCATTTAGATTTATAAAAAATTCCAGAAAAGGCTTTATTGCATCAGCATGACGTCTGTGTGACGTCAGCAAGTCAACAGGGGCTGTTCGGGTCAAACCTGACCAGTGGGGCCCACTGGTCAGTGACCCACTAGCTAACAGAGTTAGTTAGTTTTTAAACTAACACTAATTAAACTGCTGGTGGGGCCTGGGCCCACATGTCAGTCTCTCAGGGCCTAATTAAGTTTAGTTTTAACTAAACTAATTTAACAGGGGTTGGCCCCACGTGTCAGTGACCCACAGAGCTAAGCACAGAGATTAGTACCTAATTAAAACCTAACTAAAACTAATCAACGGCCGGCCCCACATGTCATGGACACAGGGGGGGTCCAGCCGGAGTCAAACGGGGTCAAAACCACCGGCGGCTCGACGCCGGCGAGGCCAAACGTGGCGGCGGTGCTCGGGATTCGCCCTCCGACGACCATTTGGACGGCGGCTTGGTGCTACGCGTAGTTGGGGAGCTCGCGCATCTAATGGGGGCAACGGGAGGACACGGGGACGGCGGAGCTCGTCGGAACGGAGCTCGCGGCGGTGCCGGAGTTCAGGCTCCGTCGAGCTAGGCGTTGCGGGGCTCGGGGAGATGAGCGAGGAGGTGCTACGGGCTTCTACGGGTGCGGTGAAGATGATGTCGTGCTTGGAATCAAGCCAACGTGGCTGTGGCCACGACGGCGACGTGCGGTGGCGGCGGGGGTACGGTAAGAAAGGGGGTGACGGCTACGGCGAGTTGCAGGCTACGGGGACAGGGGGGAACGGCGGAGAAGCTCACTGCGATGCCGAAGAGGAGGTCATCGAGCCCGGGGAGGTCCTGGTGGTGCCGAATCGACGGCGAGGCCGCCGATGGCCGAAGGTTGAGGACGAGCGCGATGATGGCAGAGCAGAGCCTCCCGGCGTCCTGTAGCTCGGTGGAGAGGACCAAGAGGACGCGGCGGAGCTCTCGGGCATGGCGCTGCAGCGAGGGGGCGATGGTGGCCGCGGTGGTGACGAGTGGCGGCGACGGCTCCGTTCGGTCACGAGAGGGAGAGAGAGCAGAGGAGAGGGGAAGAAGCATGGGTAGGGTCGTGGGGGTTCCAGGGTGTCGTGGCATTCATCCAGGGCGTCGGGGAGGAGGCAGGCAGGCTGGAGGTGGCCCTCGGTGGCCGTGCGCGTGCTGGCGCGCCGCGGGCACACGCCCTCGTGCCTTCTGGCACGAGGTAGACGACAGAGGAGGGCCAAGTGGGCTGGGCCGCACAGTACCGGGCCGGCCAGGCTGGACAGGTAAGCCTTTCCTTCTATTTTAATTCTGTTTCTGTTTTCTATTTTGTTTCTGTTATTCTATTTTGTTATTTTGTTCTGGGCTTTATTAAAAATACTTAGGCACACTTAAGAATCATGAAACCAAGCATGGCTACTGTTTAGAATAAACCCAACCGTAAACATTTTAGTTTATGATTATTTGAGCATTTAAAATAATATATAAAATTTAAATGCCCAAATGCAAATAGGATATGATTTAATTCAAAATCCAGAATGGTCCTAGAAATATGAGCAACATTTTTGGCCGAGGTTTTTAATCAATCCAAAAATGATGAACTTTTCCAAAGAGCATTTTGGGTTCATTGAGAAAGATTTGAATTTGAACCTAGTTGGTTTCATCTGGTGCTAGGGTTTAGTCATCCCCATTTCAAGTTTCCTTTGAAAATAAACATGATGCAACAGACAGGTACTATCATAATGCAAGGTGAAGCTGGGGATGTGACAACTCACCCCCACTAAACAAGAATCTCGTCCCGAGATTCAGGCGTAGGGTAAGATATCAGAGGGGACACTAACTAACACAATCTTCATGATCCAAGTGCCCTTCATAGGAATGTTGATTGCTTGCATCATGTTGATCCTGACATCCTTGCTTTTGAGATCTTTGTCCAACACAGTGACGACGAAAAAAACTCCGCAATAGTTGATCTTGTGAAAGATCGGCAACTCAAGATCAACTCTTAGGGTGAGACGTTGAAACATCTCTTGAGATAAGACACGGAGCACACCTCCAGGGGAATGGAGTGAAACAAACGAAGAAGGTTCACCTGGTGGCAATAATTCCACATCTAAGAGGAGGGTGATCAATACCACCAGACGGGGCACCTTGGAGAAGGTGACTCGTAGAGTTATTCCCTTAAGTGGCAAAAAGAATTACTTTTGATATAGAGATCATTAAAATTCTCTATACCAGCCGGAGGCAAATCACAATCGATTGTTTGACGGTGTCCGAAAGAATGACATACTCGGCCAGAATGGATGATGTGGACTACCTTGTTAAAGACATCACAAGGGATGATTTTGCTTATCATCGGAAATGGATGGAACCTATGGTAGAACCACTTTTGAAGATAATCCTGAACAGCAGTGATTGAGAATGGTAACCCATGGGGAATTGGCACATTGGCGGTGCAAGCTGGGAACAAAATGCAAATGCTGGGTATGATTCTGGTAACTGGGAAGAATCCCAACAGTAGAGAGTAAATCTACTCTTGAGGGGTTATAGCATAACCAAGAGCACTGGGAGCAATCCCGGTTGGTGTCGAGGATAACACCTAGTGCTTGTGCGTGCTCTCAAGAACTTGAGCATTCCCATATTCATCAAGGTTTTACCAATATCCGTGTCAAGGATCCCGGCAACACCACATACTACCATGATGAATAATGATGGACGATGCAGATGCAAAGGAAGATAACACTTTCTTAGATTTCACCTTGGCGAGGCCAAGGGAACGAAATCTGGATGATCGACCGAGAGATACTTAGCACTCCGCTTCTAATGTTCTCCTTGATGTGTTAGCGTAAGCCATTCACAGATATGTTTGGCATCTCGAACATCAAATAAAGGTCGGACTTCGGAAGCACAAGAATCCATAAGGAACAACTAGGGAGTAAATCCTACGAGGTCCTTATGGGGAGGTGGCCAACTTCTTCAATCAAGATTCTACAACAATAGGTCTTCCGGCTGGGTGGTTTGGCCACGACATCCACTTTACGAGTAATCGAGAGACCAATATTATAGCTCTTGGGAAATGCACCAACTATCATAACTGCCTGAGATTCAGTTCTGGTTGGTGTCAGGATATTCCAGACTCATCGAGTCTAGAAGGAAAAATGAAAGTTTACAACACAAATCGACGAGATGGCGTTACGAGATTCTCGGGGAGTGAACTACGATAGCGAGCTCCAAAACATGAGCTGGTTCTGCTACAAACCTGTGAACACGTTGTCCAAGACAAGCATGACCACATAGCAGTCTTATGATAAAACACTACCGAGTTCTGGTTGGGAACCATCGTCTAGGATATCGAAGTCCTTACATAAGTCATATGATTAGCTCTTATGATGGAACTTTTCTCCTTGAACAAATCAATCAGTGGCTTGGTGTGCTAAGGATACATATGGAATGAAGATGATCAGTCTATCAGACCATGGGATACTTCGCACGTATGCATGAATGAATTGGGATGATTCTAGGGAAGTAAAACAAGCTTTCTCAAATTCACGGTGACAACTTGCACCAACTGCACATGAATTGGAGGAAGTCACTTCTTTCATCCAAACATATACTTCGCGAACGGAACATGAAGGCCATGCTTGAAAAATTCCCAATACTAACTTAGATGTTCGAACATGAATCATGGTCAAGACAAGTGATGTTGATGGGCTCAACAACGGGTCATCAAGATATCCATTGAAATGGAATTCCACAATTTATATGAACAAAGTGGTAGCATTGGTCAGACCAAAAGATATAATGAGGTATGCTCGGGGAACACCCACGAGTAAGACAACATTAAGAACATCGTTGGTTCTGATTTGATTTGACGATAACCCATACTCAAATCAAAGTTTGATCTACAACATAGATATGCTAATACTACGAGGACTAAGTTCATGATAAATTAAAGTTCAATTTAATCATATTACTTAAGAACTCCCACTTAGATAGACATCCCTCTAGTCATCTAAATGATCACGTGATCCAAATCAACTAAACCATGTCTGATCATCACGTGAGATGGAGTAGTTTCAATGGTGAACATCTTATGTTGATCATATCTACTATATGATTCACGCTCGACCTTTCAGTCTCCAGTGTTCCGAGGCCATATCTGCATATTCTAGGCTCGTCAAGTTTAACCCGAGTATTCTGCGTGCGCAAAACTGTCTTACACCCGTTGTATTTGAACGTAGAGCTTATCACACCCGATGATCACGTGGTGTCTCGGCACGGAGAACTTTCGCAATGGTGCATACTCAGGGAGAACACTTGTACTTTGAAATTTTGTAAGGGATCATCTTATAATGCTACCGTCGTTCTAAGCAAAATAAGAACCATAATAAGATAAACATCACATGCAAATCAAAATATGTGACATGATATGGCCATCATCATCTTGTGCTTTTGATCTCCATCTCCAAAGCACCATCATGATCACCTTCGTCACCGACGCGACACCTTGATCTCCATCATAGCATCGTTGTCGTCTCGCCAACTATTGCTTCTACGACTATCGCTATCGCTTAGTGATAAAGTAAAGCAATTACATGGCGATTGCATTTCATACAATAAAGCGACAACCATATGGCTCCTGCCATTTGTTGATAACTTTACAAAACATGATCATCTCATACAAAACCGTATAACTCATCATGTCTTGACCATATCAGATCACAACATGCCCTGAAAAAACAAGTTAGACGTCCTCTACTTTGTTGTTGCAAGTTTTACGTGGCTGCTACGGGCTTTAGCAAGAACCGTTCTTACCTACGCATACAAAACCACAATGATGTTTCGTCAAGTATGTGATGTTTTAACCTTCACAAGGACCGGGCGTAGGCACACTTGATTCAGCTAAAGTGAGAGAGACAAACACCCGCCAGTCACCTTTAAGCAATGAGTGCTCATAACGGTGAAACCAGTCTCGCGTAAGCGTACGCGTAATGTCGGTCCGGGCCGCTTCATCTCACAATACCGCCGAAACAAAGTATGATATGCTGGTAAGCAGTATGACTAGTATCGCCCACAACTCATTGTGTTCTACTCGTGCATATCATCTACGCATAAACCTGGCTCTGATACCACTGTTGGGAATGTAGTATTTTCAAAATTTTCCTACGATCACGCAAGATCTATCTACTAGATGCATAGCAACGAGGGGAAGAGTGTGTCTACGTACCCTCGTAGACCGGGAGCGGAAGCGTCAAGTGATGCGGTTGATGTAGTCGAACTTCTTCGCGATCCAACTGATCAAGCACCGAACGTACGGAACCTCCGCATTCAGCACACGTTCAGCTTGATGACGTCCCACGAGCTCTTGATCAGGTTGAGCTTCACGGGAGAGTTTCGCCAGCATGACGGCGTGGTGACAGATATGATGTATCTACCGGCGCAGGGCTTCGCCTAAGCACTGCAACGGTATGACCGAGGTGTGTTTCTGTGGAGAGGGGCACCGCAAACGGCTAAAACAATTCAACTTGTGTGTCCTAGGGTGCCCCCTGCCGCCGTATATTAAGGAGCAAGGGAGAGGCCGGCCCTAGAGGGGGCGCGCCAAGTGTGGGGAGTCCTACTAGGACTCCCAAGTCCTAGTAGGATTCCCCTTTCCTTTCCGGAGTAGGAGAGAAGGAAAGAGGTGGAGTGGGAGAAGGAAAAGGGGTCTACACCCCTTGTCCAATTCGGACCAGAGGGGGCGCGCGCCTCCTTCCTTTTGGCCTTTCTCCTCTATTCCTGTATGGCCCAATAAGGCCCATATACTCCGAAAAATGCCTGAATCACTCGGAACCTTTCTGATGTCCGAATATAGTCGTCCAATATATCGATCTTTACATCTCGACCATTTTGAGACTCCTCGTCATGTCCCCGATCTCATTCGGGACTCCGAACTCCTTCGGTACATCAAAACTCATAAACTCAAAATACCGATCGTCATCAAACGTTAAGCGTGCGGAGCCTACGGGTTTGAGAACTATGTAGACATGACCGAGACTCATCTCCGGTCAATAACCAATAGCGGAACTTGGATGCTCATATTGGCTCCTACATATTCTATGAAGATCTTTATCGGTCAAACCGCATAACAACATATGTTGTTCCTTTTGTCATTGGTATGTTACTTGCCCGAGATTCGATCGTCGGTATCTCTATACCTAGTTCAATCTCGTTACCGGCATGTCTCTTTACTCGTTCCGTAATACATCATCTCGTGACTAACTCATTAGTCTTTTGCTTGCAAGGCTTATTATGATGTACATTACCGAGAGGGCCCAGAGATACCTCTCCGACACTCGGAGTGACAAATCCTAGTCTTGACCTATGCCAACACCACGAACACTTTTGGAGACACCTGTAGAGCATCTTTATGATCACCCAGTTATGTTGTGATGTTTGATAGCACACAAGGTGTTCCTACGGTATTCGGGAGTTGCATAATCTCATAGTCATAGGAACATGTATAAGTCATGAAGAAAGCAATAGCAGTAAAACTAAACGATCATAGTGCTAAGCTAACGGATGGGTCTTGTCCATGACACCATTCTCCTAATGATGTGATCCCGTTGATCAAATGACAACTCATGTCTATGGTTAGGAAACATAACCATCTTTGATCAATGAGCTAGTCTAGTAGAGGCATACTAGGGACACTCTGTTTTGTTTATGTATTCACACATGTACTAAGTTTCCGGTTAGTACAATTCTAGCATGAATAATAAACATTTATCATGATATAAGGAAATATAAATAACTACTTTATTATTGCCTCTAGGGAATATTTCCTTCACACTAGCCATGCACTAAATTACTCCGTAGAAGAGTGACGGTAGACTACCCCGATCGAAGCACCGCAGTAATGCCCAATGAGCCGTCAAATCACAAAACCCCCTCCTTTCCTGCAGTAAGTTGGACGGACGAAGCAACCATCATTTCACTCTTCTCTCTCAGCTTCCTATCTACCCAACTCGCTTCTCCCTCATCTTGTTCCTCATTTCTTCAAGAAAACCCCGACCTGCTTCTGCCATTGTTCTTCTCTCCCAAAGAAGGAAAGGTGGGCGCATCAATGGTGTTGATTCTGGCCAAGGCCCGGTCTTGCAACCCCGGGACTGATCCTATAACTCTGTCTCTTTTCGTCTTTTGTGTTTGTGATTATGGTTTCTTTTCTTTTATTTCTATTTGACAGTTTCTTGATGGACGCTGGAGCACCGGCCGAAGTGTTGTCCATCGCTCTGGCCAAAATAGTCGAGGCTCATGGTACGAAGAAGCACAAGCACCCCGCCGAGACTACCGCAGACAAGCTCAAAGCCATCGCCCTGTCCAACCCCCCCCCCCCTCTCCGGGATCCCTCATTAAGCTAGTCCATGTAATACCTCTTCTTGACGATCTATTTCTCGACCTTGATCGTGTTTTTTCATCTAACACGCAGTACTAGTACTAGTAGTACTACTTTCTGGGCGATCTTGCATGTGATTTTTGTGCGCCAAATGACGGTTCTAAATTCCTCTTTTGACCAAAACATGCGAGAGGTTGACACTAATTTCGTATAGATTACTTTCAACTAACTTTATGAACATCAATGCTACCTTTGAAGAGGGTATATTTGCCTTAGTAACTTGTGTTATGGATATTGCAAGTAATCCCTCTGCTCTCATGCCTTTGAAGACATATTCTAGTGTCTTTGTTCACTCATTTCTGTGCGTATATGTAGTCATATATGGAGTATAATATCGAAAATCATCTTATCTTTCTGAACGGAGGTAGTAATAAAATATGCTTTCTGTTTGAATTAGAACCATGTCCGCGGTGGAGATGAAGTTCTCAAAGTCATGCCGTGTGAACTGGAAGACCCGAGGATGAGTTCGACTGCTAAACTATCCAGCTGTTGTGTCTTTGTCGCCATGTGTCCTGAACTAGTGTTTTCCTGTAGCATTGTTGTCAAGCGTGTTCTCGAGGCTGTACTTGACCATAACAATTTCCTGGCTATGCCTTCGATTACGAAGGGTGTGGTTCTTGTAAAGCTTCCTGACAAATATGATGCGACATGTCTTCATGATCATGTTTATGAGTGGAAAGACCACTCTGTTAGGTTCTCCAAGGTTACCGAGATGGTGATGGTGCATCTAGACATCACTCACGAAGTCCATGTCCTAGTCAGTTATGCGGGGTTCATCCCATAGGTCGGTGGCAAGAAATAGTCTGCAGAGTTTAATTAGTGCAACTTTGCTTGTCTGTAGTAAGTACAATTGTTCAGTACTTGATTTGTGTTTGTGAACCCTGTATTGTTTATTAGTACTGCCGCTTTTGGTGTGTGGTCAGTCCTGAGGACGGTCTATGTTAATGTCTGTCCACTCAATTCAGTCTATATATTTTGAAGTATCCAGATCATCTTTTTCGTGAGGACGGTTTATCAATTATGGTTACACTCCAATATCTGTATGCATTGCAGGGTTTATCGCACCCACCAGGATTTCCAGTCCCATGGATGTTCGGTCCATACGATTTGTCACGACCTTTGGACTGCACTGCTTGTGGGAGTAGGCGGGGCCCCTGCATGCCACCCGTAGTTGGACGATCAATCTTCTGTTTAGTACTTCAACATAGTGATTTCCTGGAAAGGATTCACTCGTGTCACATCAAGTAAATCTTATTGATTTACTGTCTAAATATTATTGATTTAATGTCATGTTTTCTTTCTTTTCCTGCAATTTTACGATGCAGGTTTTGCCATGTGATATTCGTCATAGAATAAACCGTTTGGTTTGCTCTACGATAGCTATTTTTGTACGTTTCACTTCTTATGTCGTGTTAGTAACGAAGGCACCATCCATCACTTATAATACTCGAAAAATTGGATCAGTTTGTTGTCTGAGTACAAGCTGAATCCCTATGATGAACTGCTGTTTGGTTTAACAAAAACACCACAATTAGTCCTTCTCGCGTTTAAAAGAAATGAAGAAAAAAACTAGATAACAGTCACGAAGCCTAGTCAAGTAAGAAAGCAAATCATAGCAAACCAGACACGATCGCCACTGTCTCGCACATCGGTACCACCTTCAGCAACGGATCGAGCACCGACAGTTGCTCTAGCACAGACAGCGGCAGCGGCTCAGTCTGATCTAGCTGAGGATTGGGCACCAACCGCATCAGTGGATCAGGCTGATCTACTGGAGGATCGGGCATCGACACCGGCACTAGCTCTACAAGGAGCACCATCTCCAACAGCATCAGCGACTTCGGCACCTGCACCAACACTTGCACTTGCATCTGCTCCAGCCCGTGCAGCGGCAACCAAACGAGCAGTTGCACCGGCAACAGACTGGGCTGCGGTTCGCACTTCATATACCAAAATCCTTACAAAAAGCGACATGTCCACCTTCTTGGTAAGCATTCGCATGATTCACTGTGTTGATCTAACAATTTGGGTATGTCTTCTTGTTTGCAAATAGAGAATTCCTAGAGCAACGAGGGAGTCATTCAACAATCCGGGCGACAGCGGCCAAGTTTCTCTTACCATGTACAGCCTTGGTGTGAATGAACCTGCTCAATATACCGTAAGTACAAAGGATGGTCGCATGACGATTGATGCTAAAGGATGGTCAAGGTTCAAATCTAAATCATATCTTGCGATAGGGGATGATCTCGAAATCAAACTTTCTCAGCAAGGAGAGATGGTCCAAATCAACTTTGAAATTCTTTAGTAGCAGCACGCAACTGCCGAACTGATTTACCCTACGAGAGATTTTGATGTAATAATCTGGCATGGTGAAACAAGTGTCATGCGTGTATAAGTAATACGACAGTATTATTTATCACATGGTATATCGTTGATAAAATTGCAACTCTCATTGCTGGTTAGGAACTGTCGTTCGATTTCATTCCAACAGCTGCCGTGCTTTATTCAATTTTGTGTATTCGCCTTGCGACAGCATCTAAAACCAGCATCGTACCGATCACTTGCAATATGAAAAGCGCTGAGGTAGAACACATGGGCCCCCAAACATGCAGGGTGGGCCTGCGGCGCAAAGTCCACAACCATGAGCCTGTCTGAGTATTATATACTCAGCTGATCCCCCATAATGCCCGTACGTTGCACATAACATCAAGATGCATTTGTATGAGTATTTTATGTTGTGAGAGAAAAGGATGATTGAGGGAAGGCCCTATTTGCAAATGTGCAGAGGTGTGTGGGTATCTTTTTACAAAATTGCCATAGTTTCCTTCCTATCCGTCAGATATAAATTTGTATGTACAAAGTTCTGATATAAAAGATTTGTATATTTCTTTACAGAGGGAGTATCTCTCTGGCAAAAATATATTTTTGTGTAACTAGTTACTCATGTCTTTCTACTTCCTTTCGCTGATATGTGGGGCATCCAGCAACAGGGTTCACGTGCCATATGCACAAATTAGAGTGCACAACTGCACGGTAGACACACCCCGGTCGTAGCACCGCAGTAATGTCCAATGAGCCGTCAAATCACAACCCCCCTTTCCAGCTTTAGCAGTAAGTTGGACGGACAAAGCGACAATATTTCACTGGGCATGAATCCCCTTCTCCCTCGTCTGCTTGTTCAGAGAAAACCACCTCTCGACGATTGCATAGGGTTTTCTCATGGAGAACCAGATACGAATTCTTCATCCATCCCTGATAAATCCAAGTCCCTTGGTTGCGGGTAATCCTAGGATGGCAGCCGCCGCCGTTGATGCATTTTTCTTCCTACTGAATCTAGTGTGTTTCATTTGCAGTGCCCAAAGTGTGAGGACCCTATAGGTTTCTACGCCCTCGGCGAGACGCCACACTTGTTCCTTCTCATCCTAACACAGGATTTTAAAACACGCACAGTATGTTCCAAGAATATTCTTTTCTATCCGGGAGGATGAGGTTTTTTGAACATGCTATCGACTAATTTGGAAATTCGGATTGCTATATTTGGATAAAAGGTACTACCAGTACGATGCTCAACACTGACGTGAAGGAGGAAGTTATTTCTACATTTGGATAGGGAATACATTGTGTTCTCATATTATTTTTCCAGCAGTGCATTATTTGCTCTACCAGAACACATGTGCTCAAGATGCTCGACCTTGCCATAACTGAATACACCAGTTTAATGGTCGAAGTGAAGACAATCCATGGATATAAGTTCCGAGTTCGGTTCATGAACCAAGAAGATCGCTGCTTTTTTATGGCCAAATTTGGATAAACTTTCTCAAGTGTTATGGACTGAAAGGTGGCGCATGAATGTTGATGGAAATAGCAGAACCTGGTCTCATATTCACTGCGATCTTCCACCCCGATGTCATTCCAATTGTTCATCCATGTTAGTTTTGTATCCGGTTCTTGTTTGTTTCCTCGATTACTTCTTAATCCACTTATTCTGTCTAACTAATCACAATTTAACTTTCGAAGTAGCAACGAATCTCTCACGAAGATGCTACTTCTAACTAACATTTTCTTACAATTGGTGGCACATGTAGGTTTTTTCAGAGTTAAACAGGCTACTCGTTTGTTATTCTGTATCAACTCGGCTGTTACTGATGGCACTAAAGTTGACTGGGACGACATCCACAAGTTCCTACAATTTATTGATCGTCTTGAGGTCCTTGTGGGGTGTTTCGATGGTGGAAGGCCACGTGGGATATGTGTGCAACTGCTGCACTCGTTGAACAGGTCCAACTGTGTCGAGAAACTTATGGTACAAGTTGTTTTCTATTATATATGTTGTTCATAAACTATTGCTTATACAAAGTTTTACAGCTGTGATCTTCTTGAAATAGAAACTGCCAAGTTCTATTGTTCCTATATAGATGCCTGACCATGGTCGAGTCAGACTTCCGCTTGGTCACAACATGATGTTTATGTCGACCTACTCCATTCCCCTTGGAGGTGTAAAGATACTTATTCATGGGTGGTCTCAAATAATGAAGGCACGTCCATCTTGGAGAATAGGACAGAAGATTATGTTCCTGCTTTTCCATGGCTCTAAAGCGAATATCCTGTTTATTGACCACATTGCGTGATGAAGCCAATTTCAGAAGGTTGTAGATGCGTGGGGTGGCCCCTGGGTATTGTCATGGGGATTGGCAGCCTCACCCTTGGTTAACTGTAGGCAAAGTAGCACTGTTCGAGGCATGCTTTGTATGGTTGAACCTATATAAGTACTTATACTTCTTTCAGCTATGGTTGTTAAGTGCCCCTGCTTGTTTCGGTTAAGGTTGTTAAGTACTCCTGCCGCTTTAGCAGTCTGTCATGTTTCTTCAGTCTTGTCTTCCTCTAGCCGCCAAAACCAAACTAGCGCAGGCGGCGGCATGCTTTGTATGGTTGAACCTATATAAGTACTTATACTTCTTTCAGCTATGGTTGTTAAGTGCCCCTGCTTGTTTCGGTTAAGGTTGTTAAGTACTCCTGCCGCTTTAGCAGTCTGTCATGTTTCTTCAGTCTTGTCTTCCTCTAGCCGCCAAAACCAAACTAGCGCCGGCGGGGCCGCCTGCTTCCGCCTCCGACGGCTGGCTGCGCCTCAGCACACGCATTGCCACCCCACCGTCTCCTAAATCGTTAACGCCAACGTCCGAGGCCTCGTCGTCGTCCTCCACGTGCTTTGGTGCGCTCACCGCAGCGCCGCCCTCTCGCGTTGTCAACATGGTCAACAAACAAAAGAAATCGGCAGAAGTACGTGGAGAGGATGCATGTACGGGCCCACCATGTCAGCGTATGGAAAAATAAAATGCTTCCTCCTAGTGTTTTCCTGACATCTGGGACCCACGACATTGTGAGCGTATATAGTCAATAGACAAGAAAACATCACAAGATCGGCTGACACCTGGGACGTAGCTGCTCGAGCAGTATTTTTTTTTTGTTATTGTTGAGACGGAGCAAGGTTTGAACTGCGTTGTGGCCCGTCTGGCCCAGGCTTATATTTTATGTTCACCATGTGACTAGCCCAGCTATTTTTTCTTTGTGAAAATGAGCCCAGTTTATTTTTTCTGAAGAATACCCAATCCAGGCCTATTTATTTTTCTACGCCCTGATGGGCTACAACTCTTTCAAGACGCCTGCAAATCTTGAAAGTAATATGAAATTGGTTGTAAATATAAAAACAGATGACAAATTGGCAATTACTTTATAGTTTCTGATTTTTTTCACAATTTCAGATTACTATTTCACTGGGCATTATCCTAATTTAAATATATATTCAAAGTACTTTAAATCTGGCTCGACATTTCGGTATTTAAAATAGTTTGGAACCCACACAAATATGCGAAATTGGCCCTGGCCAACCAAAAAAATGGACTGCAATAAATTGCATAAGAAGTCGCAATGAGCTATATATAAATTATTAAAAAAAGAGGGAATGGTCTGACTTATGGGCCTATTAAGTTGACGTGTATGCAAGATTTTTTTTAGTTATTATATACGTCAACAAACGATTCTGGCAGACGTAACCGTTGGATGTCAATCCAACGGCCGTCATGTTTCTTCAATATCTGATATTCTTGCTCCAGTCGCTAAATCCATCACCGGCGGGACCGCCTGCTCCCGCCTCCCGTGCAGGCCTCATCGCCCCCTACTACTCCCACTGCTGGCCAGGGCATCCCTCAACTCACCCACACCCCCTGTTATTCTATGACGACGACAGCCTCACACCGCAGCCGAACCAGTGAACCCTCGTACTCCTCTCCGCGTCGGCATCCACTGTTGCGTCTTCCCTGGCTCCGCGTCGTCCCCTTCGTAGGCCTCGCCGTCGTCCACCGCCCTGGTGCTCTCGGCGCGGCATGGTCAACGTGGTCAAGGAACGATTTCCATCGGAAGAGTACTGTCGTGGAGAGGCTGACAGCTGGGTCCACGGCAGCCGCAAGGAAGTGCCTCCTTATTACGCAGAAAATAATTATTCCTCCACCTGAGAGCAGGGACCCACAGGACGGGCCACCGTATTAGGCGAAAAAATATTTCCCCCCTGACTTCTGGGACCCACCGGACGGGCCACCGTATTTCGTGAAAAAATGTTCCCCTCGCTGTCAGCTCGGACCCACCGGAAGTACCTCCTTATTACGAACAAAAAATGAATACTCCCCCTGCTAGCTGGGACCCAGTATAGTGGGAGGCTGACTTGTGGGCCTACTAAGTTGACTGGGACGGAGGGCTTTGTCAACTTAGTCAATATGAACGATTCTAGCTCTAGTGACCATACGATGTCCATCCAACGGCCGTAGTGCTTCTTCAACGTCTGGTCTTCTTGCTCCAGCCGCCCAAAGCAACGCCGGACGTGCCGCATGCTCCTGCCTCCCGTGGCCGCCTGTGCTGCCGCGGAGGCCTCACCGCCCCCTACTATTCCCACCGCTGGACAGGCCCTACGGCGACGGCAACCTCACACAGCAGCCGAACCAGTGAACCCTCGTACTCCTCTCCGCGCAGGCTTCCACTGCGGCGTCTTCCCCTGCTACGCGTCGTCCCCTTTCTAGGCATCGTTGTTGTCCATCGCCCTGGTGCTCTCTGCGCGGCGTGGTCAACGTGGTCAAGAAACGACTTCCATCAGAAGAGTAATGTACGTGGAGAGGCTGACAGCCGGGTCCACGACCCCAGCAAGGAAATGCCTCCTTATTACGCGCAAAATAATTATTCCTCCACCTGACATCGGGGACCCACGTGACGGGCCACCGTATTTCGCGAAAAAAATGTTTCCCCCTGACTGCTCGGAGCCACTAGCTACATCTTCCCACGCAAGGAAGTGCGTACGGGCAAAAAAAAATGATTCGGCCCCCTGACTGCTGGGACCCACCAGCTACATCTTCGCACGCAAGGAAGTGCCTCATAGTCGGGATCCACCTGGTCGAAGCGTACGTAGCATTGTATTTCTGGTCGTGAACGTGTACGTACATACTGGTCGATGTAGAGGCGCGCACGTGTCATAGTAGAGGCGCACACATAGCATGTACACGGACGTACATCGACCAGGGTGGAAGAAAGTAAATACGGCCACGTACATACATACGGGCGGGGTCTCGAACGCCTACTCGCGCGTATGTATGGCCAGGGCTCGTGTACATGGCTGGGTCGGAACAGAAAAACTGCGTCGTCGTCATGTTCATGGGGAGCCAACCAGCTGGGTCCGAACGGAATGCGTCGTCGTGTTCATCAGGAGGGCTTGGACGGAACAGCCGATGGAAACGGCATTGATTTCGACGGGCCATGTTCGAAATGGGATCTTGTTCATCGAGAGGGATCTGGTGTACCGCAAAACGGAGGAAACGAACCTCCTACGATCGAAACGGGGGTCATGTTGATCGGGAGGGGTGTGGCGTACCGCAAAACGGAGGAAATGGACTTGTGTTGGAGCGCTACGGTCGAAACGGGGGTCCTATTCATCGGGAGGGGTGTGGCGTACCACAAAACGGCACTCCACGGGATACTGTTCATCTCTACCGTCGACCCCCTCCAGCCTCCATGGGCTACTGTTCGTCCACCGTCGACCTCCTTCTGCCTCCACCTACGACTTTTTAGCCTCCACCACGTGCTACTCCACCGGCTACTGTTCAACCAGCCCTGTCCACGGGCTGATGTTCAACCACCACTCCACGGGCTATTGTTCATCCAGCCCTCCACTATCTACTATTCATCCTACCCTCCACGGGGTGGTCCTGTTCATCCAGCCCTCCACGGGGTCCTGTTCATCCAGCCCTCCACGGGATCCTGTTCATCCAGGCCCAACAGGCTTGATCGATCAGGGTCCTGTTCATCCAGAGGCAACACCACGGGGTCCTATTCAGCCACCCCCACCGGGAACTGTTCATCCACCCCCCCCCAGCAACGCTCACTGTTCATGCAGAGGCAGCATCGATCTGCTTCAGTTAGCAGCAGTAGCGAAGGAATCGCTTGATCGGGTTCAGATAACAGCCATCGATCGATCGCTCGGATTCAGTAACGTGTATCCTGCAGTGCAATCGCTCGAGTTCAGTTAGAGCCCAACGCCTCGCACCCACGCGTGTGCGTGTGTCGGGGTATTTGGATCGACACCTATGGGATCACAAGAATCCCTACTACAGTTGCGGGCGCAGGGTTGAGAGAAGAGCGGGTCCAATAGTTAGCACCCGGTTCCTTCACCCAGGTTCGGGCCGCGAGGATGCGTAAAACCCTACTCCTGCTATGGTGGATTGTATATCAGTGTTCTTCAGCTAGCTATGGGGCGTCAGGAGCTCCAAAAAGCCGAATCGTGAGGAGTTCTAAAAAGCTGAATCGTGAGGAGTTCTAAAAAGCCGAATCCTCCTCCTGGTAGCCTCGGGCCTCCTTTATAGGGAAAAGGGGTCGCCACAGTGGCACACAGGAGGTGGAAAGGGTACAGTGATGCGAGGTTATCCCTCGCATTACATGACAAGGCGCATTTAATGCTTCTTGCTTAGGTGTCCTTGCTTTATCGGGGACGAGGGAGACATCCATATTGTCCGTCGCCGCTCCTTCTTGTGTCGACACGCGCCTTGGCCAGCGATGCCTGAGACGCCATGTAGGCAGGCAGGCAGCTGAGGTGGCGCAATGGTGGGTGTCCACGAAGTTCTGCATGTCGCCACGTAGGTGCCTGCCCAGCTGGTTGGGTCGGCAGCTGCATAGGGCGGTGGAGGCTTAGTTGGCATGGGCCTGATGGTGGCCCTGCGAATGTCCTCGGCAAGGGCCTTGTCGGGGCCTCGTCAAGGGTCTTGTCGCGGCACCTGCTGTCATCCCCGGCAAGGTGCTTGCCGGAGGTCTTGTTCTCCTCCTTGGCTGGGATCCCGCCAAGGGTCGTCATCTTCTCAATGTGTGTATCTTATCTTGAATGTCTTCACAAGATCTGCATGCCACTACGGGGATATCTCCCGAATCCTTGCTCCATTGGGGCAGCGGACTCAAGGGTGATCTGCTCCGCAGGCGAGGGGCGAATTGCCGCGGCAAGGGCCTTGCCGGGGCTGCTAAAGGCGGCCCCGGTGAGGATCTTGCTGGGGCTGCTGAAGCCGGCCCCGGCGAGGATCTTGCCGGGGCTGCTGAAACTGGCTCCCCACAAGGATCTTGCCGGGGGAAGCCGTTTCGTCCCTTTGCTCTTTGTGGTCTTGGCTTGGTGCTGCTCCAGTTCAATCGAGCTTCGGTCTTACCCTGGCTCACCTCCCTTGCCATGCTTGGTGTGGTGGTGCCCGTGGCTCAGACTGCCCGTGCACAGTCATAGGGGTACAAAAAGTGTACCCCTCTTTTGTACACCGACAGGAGCCCCCGGGCCTGGGCCACACATAAGCGCGACGCGTTGTTGGGCTAGGCCCAGAACGGTGCGCGGCCAGGCGGGACGGTTTTTACCGTGGTAAGATTTTCCGCGCGCTATGCCTCCCACGACTCGCGCGCGGCGCGTATTGGAGGGGCGTGCGTGACGTGGGCGGCATGTGCGGGGCGGTTTCCGCAGGCATGCGTCACGTCGCACTTAATGCGAAAGGAGGCGGCCCGCATTTTCCCCGCATAAGAAGGAATAACCGCGGGCGTGCTGCTCACTTCCTCCGTTTTCCTCACGCCTCTTCCAATCTCAGAGCCGCCGCTTCCTCTCTTCCTTCCTTCTGAAGCTTCTGCTGTCGCCTGCTGCTGTTGCTTCGCCATCCCCCTCCCTTAGCACTCCAACTAGCCGCCATGGCGTCCAAACCCGCCAAGGGCAAGGGGGTGGCCAAGGGCGCCAGGTCTGTGGAGCCGCCGGAGGGCGCGCTATCGAGGGACCGGATGAAGTCTGCCTTCTTCATCCCGTCGACGGTCGACGTCCACAAGCTCCGGGCCGCCTTCAAGCCTCTTTGGGGGGTGAAGACGGGGGGAGAGAACCTGGGACATCTGGCGACGCGCGTCATTCCTGCCGCTTGCGCCGAACCTGGCCCAACTCGGTACCCCTTCTTCGTCGACTACTTTTCTTGCGGGTTATGTCCCCCTTTCTCCGATTTCTTCTGCGATATCATGCACACCTTCAGCTTCCGCCTCTTGGATTTTACTCTGAATGGGGTGGCATGCATGGCTTTCTTCGCGCACCTTTGCGAAGGCTTCGTCGGGGTGCAGCCCAACACGGCGCTCTTCCGCCACTATTTCACCCCTCGGATCCAGCCGGGAGGTGCCGTCTCTGGATGCATCACCTGGATTCCGAGATCCAAGGGAGCGTACCCGGACGACGCCGTGAAGGAGAGGTGGGATGAATGGCGCGGCCGGTGGTGCTGGATTGAAGAAGAAGAACCGCCGAGATTCTGCAAGGTCCGCCGGGTGCCGCCGGTCCTTGGCAGTGACTGGGGCGACATCGACGCTGCCGACGGGAGGCTCACAGTCGCCACCACCAGGATTCTCCAGCTTACCCAGGCCGGACTCACCCTTGAAATGATCGGGGCGGACTTCATTCGCCGTCGGATCGCCCCGTTGCAGAACAAGGGGAGCCCAGTCTGGCTATTCATGAATCCTACTGACGTCATGCGGCTCCGCCCTAGCCTCGACCACAACTTCACGGTGATGGGACATGCCCATTTCTGCCAGCGGCTCTTCCAGCTTGATGTGGGTCGCGACGGCGAGGTCGAACGGACCGGTAAGGCCGCGAGGGCTGCCGTGAAGGCCGGCAAGGCCACCAAGGGGTCGTTCTTCAAGCTGCCAGTGGGGGTGATCCCGCTGTGCTACAAATCGCGCCAGTCCGAGATCATCGCCATGATGCCGGACTGCAACGCGCACGGCCCTGTCCCGAGCTGGAAGGAGCCGGTAGACGAGGACGTGCAGCAATTCTTCGACTCTTTGGTTGAGGTGTATGTCAAGCCTGACGCCGAGCGGTGGCTTGTCAGGGACACCACCCAGGTAGAGCTGGACTACATCGCCACTAGGGCGAGGGAGGCGCAGCTCGCCATGGAGGCCAGCAGCGCCAGGGGTGTGGAGGACAAGGCCGCAATGGCTACGGAGGAGAAGGAGCTCGCCCAGTGGGCGACGGCCGCCAGGGAGGCCAGCAGTGCTAACACTGGAGCTCCGCTTGTTGAGGACACGGCCGATGAGTCGTCGGAGGAGGTGGGCGTGGCGGCGGGCTCGACGCCAGCCAGGGGAAGAAGGAAATTCCTGCGGCGGGCTAGTTCCGGCAAGCCGGTCCGGCCCGGCAGGGCCATGCAGCCTCAACTGACCCTGGAGGGGTCCGGGCGCCACACGAGGGCCATGGCAGCGAGGAGGCTAACGAAGGCCGCCGAGAAGAAGAAGGCAACAGCCCCTTCTCCATCTGGGCCCACACCAACTCCGACTTCTTCGCCTCCCCAGGCAGACGTTGACTCGGATGTCGACGCGGAGTTCCCTTTTGATCTTGGGCCTCTCAGCCCGAAGAGGAAAAGGAAAGCGGTGGAGGAGGAGGAGATGGACTACGAGTAAGTACTTCGTTCCTTTCCGCCATTTCCATTCTCCTGAACCAAGTCACCCATCTTGATCTCTTTTTGCTTCTCCAGGGATGCAGAGATGTTGGTCCAGAGGATAAAGAGGGCGAAGGCCTCGGTGAGCAGCCAGCCCCCGGCTGGGGCTTTAGAGACACCACTGGTGGTGTTGAGCAGCCCGGACAGCAGCCCCCGGCACAGCCCCCAGCGTAACTTCATCACCCTCTTCTTGCTCGACATGCAGTAGGTGTTTGATGCTATGGTGCTGTCCTTTTCGGGTTTTGTAGGACGGGAGCGGCAGCAGGAGGAGCCGCAGGGGGCTACCCCCAACACACCACTCCCATCGACTACGTCGCCGCGAGGGGCGTCCCCAGCAAGGGCACCGAGCATGGAGCCCACACGCATGGAGGAAGATGGGAACTTGGGCGCTGGTGGCTCTGCCACGGCGCCAAACGCCGGCAGGGAGGGGACTTCTGCTTCATAGCCTGGCACTAGTTAGTCGTCTGTCTTCTGTATCTGCTTTTCCCTTATTCTTTTTCTTGGCTTCATCTTCCCCATTACTGCCCAGACCCTCCTCCAACAGAGATGGAGGACGTGGACGCCGTCATCGGGGATGTTGCTGAGGAGGCTGCGGCGGAGGCCGACAGGATTGCCGCCGAGGAGGCCGCCGCAGATAAGGCCGCCAAGGATGCCACCGAGGGTGTCGGCGGTGGGCCTGCCGGGGAGGCCGGCAAGGCCACAGCCGAGGAAGAGGCGGTTGATGATCAGGCTTCTTCCTCCACAACCTCGGGCCTCGGCAGATATCTTAAGGTGGGCAACAATCTCTTCGTCCATCTTGCAGGGGCGTCAAGCTCCCAAGCGCCCGCCGGAGAGGAAGTCTTTGACGGCGAGGTGCTCGCCGCCACCGGGCTCGAGGTTGTTGATGAACCGGGAGTCGGCGGCAATGGCACCCCAGAAGGGCAGCTCTTCTGGGCTATGGGGGCCAATTTCCGGAAGCTCCAAGCGCTCTATCGTGCCCGTCTGGACAAGGCTAAGTCTAGGATGGCAACGGTGGACGAGGCGGAGGTGGACTTCAAGGCGCGCGTTGCTGAGGCGTAGACCTGGTTTCACCAGGCCCGCGAGGAGCAGAGGGCCTTCCAGGAGGAATTGGCCAAGCGCGATGCAAAGCTCACCATGAAGAAGTCTGACAACAAGAAGGCCCAGGAAGAGGCAGCGAGCTTGGCTGCCGCGGCCGAGGCTGCTCAGAACCAGCATCAAGCCGCCTTGGATTCCCAGGAGGAAGACCTCTCTGCGTGTGAGGCGAAGCTTGCCGCAATGCTCCGCGGCAAGGATGAGGAGCTCAAGGTCCTTGTTGAGCGGAGGACTCGCGAGCTGGAGCAGAGGCACAAAGAGGCACTGGATGCCCAGGCTCTGGTCTACGCCGACAAGGTGAAGGAGCTGGAGGTAGAGCGGGACGAGCTGAAGGAGCAGGCCCTCAAGCTGTCCGACGAGAATAACTCGCTCAACTGCGCCTTAGCAGAGGCGCATGGAGCGGTCATCAGCAGGCCTGGGGACCTCTCCGAGGCACAAAACTCCATCAGAGATCTCAAGCTGAAGCTGGGGAATCTCGAGAAGATGTTGCCGGAGAGCTCGGCTCAGGAGGAGACCATCACAAGGAGCCTGGAGGAGGAGAAGCAGCTGCGGGCGGACGAGGCCGCCTCCCACCAGGAATATGTGGCGGGCGAGAACAGATGGATCAGCTGGCTGGAGGACGTCACCGGCAGGGTCACCTCTCAGTTGGCTCTCATGGGGATGCCAAACGTGAGGTATGCCCCTGAGTGGAGCGGGACCATCAACGCCAAGCTGACCCTGTTCTTCAAGGGCGTCCTCGGCGCCTTGGCTGATCTTCACTCCAACAGAACGGCCACGCTGGCCGGGGAGGCCCGGCGACTTTGCCGGGGGTTCATGACCAAGGTCCTCACCAAGATGGCGTACTGGAACCCCGCCCTCGACTTCGAAGCCGCGATGGACAGCTTGCCGGAGGGTACTGACCTCATGGTGCTCAAGGAGCGCATCAAGCCCGTCATCAGCTGCATCGACGAAATCAAGAGGGTGGAGGGCCAGCACCGGGATTAGGCATCCCGTTCTTCTTTGCCGCTGCAGGTTCATGACCAAGACAAATTTTATCTTTAGATAGAACCGCAGCGATGACATGATGTAATATAACTTTGAAACATTTCTGGGATTAGGCATGCTATTTTCCTGTTTGTTGTTTCTTTGTATGTCCACCCTACACTAGCTGGGTAGGCTTGCCGGCGCGAAAAACCCAGGGCGGCGTCTTGGGGACGGGTCCCCATTGGCCTGCCGGGCGAGCGTGCTGTCGGGTGAGCCACCTTGCCGCCCTTAACGTAGCCGCTCGAACTATCGAGTTTGACTCGAGTCAGAGTCGAGAGCATTGCCAATTGCGGAAGGCTACCCTACCGTTTCCAACGCAATCGTTTGAACTGTTGAGCGGACTCGAAACGGAGAAAAGGCATTGCCGATCGGGAAGGGCCCCATTTGCGTGCAGGTTTCTTGTACAAAGAATGACAACTCCGAGGATAATAACCTTAAATAATAGGATGGAAATATCCAGGGTTCAATATAACTTAGCTTCTATTTGTAGCCGCTCGAGTGCTGATCTTCCGGCCTCCTTCCTTCACAAATGACCACGAAGACGAAGGAGTGCCGGGTCAACTGCTAGAGCCGATTCTCACAACTTCGCCATCCCCCTACCTGGCACGCCAAAGATGTCGGGGTATTTGGATCGGCACCTATGGGATCACAAGAATCCCTACTACGGTTGCGGGGCGCGGGGTTGAGAGAAGAGTGGATCCAACAGTTAGCACACGGTTCCTTGACCCAGGTTCGGGCCGCGAGGATGCGTAAAACCCTACTCCTGCTTTGGTGGATTGTATATCAGTGTTCTTCAGCTAGCTATGGGGCGTCAGGAGCTCCAAAAACCCGAAACGTGAGGAGTTCTAAAGAGCCGAATCGTGAGGAGTTCTAAAAAGCCGAATCGTGAGGAGTTCTAAAAAGCCGAATCCTCCTCCTGGTAGCCTCGGGCCTCCTTTTATAGGGAAAAGGGGTCGCCACAGTGGCACACAGGAGGTGGAAAGGGTACAGTGATGCGAGGTTATCCCTCGCATTACATGACAAGGCGCATTTAATGCTTCTTTCTTAGGTGTCCTTGCTTTATCGGGGACGAGGGAGACATCCATCTTGCCCGTCGCCGCTCCTTCTTGTGTCGACACGCGCCCTGGCCAGCGATGCCTGAGACACCATGTAGGCAGGAAGGCTGCTGAGGAGGCGCAATGGTGGGCCTCCACGAAGATCTGCATGTCGCCATGCAGGTGCCTGCCTAGCTGGTTGGGTCGGCAGGTGCAGAGGGCGGTGGAGGCTTAGTTGGCGTGGGCCTGATGGTGGCCCTGCGAATGTTCTCGGCAAGGGCCTTGCCGGAGCCCCTGCAAGGGTCTTGCCGCGGCGCCTGCTGTCATCCCCGGCAAGGTGCTTGCCGGAGGTCTTGTGGTCCTCCTTGGCTTGGATCCCGCCAAGGGTCGTCATCTTCTCAATGTGTGTATCTGATCTTGAATATCTTCACAAAGATTTGCATGCCACTACGGGGATATCTCCCGAATCCTTGCCCCATGGGGGCAGCGGACTCAAGGGTGATCCGCTCCGCAGGAGAGGGGCGAATTGCCGCAGCAAGGGCCTTGCCGGGGCTGCTAAAGCCGGCCCCGGTGAGGATCTTGCCGGGGCTGCTGAAGCCGGCCCCGACGAGGATCTTGCCGGGGCTGCTGAAACTGGCTCCCGGCAAGGATCTTGCCGGGGGAAGCCGCTTCGTCCCTTTGCTCTTTGTGGTCTTGGCTTGGTGCTGCTCCAGTTCCATCGAGCTTCGGTCTTACCCTGGCTCACCCCCCTTGCCATGCTTGGTGTGGTGGTGCCCGTGGCTCAGATTGCCCGTGCACAGTCATAGGGGTACAAAACGTGTACCCCTCTTTTTGTACACCGACAGTGTGTACAAGAGAAAACGCGCATCGCTCGGCCCCGACCACCCACCGTAATCGGGAACACCCCGATATTTTCCTCACCCTCGCTTCTACAATGATTTTTTCAGTCATGGACGGCCCAAAGAATGTCATGCAGCTGCGTCTCTGGCCCGCCCAGGATGAAAAGCCCATTTTCTTTTATGATTTTTTGTCATAGAAGTAGGACCCCACCACATATATGATGATACCGTGTTTTGTCACAATTATTGTCATAGAAGTGTCATAAGTATGACAGAAAAAATTCGTTCGGCCCAAAATGTCACGGATCTGTCTTTTTTTGTAGTATTAGAGTCCGAAAAGGCGGAGTGCGAGAAGCACAAGTCTCGGGTGTCCGTAGTCAAGGTCGAGCTGCAAGATGCCATCCGTAAGTGTCAGGCGTCGGAGAAGATGGCTTCGGAACAGGCGACCGTGCTGTCTGCGGCAGTAAAGCACAACAGATATCATCTGGTAAGATATTTCTCTTAAAGAGCATCTTTGGAGGGCGGAAGTATATTGGGCTGACACGATTGTGGAGTTCTCCAGGAGTGTTTGCTGATCTTCCAAGGAGCAGCGCAGACGTCGCCTAGTATTTCCGTGCCCTGGAGGGGAAGAACACGGAGAAGCTGTTTTGGTCGCAGTTTGAGGCGCTAAAACATCTTATGCCCCTCAACGACCAAATGAAGCAGCAGGTTGAGCTGCACAACATAGCGAGTTCGGCCATGGAGGACTTGATAGTCCGGCTATGGACCATTGAGCCAATTCCAAGTAGTTACTTAGGATTGGTGAAGCAGCTCGCCAAGGCGAGTTCGTGGGTCGACGCATTAACGCGGTCGGCTTGCATAGAAGGTGCTAGGATGGTCTTCGCTCGCGTTAAAGTGCACTGGGCGAAGATGAACGCAGTGCACATATCCACTGCTAGCCCGCCCGCAGGCAAGGAGCATCGGAAGACCGAGAAGTACTTCGAGGACGTCATCGAGGGTGCCCGCCTTGTTGAAGGCCAGTGTTCGAAAGATGTTATTTTCGTTTAATTATATCCGGATGTAAAGACTATGCTTATGAATCCAGTGTATATAACTTTTGCGCTATTTATCATATCAGCGTCTTTTTTCCTCCTGTGTGACTGTTTATCTTAAATCAGAAAGTTTCTAGTCGTCCGCTTCAGCCCCCAGGTACATAGTACTAGGGTGTTCGGTCATATGCTAATAGACTCTTTATCCAACGTCTTGGTCCGTATAGGAGGTGTATGTGGAGCAAACCAGGCAATCAAACTATGCGACGTTATTTCTTTCACTTAGTCGTAGGAGTTTGACTAGTGGGGCTTGGTACTAGCCCCTGGTGCGGATGAAGTATCCAATTGCACTTGGCTGGGCGAAAAAACCAACCCTTCGTATAACACGGGGTAGATCTCTATCGATCGTAGTATAAAACTAAGTCACCGGATTGCAGACCATGTTCTCGCTTATCATGTAAGTCACTTTTCGGCTTTCTCTATTGGGGTACTTGACCGGACTAGCCAGAAGTACTATCGCAGTAGTTCTCCCTTTACACCCTAGACGAACAATCGGGAACGTAGGGGTAAGCACAGGAGCCGAGCAACCCAACTATTGACCGAATACATGATTCAGAACTGATGCATATAATGCAAACATCCAGGACGCCGAACACTCCCTATAGGTGTTCGGTCTTTTCAACATATACCAGGGCTGAATGCAGCCCCTGGTAAAAACCTTTATTGACAAGGCACATATGGCAATCTGATGCAAGAATAGAACATTCCATGGTGAGTGAATAAAAGTCTGGATATGATATGAATAAGATTGTTCTATTAATATCCCTCTATAGTACGGCGAGCCGCAAACTTTACAAATAATGTCGATGACCTTTTTCGGACATTTTACATGCCAAAAAGTTATATAACAAGAAAGAGAAAAAAGGTTTACATAGGGTCTTAATCTAAAAAAGAAACCTTGGTGCGGGTCCCTGTTGCACGTCTGCGCCATTTTCTCCTCTGTAATGTGTCCTTGAAGGTACGAGTATGATGGCCATCTGTAAAAAAACTGGAAACGAAGAAGTCAATCCGGTGTGGACAAAGTAAGTCTGGTTCATTTTAATGAACCAAGAGAAGATAAGTTTAAAGTCCGAATAGGGTCTAGCCGAACTACGGATTGTATGCAGGTGCCCCCGGTCGCCGCCCAAGGAATTTTTAGGGCATAATTATGTACTCGAGGCACATATTCTATTACCTTATGGGGCGGTCAACGGGGGTATAGCTGCCAATCTTGCTCAGGTTCATCTGAGCTGCCGCACTGAGGCGTGTGCCGGACACATTTAGCTGTGTCCGCTATTGATACATTATCTGGCTTGAATACGCAGCATGGTACTTCGGCTGTTAAGGCTGCAGTATCTTCCTCCGTACGGAGAGAGCGCTCCATATTTCCATTGACCGTGATAACGCCATATGGTCCAGGCATCTTGAGCTTTAAATAGTCATAATGCAGGACTGCATTAAAGCGGGCGAAGGCCGTCCTTCCGAGTAGAGCGTGATAGCCACTTCGGAGTGGAGCTATGTCGAAGAGTAATTCTTCGCTTCGAAAGTTGTCGAGAGAATCGAATACAACCTCCAATGTTAAAGAGCCTGTGCAGCGAGCTTCAACGCCCGGTATCACTCCTTTAAAGGTCGTGCTGCTTGGCTTGATTCTTGATGGGTCGATCCCCATCTTGCGGACTATGTCCTGATATTTCAGATTGAGACTACTGCCGCCGTCCATAAGGACTCGGGTTAGATGGTATCCATCTATTATTGGGTTGAGCACTAAGGCAACCGAACCTCCATGCCAAATTACTAGTCCGATGATCCCTATGATCGAAAGTGATCGCACAGGCTAACCATGGGTTGAAATTTGGGGCGTCAGGCTCAACAGCATAGATGTCTCGGAGTGCGCACTTGCGCTCCCTCTTTGGGATATGAGTGGCATATATCATGTTCACTATTTTGACCTTCAGTGGAAATTTCTTCTGTCCCCCTATATTCGCCTAGCGAGGTTCATCCTCGTCTTAGCTCTGAGGCACCTTCCCCTTGTGTTCGGCATTTAGCTTGTCGGCCTGCTTGAAAACCCAACAGTTACGGTTGGTGTGATTGGCAGGTTTTTCTGCGGTGCCATGGATTTGGCAGGGCCAGTCTAATATCTTGTCCAAACCTGATGGACCGTCTTTGTTGCCTTTAAATGGCTTATTCTGTTGACCGGGTCTGGAGCCATTGAAACCGACGTTTACCATTGTATCATCTGGGCTTCCAAGATTATTTTGATGCTTGTTTTTATTGCGTCGTGGCTATCCATTGCCGTCCCTGACTTCACGTGTTCCAGGGTCGCTGGTGCTGCTACGAGCTAACCAGCGATCCTCACCGGTGCAAAAGCGAGTTATGAGTGTAGTTAGGGCTGCCATTGTCCTCGGCTTTTCCTGTCCAAGGTGTCTGGCTAGCCATTCGTCTCGGATACTATGCTGGAATGCCGCTAAGGCTTCGGCGTCCGGACAGTCGACGATCTGGTTCTTCTTTGTGAGAAACCGGTTCCAAAGCTTGCGGGCTGACTCCCCGGGTTGTTTTATGATGCGACTTAAATCGTCAGCATCCGGGGGCCGGACATAAGTCCCTTGAAAATTGGCCCGAAAAGCGTCCTCAAGTTCTTCCCAACTCCCAATGGAGTTTTCTGGGAGACTGTTTAGCCAGTGCCGAGCTGGTCCTTTTAGCTTGAGGGGTAAATATTTGATGGCGTGGAGATCATCTCCACGAGCCATGTGGATGTGAAGAATAAAATCTTCTATCCAGACGGCAGGATCCGTCGTTCCATCGTACGCTTTGATGTTCACGGGTTTAAACCCTTCTAGGAAATCATGACCCAGTACCTCATCAGTAAAGCATTGAGGGTGTGAAGCTCCTCTGTATCTTGCTATATCGTGGCGTATGTCCGATGGTTGTGGTGTTCGGTATTGACCCCGAACTGGTATGTCACCGGCGCGATTGGCTTGATAGTCGTCGTCCCATGCGGGAGCTCTATCTCTGGGTCCGAATATAGACATGGTCTTGCTAGCTTTTTTATTTAGGTCCCCGCGTAGATCATGCTTTCGGACTTGGGCTGCACCCTCCTTTCCTTTATGGGGTGGGGGCTTGTTTATGCCATTGCTAGCGACTCTATCCCGTCCGCGAGGTGGTCGGTCCGGCTTGTTGGCAGTGTTATTATTCGATGGGACGGGCACAACGGCCTTGTCGTCGAATTCGGGCAGTAGCTTGCGCTTGGGATAGCCTTTGGTTTGGCCATTAAAGCCATGTTTTTGTTCGGCGTCTCGCACCTCATTCCATCTATCATTGAGCGTGTCTTGTGCAGCTTAAAGTTGTCTCTACTGCTTTTTTAAGCTCCGTGCGGTGGCAATAAGCCACCATAGAAGTGTTTTTGTTTGGAGGGTTCTTGTGGGACAGTATATTCGTCGTCATCCAAGCAAACCTCTTCTTCGGAGATTGGTTCGTAGTCACCGTCTTCGGCATCGTTGTCATCGGACTGCGGCTTCGGACTCTGTTCACCGTCCTCTCGCTCCTCCTGCTCTATCGCTGGATCTGCGGGGTCTTCTGCTTGTTTCGGAATATCACTATCATTAGTCGCGGTGTTGCTGTCCTTTCCTTTATGGGATTTTGCTCAGTGTTTTGGACGCCGATGCTTGGGAGGTTCTTCGGCAGGTTTATCCTCTACAGGATTGTTTTCACCGTTGCCTTCCACCTCTTTGGGTGTATCCACCATATATACATCATATGAGGATGTAGCTTTCCATCGTCCTATTATGGGCCAGCTTTGATCTGTGTCTGCTTCAGCTTCGAGGTCCACCCCGTCGAAGTCTTCTAAGCGTAGTTGTAACGCACCGGATGTAAAACTTCCTTATATGGCTTGTGCGTGTGTTGCATGTCACCATGTCATTTTCATTATGTGCATTGCATTGGCATAGTCTCTTTTGCATCCGTGTGTAGTTGTGTCGTCCCCAATATCTCCGTTGTCCATTTCGGTTTTCAACTCTCTCACACGGCACCCGTCGCACCTCTCAAGCCCTTGTTTCGTGAGTGGGTTAAAAACATCCTTGCAATGGGCCGAGAGTTGTCAAGTGGTATTGGTATATCACCGGTAGACCGCCTGTCAAGTTTCGTCTTGTTTGGAGGTCGTTTGATACTCCAACGGTTAACCACGTGGGCTGAAACCCCCTTTCTCTTTTGGCCCAACACCCCTCCACAACAGCCCACAAGCCCACCTAACCACCTCCGTCCTCACGGTCGTTGGATCGTAATCATGTGGGCCAAAACCGCACCTCATTTGGACTCTCCTAGCTCCCTCTACCTATATATATGTCCATCTCCCCCAAAATCCCGGATCCAACCATAGTTTTCGTCCTCCTCGCGCAGCCGAACGCGTCCGACCCGGCCGGGCACGTCCGACCGCGCCTCCCCGTCCAACCCGTGTCTGCCACGTGTCCTCCATCGCCGGATCCTCTCACGCGCCGACCGGGCCTGCCGCGGCCCGGATCGGGCCCCCCGGCCCGTGAGCCGTCCGTCGCCGCCCTCTGCCTCCGGCCTCGGCACCGCCGCCGCCCGACGCACCCTCCGAATCCACGTGCCTCGCCGCCGCCCTCCAGCTCCGGCGCCGGCCGCGCCTCCTTGCTGCCCTACAGGCCAAGCCGCCTCGGGCCCACACGCACCGCCGGTGCCGCCTCTGCCTCGCCTCCGGTCGCTGGCGTTACTTTCGTCGGCCGCCGTCGACATCACCGCCGCCGCCGGGACCCGCTCCGGCCAGATCCACCGGGTCTGGATCAGATCCACCACCCCTGCGAACCAAACACCACCCCGAGCCCGAATCTCTCCATCCCGGGATCCCGCCGTCCCGCGTTGACTTTTCGCGGGGGGTAATTTTCTCCAAGTCCCGGATCTGTAATATTTTTATGCCCTCTTTGACATATCACAACTTTGTGCTCGGTGCTCCGTTTTGCATGCATAATATATCAAAATGTTCGTCTCGAATTGCTCTACATGTTAGCATCAGTTTTGTGCATGATACGGTTCATCTAGATGTCTTAATATTTGTTGCAAGACTGCTTCGTGATGTTACTGTTTCAGCACTAGTTGTTTGTTAACAATTTGTTGGCATGTTCGTGAGGTCGTAACTTGGTGCATGTTGGTCCAAATGGAGTGTATGATATGTTAAAATGTTCTTATTGTGATGCTATTCATGATGGATGCATTTGCATGCATGTTAGGTTGCATTATGCCATGTTTAACCCTGTTGCAAAAGTGAATGTGGCTGTTAAGTTTTGTTATGAGATGATGATTTGTCTTTTGCATGCGAACTTGTTATGAGATGATGATTTGTCTTTTTCGTGTGAATTAATCCATGTGTCATCTGAGCTAGGTGTCAACATGGGTTTTGCTCATTGGAATGTGATCTACATGATATATTTATTTGCATGCCATGATACGTCTTGAGATGAGTGCATCAAGCTGGTTAACATGCCATCGTGATGTTAAATTTCTGCTAAGGCTGAATTTGTTATTTTTTGTGCCATGTTTCCATGTGGCTACCGTCGTTGTTGTGGATGGTTAGAGTTGTCCAGTGTGTGTTCCTTGATGTATATGTTATGCTCTAGCTATCCATGCTCTTGTTTGCCATGTTGGCTTGCTGTAGATTGTTGTTTTCATGCTCTCAAGTTGCTATGAAATGCTTCTGCCAGCATGTTATCAGCAAGTTCAGTTTGGCCATGTGAATAACTAGTGTTCTATGCATCCTACGACCATGTTCTTGCCATGAGTACCTTCACAAACATCTCTTCTTGTTGTTGGTTATATTCACATGCCATGATAAGCTTTGAGTTGAGTTGCACAGGCTTGCAAACATGCCTACTTGTCGTTGTTGCTGCCATGCCTTTTAATTTTTAGTAAGTCTGAGAAATCTGTTAACTTATTGAATCTTTCCATGCTTGTTTAATTGTGTTCTAGTAAGTTTTTGGGTGTGCTCTGAGTTCATATTTGTTGAGAATCATGTCTATTTCACATCCATGCCTTTTGTCTTCATGTTTGGGTGCTGTAGCATATTTAAATCTTGCTCCAAAGATGAGATGTTCTTGTTAACTTCAGTTTTGCATTGCATCTTGTTTTGCTTGCCATTTGCAAACCGTGCATCCGTTTCCCGTGATCTTTATATCGATTTCGACCGAAATCTTCCCCTCTTTTCAATGGATTGCTTGGTTACCCAAGATGAAGCCATATACATCATCTTCTCCTTTAGGCTTGAGAGCATCCTCATGCATACGCACATCATACTTGCATCCCATGTCATGTCGTGCATCATGTTGATTGTGCATTGCACCGTGATTGATCTTGTACCGTTGTTGTGCTCTTGTGTTGGGTAGAGCTGGCAGCCGATACCGAGTTCGAGGATCTTGTCGAGACTAAGTTTGAGGAGTCGTCGTACCATCCCATCGAGGACTTACCAGGCAAGATGACCGTTCCCCGATATCACCTCTATCTTTGCCTTGCTAGTTGTCTCGCTCTTTAGCTATGCCTCGATGCCTATTCTTGTCTTATCAGCGTCCTATGTTGCCATGAAACACTCTAACCCATCACAAGCCGTGCCCGCGGTTATGTGGTAGATGGGAATTTGTTAATATCCGGTTGTAGATAACTTGACACCATATCCTTAAGAATACACTACTTGTGTGAGTACCGTGATGGTATCTTTTAGAAGGGGTTTCGAAAAGTGAACACAGTGGGGTTATGCTTGAACGTGAATAGCTAGGATCACTTCTTGATCATCTTTGGCGACCGTTGGCACCTATTCTCATCTCGGTCTGAATTCGTAAGATAGATGCTTAGTCCTTGCTGCAAACACTTTATTACCTCTCCACACCTAAAGGCTTTGTTAGTTCTGATACCCGGGAATGGGATTGCTGAGTCCTTGTGACTCCCAGATTACAACACATACCAGATGCAGGTACAACCGAGAACAATGCAGGAGATGGATCAGAACTTCACTAGGAGTTCGATGAAGAGCGTGGTCGTTTCTATGTAACGTATCCCGACGATCAGTAGTGGTTCCTACTAGGGGCGATCAGGACTTGTGTTTGTGGTATCGTTTCTCGTTTGGATTTCGTCCGTAGTCGGACCCTGTGTTATTTGGATGAATGTATGTGTAACATCCAAAATTTTCAATTTGGAATGTTATACATAGATCATACTATATTGCATATTTTATTGCATTTGTGCGTGGCGATTCTCGAAAATTCTAAGCAACTCAAGGACCTACGGAGAGAGTTGGGAATTCTACCATTTTTGTATTTGAGTTTTCTCGAATACCGGTACTGGGATCACTTTGAATATATTTATTTTTCTCCACTAAAAATATTTCTTAATAAAATATATGAGCGGAGATAATATGACTTCTCCAAAATAAAATAGATATTGGAGGAAAAATATTAAAATCACTTTTGGATCTTTTTGGGATTTATTTGTGATTTTATTTTCATAGGAAAAATGCGCATTTTTCAAAATTGCATTAAGGTGCGGAAAAATGTTCACTTTGTCCTAAATATTAATAGAGGACGGTGAAAATTTATTTCGAAATTTTTGGAGTCCGTTTAGTTTTTTTGCCTGTTTTAGTGCGTCAGGACTAGTTTAAAAAAATGCACTGAGCTACGGGCCGTGTCCGACTAGGACTCTCCTAGCCGGCCCCTTTAAAAGGCGAGGCTTGAAGCCCCACAGCCTACCGCCCCGCCGCCCGAGCCGCGGCCTGCTCGCGCCGCCGCCGTGCCGCCGCACCGCCGCCGCTGCCACTTCGCGCCGTCGTCGTTCTCGCCGGAGTCCGCCGCCGTGGTAGTTGCCGCCGCCATCGGTTTGCTCGAAAAACCGATCGGTTTTGTTTTCGGAACCCTAGATCTATTTTTCTAAATAGATCGGTTCGGTTTTTTTCGGTTTAGTTGGTTAGCGGACGTTCGTCCGAACGTTCGTTTTAATGAACGTTGTTCGCCCATTAGTCACAGACAACGAACGTTCGTTCGTTAGCCTGTTTGTCAGTTTTCTTTTTGGGGCCTTTTTCCGCGGTTATTTTCGATCGAGATTTCTGCCCTGATCTTGTTTTTAGTTTTTCTTTTCGCTCAATAGTCGAATCAGGCGATTCAAACGCCCAGATCTTCGTCTCAAAGCCCTCTTTCCGTTTAACCAACTTGAACAAGGTTTTGCTACTGTAAAATTTGATCTTAGACCAATCTAGTAAACGGATCTTTTTTCTTTCGCAGTTTGAGTTTCATTGCTTCGTTTGATTTGGTTCTTTTTGCAAACTGGAGTTCTTAAGTTGAACTTTCTGGTTAGATCTTCTTATTTGGAGTTTTATCTGTGCACCTTTGCTTGTTTGCTTATGTATGCTACTGTTTGCTTGCGATAAAATTCCCGGAGTGCGAAGCATGCTACTACGAGTCTCTAGGTTTTGCGAATCATCAACAAGGCAAGTAACACTTTGATCATACCCCTTTATTACCCAGTTTATATGCATTAGATCAAACCCTCACATATTGCATGAGTAGGATCTCTTAACTTGTGGGTCTGGGAAGTAGATTGAGGTAGAAGCTATTACCTGCATTATTTTCAAACCCTTGGGAGTTACTTCTACGTTATGCTTAGGTTGCTATGTTATGCTCGCAGACGTGGTTTGGGCTTGAGAGAATCCATGACAGATGTCAGTTGTTAATTAACGGTTCAACTTAATGTGGCTACTTGAATACACATCTGGGTGGATTGGTTGCAGGGCACCTGGAGAATCCAGAGTTGTCCTAGGAAATCTTGGAGGAACCATGTGATTATCCTATGGAATGCCACCCAGGCACAAAGGGATCATTAAACTA
The DNA here is from genome assembly GCA_902687465.1 of Secale cereale. NCBI lineage: Eukaryota > Viridiplantae > Streptophyta > Magnoliopsida > Poales > Poaceae > Secale > Secale cereale. The sequence goes on along the minus strand of LR738714.1, from coordinate 54,762,190 downwards.
TTCATGCTAGAAACTTCCGTGTGCAGCCACAATGCCATTATGGGCTCTAGCATAGTATGAGTAAGTTGTGTGAGCTCTTTCAGTGGTGGACTAGCAGATGTAGGGGAAAGTCGGTGTACCGGTCCACCCGGGGTAAAGAGTAAATGCTTCTGAAAGACTGTTTCTCGGTCATCTGTTTCTCAAAGACCATGAAGTGCAAGAAAACCAATGGAGGAGATCGAGTCTTCTGGGGAAAAGTGCACAAACCTCTGTAGAGTGTACAAACTAATCATGATTAGCCATGTCCCCGGTTATGGACAATCTTGAGTATCTAGTACTTGAATTATTGGTTGATCTCATCACTCTAAAATTAATTTGTTGGGTTGTTAATGATTACTTTAATTGGGATTGAGTTGGAGAAACCTTCTCAATGATGTTTCAACTACCATGATAGTTAAAATAAAATTTATTCCTTTGTTGTAGGGGAAAATTGGCTTTATGCAAAAACCTTAACCCTAGAGCCTCCACCAGCCAATATGCATATAGTGTTAGCCTTGTATTCTGTTACTTGCTCTACTATGTTATCTTGCCAGCATATTCCATGTGCTGACCCATTTCGGGCTACAACATATTACGTTGCAGAATTTTCAGACGAAGAGTAAGACGTGCTAGTTCATTTGTCATGCACTCAGCTATGCCGTTGGAGTTGATGGACTCACTTATCTTCCAAGCCTTCCGCTGTTATTTTGTTAGATGGCCTTATGCCATAGACTTATGTAATAAGTTCTCTTTTGAGACATTCTATGTAATAAGTGTGTGATTGTCACTCTATTATAAATCCTTCAAGTAATGTGTGTGTCAGCATTACCGATCCAGGGATGACATAGAAACACAGAGACTTCGATCCATTCGGATCGTGGTCGCTACAAGATGGTATCAGAGCACACGCTGATTGTAGGACACGACCACTAAGATAAACCCTAGGTCACACTCCTCTACTCATTTTTGACTCCTCTCCATTTTCTACTCTTTAGGATGGTGGATCCAAGGAACAAGTTCACTCAACCGGATGAAGACACACCTTTTGGACGACACTAGAAGGAATTCACTAGGTACCTGAACATCGGAATACCAAGCTTCATCGGGACCTACAACGCCACTTTACCAGAAGAAGAGTGATGGAGTATTCAAGTTCAAATTCTCGGGAGGACCTTCGCGCCTTCCACTGAGCCCATAGAGTTTTCTTTTGATGCACCAACCTGGAGCCTAGGCAAGAGTATGGCAGTCCACATTACCATGGGACGCACTGGAAAAGTATACAAGCAGGAGCTGGAGGACATATCTACCAGATAATTTGACACCGAGATGAGCAATGAGACATGATCAGTACCCGGAAGGACAGGTCCATTGCAGCATTCATCCAGGAGTTAAACCAGCACATTCGTCGACAGGAGAACCAGATGTGCGCAGGGATGATAGATTTGAAGGAGGCGCTAACCAGGAACTTGGAACTAGAAGAGGAACTTAAGTCTACACGCGGTGGATACGAGGAGGAGATGACAATACTTGTGGAGAAGAATGATGGCTTGACAAGGAAGCTAGGAGTATTCATGGGAGATCCAGCAATAGGAGGAGAAGAAGAAGAAGAACCCAAGGAAATTCGTTCTCAGGACTACATCATTATCGACGACACGGACTCAGACCCCGATGATAGTGGTGATGACTATGAAGATGAAGCTGGAGCAGATATCATGGAATCTTACGCCGATCAAAATTTCTAGATGACCACCCTATGACTAGTAGTTTTCCCCTTAAAGTAGAAATTAGAGCACTTTTGTAATGTTAGTTAGAAGCTTTGTAAGCCCTTGCTTGAAATTGATTGGTGTGATATGATTGAGTTTTCTCATGTGCATATGGGTAGTGAAATTCCCTTAGACCTCATTTCTATTCTAATCTCTCCCCTCTACACCCATCAGATGCCTCCGAGACGTGAGCCTGGATTTCTGTTTCCCCCTGAGCTCACTCAGTTGATCCAGCAGTAGAACACATTGATGCAACTTATTGTCCATAATAATCAGAACAACCAGAACAACAACAGCAACAACCCTCCACCACCACCACCCGTGGCCAACCTGACACATTTTCTAAGGTTGCGACCACCACTTTTTGCTAGCAGCATTGAACCAATAGTTGCTGATGACTGGCTGCGCAAGATTGGAAGGGATTTGACCACCGCAAACTGCACTGATGCTGAGAAGGTGCGTTTGGCCGCACATCAATTGGCTGGACCAGCAGCAGCATGGTGGGAGAATTACACAGCCACTTTTCCTGTAGCCAATGTCACTTGGGATCAGTTTCATCAAGCTTTTCGCACTGCCCATGTCTCAACTGGAGCCATGAGCATGAAGAAGCGAGAATTTCGCAACTTGCGCCAAGGAAACCGTACTGTGGCTCGGTATGTAGATGAGTTTAGTACTCTATCTCGTTATGCCCGGGATGATGTGGCCACAGACGCCGCAAAGCAGGAGAGGTTTATGGAAGGGCTGAGTGATGAGATGAGCATACAGTTGATGGTGGCAACCTTCAACAACTACCAGGAGTTGGTAGATAAGGCTCTTATGATTGAAGGGAAGTAGCAGCAGATTGAGAGCCGCAAGAGGAAGTATGGACAAGGAAGGAACAATTCTGGAGCCCAGCAGAAGCCCCGATTCACCCCGAATTCGGGAGGATACACCCATAACCATGGAAGCCACACCCATAATGGAGGGAGTACTCACAAGCACAATGGCTCCAAGAATGGGAATGGGAATGGAGCAAACAATAATCAGAACCGCTCCACCCCTTCCACACCCGCCAAGAGATATTTAAGCCACGTTACCTGTTTCAAGTGCGAGAAGAATAGACACTACGCCACGGAGTGCCCTGAAGCTAAGAATGGGAACGGCAATGGAAGCGCCGGGAAGAAGCCCAATCCATTCAACAAAGGACAAGTGAACCACGTGACTGTGGAGGAGGTTGAAGAGAAACCAGATGCAGTTGTCGATAAGTTTTTGGTTAAGTCATTTACCGCAATAGTTCTTTTCGATACTCGTGCATCGCATTCATACATTTCAAGGGGATTCGTAAATAGACATAAGTTGCCCACCCAAGTCCTTAAGACCCCCATGTTAATAAGTTCTCCAGGAGCAGAGTATATGGCATATCAAGGATGTTTTCAGACGCCATTTATCATTGGACGACATGTTTCCCCCTCAGACCTGATAGTTTTGGAGTCACAAGGATTGGATGTGATACTAGGTATAGATTGGCTATCGATTCATGGGAGGAACATCGATTGTGCCAGTAGGTCTATTTTGCTTACCACCCCGGAGGGAAAAAGGATCAAGTATGTATCTAGGCATTCGCCTAGAAGGACACAAGTACATTCTCTCACGGGAGTTGTTCAGGAGGAAGTGCCCGTAGTAAAGGATTATCCGGATGTATTTCTAGAGGAGCTACCAGGCATGCCACCGAATAGGGATATTGAGTTTTTGATTGAGCTATTGCCTGGCACCAGACTAATATCGAAGAGACCGTACCGGATGCCAGCAAATGGTCTCGAGGAGATCAAGAAGCAGATTAAGAAGTTCTTGGAGAAAGGATTTACTCGCCGGAGTTCATAAACTTGGGGAGCCCCAGTGCTTTTGGTCGAGAAAAAGGATGGATCTTTAAGGATGGTCGTTGATTATCGGGCACTGAATGAAGTGACGATTAAGAATAAGTACCCGATCCCGATGATCAATGATTTGTTCGACCAGCTTCAAGGATCTAAAGTATTCTCCAAGATCGATCTACAATGAGGATACCACCAGTTGAAGATCCGAGAGAAGGATATCCCTATGAAAGCTTTCACCACAAGGTATGGGCTATATGAGTATACGGTTATGTCATTTGGATTGACTAACGCCCCTGCCTATTTCATGAGTATGATGAATAAGGTATTCATGGAGTTCTTGGATAAGTTTGTCGTGGTATTCATTGATGATATTTTGGTGTACTCGAAGAACGAAGAGGAACAGCGGAGCAATTGCGTTTGGTTCTGGAGAAGCTCAGAGAACATCACTTGTACGCCAAATTTAGCAAATGCGAGTTTTGGTTGAAGGAAGTTGGATTCTTAGGGCATGTTATATTAGGATAAGGTATAGCAGTGGACCCTGTCAAGGTACAGGCAGTCACTGAGTGGTTGGCACCCACTTCAGTTGGAGAGATCCGCAGTTTTCTGGGACTCGCGGGATATTACCAGAGATTCATAGAAAATTTCTCCAAGATTGCAAAACTGATGATGACATTGTTGAAGAAAGACACGAAGTTTCATTGGACTGAAGAGTGCGAAGAAATTTTCCAGGAGTTGAAGAAACGGTTGACGACAGCCCCAGTGCTGATCTTGCCTGATATACGCAAGGATTTCCAAGTGTACTGCGGCGCTTCACGCTTAGGACTTGGAGGAGTTCTCATGCAGGATGGAAGAGTTGTTTCTTATGCATGTCATCAACTTCGACCGCACGAGTTGAATTATGTTGCGCACGATTTGGAGCTAGCAGCTGTAGTGCACGCATTCAAAACTTGGAGACATTTCCTTATTGGAAATCGTTGTGATGTGTGCACGGATCACAAGAGTTTAAAGTACATTTTCACTGAGAAGGAGCTGAACCTCAGACAGAGGAGATGGTTGGAGCTTATAAAGTATTATGATATGAAGCTGCACTATCACCCAGGAAAGACCAATGTCGTTGTAGACACGTTGAGCCGGAAGAGTTATGCAAATACCCTGGTGAAGGGAGGATTGCCAAAGGAGTTAGCGGAAGATCTCAGGGAGCTTCGTTTGGAGATAGTTCCTAGAGGTTTTGTTGGAACCTTGGAGGTTCAGTCAACATTGTTGTGAAAGATACGAGAAGCACAGAAGGATGACAAAGAGATTGCCGAGATAAAGGAGAAGATGGGTGAAGGAAAAGCCAAGGGTTTACGTCAGGACGAACACGACACCTTGTGGTTTGAAGACCGAATCTATGTGCCCAACAACGCCGAGATCAGGAGGCTAATACTACAGGAAGCACATGATTCGCCATACTCGATACACCCTGGAAACACAAAAATGTATTTGGATTTAAAGGAACATTTCTGGTGGACAGGAACGAAGAAGGATATTGTCGAGCATGTAGCAGTATGTGATGTATGCCAGAGAGTAAAGGCGGAACATCAGAAGCTCGAAGGATTGCTCCAGCCTATGTCGATACCCGAATGGAAGTGGGATAAGCTTGGCATGGACTTTATCACCGGATTGCCCAGGACCAAAATTGGATATGAGTCAATCTGGGTAGTAGTGGATCACTTGACCAAAGTCGCCCACTTTATCCCCGTGAAAACCACGTATACCAGTGCGAAGTTGGCCAAGATATACATGACCAGGATCATATGTCTACACGGAGTTCCGAGGACCATTGTATCAGATAGAGGAACACAATTTACCTCAAAGTTTTGGCATCAGCTACACCAAACTTTGGGAACGAGGCCGCAATTCAGCACAGCTTTTCACCCGCAAACCGATGGACAGACCGAGAGAGTCAAACAGATTCTGGAGGACATGTTGAGAGCTTGTGCGCTATATTATGGATCTAGTTGGGATGACAACTTGCCCTACGCGGAGTTCTCGTACAACAACAGTTACCAGGACAGTTTGATGATGGCACCGTTCGAAGCATTGTACGGGAGGAGATGTCGAACGCCGTTGATGTGGGATGCAGTCGGAGACCGTCAGTTGTTTGGACCAGACCTGATCAAAGATTCCGAGGAGAAGGTTAAGCTGATTCGAGATAGACTGAAGGTAGCTTAGTCCAGGCAGAAGAGTTACGCAGACTCGAAGTGCAAGGAAATAGTCTATGAAATTGGAGACAGAGCGTACCTCACAGTGTCGCCTCTACGAGGAGTTAAACGTTTCGGAGTTAAGAGAAAGTTAGCCCCGAGATTTGTGGGACCATACCGTGTTTTTGAACGCATGGGAGAGGTTGCCCACAAGTTGGAGTTACCCGAAGGATTGTCAGGAGTTCACGATGTGTTTCACGTTTCTCAGCTTAAGAAGTGTCATGCAGAGATGGTCGATATTCCTCCGAGAGACACAGTGCCCTTGGAAGCAATTCAGCTGGATAGTGATCTGACTTACGAGGAGAAACCCGTCAAGATCCTCGAGTTTTCAAGCAGTGTCACCCGTAGTAAGGTTATCAAGTTTTGCAAAGTCCAATGGAGTCACCATACCGAGGATGAAGCCACCAGGGAGCGAGAGGATGATTTACGCAAGGACCACCCACACCTGTTCTCTAGCCAAACCGAACCTCGAGGGCGAGATTCATTGTAAGGGGGGTAGGTTTGTAACATCCCAAATTTTAAATTTGGAATGTTCTAAATAGATCATACTCCATTGCATATTTTATTGCATTTGTGCATGGCGATCCTCGAAAATTCTAAGCAACTCAAGGACCTACGGAGAGAGTTGGGAATTCTACCATTTTCGTATTTGAGTTTTCTCGAATACCGGTACGGGGATCACTTTGATTTTATTTATTTTTCTCTCCTAAAAATATTTCTTAATAAAATATATGAGCGGAGATAATATGACTTCTCCAAAATAAAAGAAATATTGGAGGAAAAATATTAAAATCACTTTTGGATCTTTTTCGGATTTATTTGCAATTTTATTTTCATAGGAAAAATGCGCGTTTTTCAAAATTGCATTTAGGTCCGGGAAAAATGTTCACTTTGTCCTAAATATTATTAGAGGACGGTGATAATTTATTTCGGAATTTTTGGAGTCCGTTTAGTTTTTTTCGCCTGTTTTAGTGCATCAGGACTAGTTTAAAAAAAGTGCACCGACCAACGGGCCGTGTCCGACTAGGACTCTCCTAGCCGACCCCTTTAAAAGGAGAGGCCCGAAGCCCCGCAGCCCACCGCCCCGCTGCCCTAACCCTAGCCCCGCCCCGCCGCCCGAGCCGCCTCCTGCTCGCGCCGCCGCTGCCGCAGCCGCCGCCGCCCCGCACCACGCCGCCGTCCGCCGCGGCCGAGGTAGTTGCCGCCGTCGTCGGTTTTCTTGAAAAACCGATCGGTTTTGTTTTCGGAACCCTAGATCTGTTTTTCCAAATAGATCAGTTCGGTTTTTTCGGTTTAGTTGGTTAGCGGACATTCGTCCGTACGTTCGTTTTAATGAACGTTGTTCGCCCGTTAGTCAAAGACAACGAACGTTCCTTCGTTAGCCTGTTCGTCAGTTTTCTTTTTCGGGCCTTTTTCCGCGGTTATTTTCGATCGTGATTTCTGCCCTGATCTTGTTTTTAGTTTTTCTTTTCGCGTGAGAGACAGAATCAAGTGATTCAAATGCCCAGATCTTCTTCATGAAGCCCTCTTTCCGTTTAACCAACTTGAACAAGGTTTTGCTACTGTAAAATTTGACCTTAGACCAATCTAGTAAACGGATCTTGTTTCTTTCGCAATTTGAGTTTCGTTGCTCCGTTTGATTTGGTTCTTTCTGCAAACCGGAGTTCTTAAGTTGAACTTTCTGGTTAGATCTTCTTATTTGGAGTTTTATCCATGCATATTTGCTTGTTTGCTTATGTATGTTATTGTTTGCTTGCGATAGAATTCCCAGAGTGCGAAGCGTGCTACTACGAGTCTCTAGGTTTTGCGAATCATCAGCAAGGCAAGTAACACTTTGATCATACCCCTTTATTACCCAGTTTGTATGCATTAGATTAAACCCTCACACATTGCATGAGTAGGATCTCTTAACTTGTGGGTCTGGGAAGTAGATTGAGGTAGAACCTATTACCTGCATTATTTTCAAACCCTTGGGAGTTACTTCTACGTTATACTTAGGTTGCTATGCTATGCACGTAGACGTGGTTTGGGTTTGAGAGAATCCATGACAGATGTGAGTTGTTAATTACTGGCTCAACTTAAGGTGGCTACTTGAATACACATCTGGGTGGATTGGTTGCAGGGCACCTGGAGAATCCAGTGTTGTCCTAGGAAATCCCGGAGGAATCTTGTGATTATCCTATGGAATGGCACCCAGGCTCAAAGGGATCATAAAACTATTCATGCTAGAAACTTCTGTGTGCAGCCACAATGCCATTATGGGCTGTGGCATAGTATGAGTAAGTTGTGTGCGCTCTTTCAGTGGTGGACTAGCAGATGTAGGGGAAAGTAGGTGTACCGGTCCACCCGGGGTAAAGAGTAAACGCTTCTGAAAGACTATCTGTCGGTCATCCGTTTCTCAAACACCATGCAGTGCGAGATATCCAACGGAGAAGACCGAGTTTTGTGGGGAAAAGTGCACAAACCTCTACAGAGTGTACAAACTAATCATGATTAGCCGTGTCCCCTGTTATGGAGAATCTTGAGTATGTGGTATTTGAATTATTGGTTGATCTCATCACTCTAAAATTAATTTTTTGGGTTGTTAATGACTATAATTGGGATTGAGTTGGAGGAACCTTCTCAATGATGTTTCAACTACCATGATAGTTAAAATAAATTTATTCCTTTGTTGTAGGGAAAAATTGGCTTTATGCAAAAACCTTAACCCTAGAGCCTCCACCAGCCAATATGCATATAGTGTTAGCCTTGTATTCTGTTACTTGCTCTACAGTGTTATCTTGCCAGCATATTCCATGTGCTGACCCGTTTCGGGCTGCAACATATTACGTTGCAGACTTTTCAGATGAAGAGTAAGATGTGCTAGGTCGTTTTTCATGCACTCAGCTATGCCGTTGGAGTTGATGGACTCACTTATCTTCTAAGCCTTCCGCTTTTATTTTGTTAGATGGCCTTATGCCATAGACTTATGTAATAAGTTCTCTTTTGAGACATTCTATGTAATAAGTGTGTGATTGCCACTCTATTATAAATCCTTCATGTACTCTGTGTGTCAGCATTACCGATCCAGGGATGACACAGAAACATAGAGACTTCGGTCCAATCGGATCGTGGTCGCTACAGTATGTTATTGTATTCATTGTGTGATGTGGCGAGTGTAAGGCAGCTATTTTACTCTTTCATCCCTGTTCTTTTACATGAGTTGTGCAAAGAAACCACGCTTGCGATCATTCCAGAATGCGCTTATGTCTCTAACTCGTGCCTCAACACGTAGGAGATATAGTCGCATCCTGGGCATGACAAGTTGGTATTCAGAGCCTTCTCCAACCTAGGAGCCCCCTGATTGATCGAACCGCTGGCGGTTGAGTCTAGGCACACACACAAAATGTTTTGAGTCCTATATATATCGGAGAGTAGGATTTCTTTTTACTACTCATCCCCTTCGTCACTCTGGTGACGACTCCTGAGGTTGTTTTAACGTCACTATTCTCAAAATTTCTCCAATTTTTTTAGGATCACGCGCGTATAGTTTGGATTGTTCCGATATCTTTGTGACAAAAACATTATTCTTGGTGCCTCCTGTCATTTAGGGGATGTGGCAGTGTCCCAGGGAGTTGAGCATCGAGGTGCTGTCATCACAAATATATCGTTGCAGTTCTAGAATACCAGAGGTGGCCGACATCGAAAACTCTTCTATGCATGTCTGGTGGTGAGATAACCCCGACGTCACCCAGTACTTGAGGTATAGTTCGGGAGTATTGCCATAGCTAGTATAGCGGATGTGTTTCGAAGGTCCGAGGTAAACAGTTTCCGAAGGTGCCTGGTTATGTGTTGACGGATGGATACAGCTGGATGTAGGATTTATTAGTTGAGTGATATGCGGTGCTTCCCCTGTATCCCCAACACCAGATTGCATAACCTGAAAGCTCCAGGAATTAATAGGTGGGATTCAAGTAGCTCGTAGGTAATCTTCCAATGGGTGCATGATATGAGGTTGGGGTTCAACATCTAGTGGAGAGGCTATCATGGGCGTTGTTGCACTAGGTGTTTGCATCTTAAAGGATCCTTCGCTATGCTGATCCGGGGATTGCAAGGCCCTTTGTAACACGTGCCATGGGGCATTCAGCACGAACATGTTGGATGGAACCTCTATTATGTATTTGTTCCATCTGTTACCTTGTTGTTTTTATTCTATCATTTTGTTCTCCCAAGTGGCTTCTCGACAAGTTGATGTACCATTAAGCTTTGGAATTCATTCGTTAAATTTTGTTCGGATGTTCATTGTGAAGACTATATGTTGCAAATATCTAGCTGTTGATTCAGCTTATCTATTATTTGCTTCAATGGCTAACAGTTGTCATCATCTTCAGGATGGCACCTAAGAAAGTTCCCAGCCAGAATCCAGAGGGTGAAGAAGAGCGTCCACCTTCCCCTCCTCCTCCGTCTAAGGCATGGAGAGCGATTATCCAGGCATCCAATCAAAAAACTCAGATGCTCATGCAAATGATGTAGAGTTTCCAAGCAAATCAAGGCAATCAAGGGAACCAAGGCCAAGGAAATATGTTCAATCAACCTCACTTTGCGACTCTGAACCAATTCCTGGCAAATCAACCCAAGTCTTTCTGTTACTGTGTTGATCCGCTGGATGCTGAAGATTGGATCACAGACATCAAGAAGCATTTTGAGTGCAGTAATGTCAGACCTGAGGAGTATGTCAAGTTTGTCGCTTTCCAACTCAAAGATCAAGCTGCAGATTGGTGGCAACAGTACAAAGACTCAAGAGCGGGTCGTGAGATCTTGTGGACTGACATTTGCCACGATTTCCATTCTCATCTCATTCCTAGCAGTGTCATTGAAGGCATGCATGAGCAGTTCTGCAATCTGAAGCAAGGCACAGTGTCTGTCTACCAATATAATGTCAAGTTCCAGAATCTTGCCCGTTATGCGAAGCAAGACATCCCCGATGCCAAGAGCAAAATCTACCAGTTCCGAGGTGGTCTGAAAGATGAACTCCAACTTGCACTCACTCTGTTCAAGCAAGATGAATTTGATCAATTCTGCAACATGGCTCTCAAGCAAGAGGCAGCTCAGCTCAAATGTGAAGCTTCCAAAAAGAGGATAAGAGATGTTGTTCACTCCTCTTCCTCTCAAGTGGTCGCCAAGCAGCAGAAGTTTTGGATCCCGCCTCCTCCAGTGCTCCGTCCTCCGAGTCACAACAAACACTCAGGTGGTCGTGGATTTTCCCACCCACCCAACCCAAGAAACTAGTCCAAGCCTCGGTACCAACCTCCAAGACCAAGTGTTCCTCCTTCCCGTCCAGTTTCAGAGGTCACTTGCTACAAATGCCGTCTGAAGGGTCACTATTCCAACAAGTGCACCAACCAGAGGCACCTTCCGCCTCCTCCAGTTGTCAGCAATGCTATTGTCAAGCACAATCCCAAGCATGCAAGAGTGAACCCGATGAATGCAGCTCAAGCAGAGAATTCTTCTGATGTGATATTGGGTAACCTTTGTGTTAACTCAATACCTGCAAAAGTCTTGTTTGATTTTGGTGCATCACTTTCCTTGATGTCATGTCCATTTGCATCTAAGCATAACGTGGGCACAGTGGCCTTGCCAAAGAAGTTATCGATTATTTCTCCGGGCAAACACATGACTTCCAACTTTGTCGTGGATTTAGCACGGCAGATGTCCTAGGAAAAGGACTTAGTCGTGAGGCCATCGCTATAGGTTAGCTTAAAGGGGTTAAAGCGGACGAAAGACACAGGGATTTTATACTAGTTCGGCCCCTTCGATGAAGGTAAAAGCCTACGTCTAGTTTGGTGTGATATTTCTTGGGCTTCGATGACCACGGAGCGAATCCGCTTTGCCTGTGTCTTGAGCTGTTGTTTCTTGTTCTGAACCGTCGCCGGGTCGTCCCTTTATATAAGAGGTGACGTCCGATCCAGTTTACAGAGTCCCGAGGCCGGCTCATAATCGTGTCCGCCTCGGCCTCTCTTCTTTCTATCTTACATCCCAAGTTACACAGTATGACAGTTAGATCATGGGTCCTAACATATGGGCTCTAAGCCTCTTGGGCTACAATCTTTTACTTCATACTTTGCAAGGCCTCTCTGATAATATAATCTTGATAATTTAAACCGGACCCTCCTGGCCGGTTTATACCTGGTAGTAATATCCCTGACATTAGGCCCCAGATTGATTTGAACCTCTTCATGTCAATCTCCAAAGTTTTGCACAGTCTTTTGTTTCCGCAGCTTCAGTATGTTTGGTAAACCGGCATGATGTCATCCCTCTATGTCGCTTTAAACTGCCGTGACATCATCCGCGCATTCAATGCATGTATCTGTTTTTTACCTTTACTTATTAAAGCTCCGAAGATCGAGGCGGCGGCTCAATCTATATCCGGTTTTTGGCCTCCTCAATTCCCGCGCCTGCCGTTTTATCTCCTCAACCTATAAATAGAGCCGAGGGCCATCTCTTTATCCCCTCTGCTTCGTCTTCCTCTGTCCTCCAGCACTCAAGCTCCGCCGCCGTCCTTCGAACTTGTCATCGTCACCAAACTCGGCCGCTGCATCAACCTGAGCGCGTCCAGATACTCGTCGCCATCCTTCCGCTTCCTTGGGTGCGTTACTTCTTCTTCCCCATAGATCTTAATTCTAGGGTTTCTCGGGAGCTCGCAGATGAACCTCCGCTCCTCTCTGTTCATCACCATGGGTGGTTCTTAGCCATAGATGTTAAATCTTTTTTGGTCAACTCTTGTATGCGCGACTCCGCTCCATCTTTCTAATCTTAGTTCCCCCAATACTGCTAGTAAAACTGGATCTGTAAAACCCCTCGCTGTCTTCAACGAATATGACTTGAATTATCTTGATTATTTCCTGTGTTGTACATCCATATTTTACCACTGCTCCTGTGAAAGTTGTTTCTCACACTTTAGATCTGCAATTAATCCGCTTATGTCACCGGTTCAATTGTAACCTGTGCCTTATATGCTTGTGCTGACGGTTTAGATTTAGACATGCTTCCTGTAATTGGCGGTTTAACTTTTCATTTCTACGCTTCATAAATCGGTAGCTGTCTCGTTTGTGCTTGTTCCGAATCAGTAGGTACCATTAGTCCCTTGCTTAAACCATCAATTAGGTCAATATCTTCATAGAACATGCCGGTTTATATTTAGCGGATCATAAACCGGGTCTTGTATTGTATTTTTCAGCATTCCCTCCTTTGAAAAAGATGACTTCTGTGGCTAAACAATTCGTCGCTTGCAACTGGGTCCCATCTCGAATTACTGAGGATGACTTGGTAAAGGTGGCCTCCATAGGCGGTTTAGTTCTGAAAGAGGTTCTGCACTGGCGGGCCCCTGGGAAAGAGTGCCCTCCTCAGCCTAAGGAGGGAGAGATCATCGTCTTTTTCGATCATCGTCTTTTTCGATCATCTTTTCCGGTTCAAAGTTCTTCCGCGACGTTTTAGCCGATTTTCAACTCCACCCACAAGACATAAGTCCCAATTCCATATCAAACATCTGCAACTTCCAAGTCTTCTCAGAAGCATATCTGCAAGAGGAGCCATCCGTAGAGCTATTCTGGGACTTCTTCCATCTGAATCGCCAGACTGAATTCTCCGACGGGCCCCATACTGAACTTGGCGGTATGAGTATCCAGAAGAGGAAATATGTCAGTTTTCCTCACGCCACTCTTCACAGCCACCCCAAGGAGTGGAATCAGACTTGGTTCTACTGCAAGGACACTTCACCAGAGGGAGAAAATCCATTGTCGGGTTACCGCCCTTATCGCCTGACAGCAGATCACCCTTTCCCGCAGCGTCTGAGTGCCCAAGACCGGGCTCGATATGCCCACCAACTTTCCAAACTCAGGGCTTTCGTAGCCAATGGTTTAACCAGGGTTGACTTTGTCCGCTGCTGGCTCTCTTGGAGCATTCTCCCGTTAAGCCGGCGATCCGGTTTAATGTGCGAGTATACCGGTAATCCGAAGGACCCTCAGCGTCACACAGCTAAAGTGCTTCCAGACAATGAAGTTACAGAGTCTGCTAAGAAGATGTTGAATATCCCCCTGGAGGAGTGCAGCCTGACCAGTTTAGCACCTTTCTGTGTGAACAACAAACCGCCGTCGGTAAGATTCTTCTGTCCCTTTCTTTTTGCTTTAATCCGTCCATATTGCTTGTCTTCAATATGTTTTTACCCCTTTACACAGGACAATGACCCCTTCTGGAAGAAGAAGGCTCAAGACAAACCGGCGAAGCCAACTCGCAAGAAAAAATTGGCCGTAAAGAAACATAAGAAGAAACCTGCCGCCGCTTCCGGTTCAAACCCCGAAGAAGATGATCTGTCTTCTGAGGTACTGCTTGGTTCTTACACCTCTTAACTTTCCTTTGTATGTATTTATATTAACAATGCCCTTTCCCAGGATCCGGCGGAAGGGAGTAAAGCAGATGAAGTCGAGGTAATCTTTCTTTCCTCTGATTCAGAACCGTTGCCACCCAAAATTCGTCGGGTAGCCCGGAAGTATCCATTTTCTCACCCTTATGCTCAATTGGACCCCAATTTTCTTTTGAAGAAGCAGCAGCATGAGGCTCGCCGGACCACACGCCACAGTGGTCACATGGTTGAATCATCTGGATTACCCCACACGCCGGCTCGAAGACGCCGCTCAGAGGTTTTGCTTACTCCAACCACTCTTCATCCAAGAGCAGGTCTTATTCGCAAACCTCTTAAACCGCCTGATCCAAACTATCAGGAAACTCCTCTGTCTTCTTCCGGAGAGTCAACTGCCACCCAAGTCCCGGTGCTTAAGACCGTTCCTGGGTAAGTCATCTTTCAGTATGTCCGGTTTATCTTTCCTTTTTAACTTGTGATTTTATTATTCCTTTAATCTTTTCAGTATGCCCAAGCCTAGCAAGAAGGCAAAGTTGACTAAACCGGCAACCGGAAACGCTTATGAACCGGCAGAGGATCTTGAAGCTACCAATCCTCTGGAAGAGAACGCTGAAGTTCCGCTCGATGATCCTTCCCCAATGGACCACGAAGGTCTTGCTGCTCCGGAGGGTGATGCTACGGAGAATGCTACTGAACCGGCCAGCCCTGCCCTGGTTAGTCCGGCTCTTGTTAGCCCAGTACGCACCGATGATCCCCCAAGGCCAACTGCTGCCTCGACAGAAGATGTTGAGATAACTAGGATAGGTTTTACTGCTCCCGCGGAGCCTGTTATCTTGGCCAGACATACTGCCAAGGAGGAAGTTCTCCAGAAAGACAAGGGCAAATGGAGCACTGACTTGTCTAGTTATGCCTAGCTTAGTGCCCAGGAGCTCCACTCTGGGTATCTAAACCGGATCTTCACCAGCCGCGACCACGAGGCCGGTTTGGTAAACATGATAAAGGAAAAATATGAGGTAACTTATTTCCCTTTGCCTTTCATTTCTGCTTCTATCTTGTAATTGTACCATTAGGCCATTGTAGCCCCCAAGTGCCGGTTTAGCCTTTAGGATGAACCGGGACTTTGATAGATTAACTGGAATAGCTTGAGTTGCATGTATAGCCCCCAAGGGCCGGTTTACTCCATTGCTGGTGAATCGGTACTTCTTCCATGTTTGAGAATGACCTTACATTAGCCCCCAAGTGCCAAGGACATAACTTTGTTATGTGCTTGGGACTTGTTTGAAAAAATTGATTTCCTTCACTTCGATTGTATATTAGCCCCCAAGTGTCGAGTGCATAACTTGTTATATGCTTGAGACTTTTGATTAAGCTGTCTCCATAAATATCTGACATTCCTTATCCTCTGTAGACTGACTTAAACCGGAGAGCTTCCGAAATAACTGAGCTCCGGAATAACCTGGCCTTCCAGGAATCTTCTTCAACTAAAGTCAAGGAGGAACTTACCCATGCTTTAGCTAGTATGGAGAAACTCCAGAAAGACTTTGAAGCGGAGCGGTCCACTTGGGAGGTGCAAAGGGCTGCTTTAGAGAAAAGAGCTAAGGATGTTGAGGCTGCCCTTAACCCAGTGACGGAGGAGTTATCCGGGTTAAGACAGCATATAGACGATATGACATCTGCCATCTTTGGTAAGTACTTGTTTTCATACGCTTTATCCTTGTTATCTTATACTGCTCCGGCTTAACTCATCACTTGTATACAGGGAGGCGCGTGAGTCATCTTGGGGATGATGTACGGAGGAAACTGAAGGCTGCTTATACCTTGGTGGAACAACTCTACGCCGGTGCTCAGAGGGCCATCAGTGCTATGTCGCACAATAAACCGGTGCCGACCACCATCCAAGGTACTCTGGAGAAATTATCCATCTTGCCTACCCGACTTGTTGAAGTGAAGAAATCTTCTGCAATTGCTGGCTCTCTCATGGCGTTAACCCGGGCCAAGGCATGGGTTCCCGATTTTGATCCGGCGGAAGCCATGAATGGTTATCCCAGCATGAAAGAAGACGGGTCAGCCTTCTTTGCTGAAGATCTTCGCGCTTTAACCAAAGATATGCGCCCTCTTGCCAGTAAGCTTGCTGATGAAGCGGACTTAACAAGATATCATCCGGGTTATGATCTAGAGAATGTGCGGGTGGAGCGGCCGACTTATGACACCGAAAATCTGATTCCACCCGTTTGTAAGCAAACCTTCGCTCCTGACATTGAACCGTCAGAACTTATAATCGATGAAGTATATTTCCACGCCCTTGCCAAGATTGACTGGAGCACCCCTGATTTCCAGCAGTTGCCAGAAGTCGTCGGAGATCCGGAGCAAGCTGACCCTCAGTCTTCACAGCGAGCCGAAGAAGAATCCTAAACCAGCTCCGATTTAATCTTATGTGTTGAATACTTTGCAAGAAACTGATATTCTTTTGGGCCTGCAAATGCCTTGTAATAGAATAGTTGAGATACTATCTTTTGTCCCACTCTTATCCTTCATGGCATTACCTTGATTGGCAATTCCTGCATTATCTTCTGCTTGCAATGTGTCCATGGTTTATGTTTACTTGTATCTGCATAAACAATGCTAAGAATGTCCTGGCGGTTTACCACCGGACGGGTGACATTGCCCTGCGATTAAGTGTATATATAAATTTTAACCCGACAGGATCAATCCAGGGCATAAATGTTGATGACTTACTTGGCTCTTTGTCGGCTTACCATGAAGGCCGATCCGGGTTGTACTGAACGTCGGTTTAACTAGCACTTGTGTTCATGACCCAGACTATAGCTCTGTAGTGACAACTTTGTAGCTATCCCGTCTTGAATCAATGGACTTGGTTGAAAAACCAATGACCTTGATGATAAAGATTTGTGAAAACATAAAAAATAGAAAATAAAGTTTTTGGGCAAATAAGACCATGTAGTCGAGGCTTTTTATGAGCTGCCACGCTCAGAATTCGAGGCTTTTTATGAGCTGCCAGGCTACTGTCATTAACCATTTTAGCAAAGCCTGTTAAGATGATCCAAAATATTTAACCAAATCATCAATGTCAACAGCTACCCAATGTTCAAAACCTCATAAAGATTTTGGCTTGGGTAATCACTTGATGATCGTCAACTTAACGTGACCAAGTTCAGGGTCCCGAAGGATTGACTTGTGATATGTTCGACGGGTCATACCAGGTTTACCTGGACGGCGTGATTTTGTTGATGCAGGCAGGTTAATCTGGGGTTTTAGGTGTATACACCGGGCTTCCAAGCCGTGTTCACTACAAGAGTTTTCAACTCGCTGATGAACTTGCATCAGGAGCCCCCAGGTAGCGTGTGAGCATTGCTCGTCGGGGCATATGTTTGAGTCATGCTAGGCATCAAACCCTCGTTTGCCCCTTCATCATCATGTGGGAATTGCCGAAGCAACCAGAGGAATGCTCTTATGATGGGATTCATATGGCCGCCGGTTCAAGAGGCCATGGGAAACTTCCTTGCCCGCGGAAGCCCCCATGTGATTCTTGTCTGTATGGAAAAGACGGCCGATTCCTTGATTTTATCAAGGGAGCCGGCTTAAGAGGCCATGGAAAACTTCCTTGCACGGAAGCCCCCATGTGATACTCTTGAAAAGGATGGCTGATTCCTTGATTTTAACAAGGGCGCCGGTTTAAGAGGCCATGGAAAACTTCCTTGTATGGAAGCCCCCATGTGATACTCTTTGTGAAAAAGATGGCTGATTCCTCGGTTTACCGGGGGCGCCGGTTTATTTTATTAATCATAATATATGCATCGTACATAAAGCGGAGCCGATGGCTCAAGTATAGTAAGGTCAAAGAAGAGCGATGTTCCACGGCCGCTTGGTCTCCTCCTCCGCCGTATGTGAGTCCTTATGTTCTCGAACGTCGATGAGGTAGTATGATCCATTGTGCAGGTTCTTGCTGACCACAAAGGGTCCTTCCCAAGGTGGGGATAACTTGTGCATATCTGTCTAGTCCTGGATGAGGCGGAGCACTAGATCTCCTTCCTGAAACGTTCTGGTTTTAACCCAGCGACTGTGGTACCGACGCAAGTCTTGCTGATAAATCGCCGATCGAGCTGCTGCCGTGTCCCGCTCTTCGTCCAGCCGGTCCAAGGCGGCTTGTCTTGCTTGCTCATTATCCACTTCAATATAAGCCATCACCCGCGGCGAGTCATGTCGGATATCACTAGGGAGGACCGCTTCAGCTCCATATACCATGAAGAAAGGCGTGTACCTTGTAGATCTGTTAGGTGTAGTATTGATGCTCCACAAGACAGAAGGCAACTCCTCTACCCAACAACCCGGCGTTCTTTGCAAAGGAACCATAAGCCGGGGTTTGATGCCTCTCAAGATCTCTTGGTTGGCCCTTTCAGCTTGGCCATTGGACTGAGGGTGGGCTACTGACGATATATCAAGGCGAATATGCTCTCGTTGACAGAACTCCTCCATAGCCCCCTTGGATAAATTGGTGCCATTATCAGTTATAATGTTGTGTGGAAAGCCAAACCGGAAAATCACCTTTTTGATGAACTGAACCGCTGTTACTGCATCACACTGACTGACAGGCTTTGCTTCAACCCACTTTGTAAACTTGTCCACTACCACCAACAGGTGGGTTTTATAATCTTGGGATCTCTTGAAGGGTACAATAAAATCAAGCCCCCAAGTCGCAAACGGCCAAGTAATGGGGATCATCCTCAGCTCCTGCGTCGGTATGTGAGCACGCCGTGAGAATTTCTAGCAAGCATCACATTTTCTGACCAAGTCCTCTGCGTCGGCGTGAGCCGTCAACCAGTAGAACCCATGACGAAAAGCTTTAGCCACCAAGGATTTTGAACCGGCGTGATGACCACAATCCCCTTCTTGAATCTCTCGAAGAATATCACAGCCTTCTTCTGATGATACACACCGCTGAAACGCTCCAGAAACACTGCGATGATGAAGTTCTCCGTTGACAATAGTCATAGATTTGGACCGGCGGATTATCTGTCGGGCCTCGACTTCGTCCACTGGTAACTCACCTCGGTTTAGATATGCCAAGTAAGGGAGTGTCCAATCCAGAATGACATCAAGTGCTGCAACCAATTGTGCTTCCGGATCACAAACAGCCAAATCCTCCTCTGAAGGTATCTGCACCAACAGATTATGTAATTCATCCAAGAAAGTATTAGGTGGAACTGGTTTACGCTGGGAGCCTAGCCGGCTTAATGTATCGGCCACTTCATTCTTTCGCCGGTCTATATGATCCACCTTATATCCTTTGAAGTGTCCAGCGACAGCGTCCACCTCTCGTCGATAAGCTTCCATAAGAGGATCCTTGGAGTCCCACTTACCAGATACTTGTTGTGCTACCAGATCTGAATCGCCAAAGCATTTAACCTGGCTCAAGTTCATCTCCTTGGCCATCCGCAAACCATGGAGGAGAGCTTCATACTCAGCAGCATTGTTAGTACAAGGGAACATTAAACGAAGGACTTAGCAAAACTTATCACCTCGTGGGGAAGTTAACACGACTCCGGCCTCCGAGCCCTCCAACTGCCTTGAACCGTCAAAGTGAATAGTCCAATACGTATGATCCGGCTTCTCCTCAGGTGCTTGTAACTCTATCCAATCGTTGATGAAATCCACCAGCGCTTGGGATTTTATAGCAGTACGGGGCACATACTTTAATCCATGCGGGCTAAGCTCAATGGCCCATTTCGCAACCCGACCGGTAGCTTCTCTGTTCTGGATTATATCCCCTAACGGAGCTGAACTGACAATGGTGATTGGGTGGCCCTGAAAATAGTGCTTCAGCTTCCAGTTTTCCATGAACACTCCATACACCAGTTTCTGCCAGTGTGGATATCTCTGTTTTGACTCCATGAGCACCTCACTGATGTAGTAAACCGGCCGCTGAACCGGATATTCTTTGCATGCTTCCTTGCGCTCTACCACAATACCAACACTTACTGCGCATGCATTGGCAGCCACATATAGCAGCAGCGGCTCATTATCAACCGGGGCAGCAAGGACCGGCGGCTCTGCCAATTGCCTCTTCAAATCTTCGAACGCGGCATCAGCAGCATCACTCCAGACGAAACGGTATGTCTTCTTCATCATCTGATAAAGCGGGATTGCCTTCTCCCCCAAACGGCTGATAAACCGGCTCAGTGCTGCAATTCGGCCCGCCACGCGTTGGACATCATTGATGCACGCCGGTTTAGCCAGGGATGTGATCACCTTGATCTTCTCCGGATTAGCTTTGATCCCTCTGTTTGACACTAAAAACCCCAGGAGCTTGCCTGCCGGAACACCGAAAACGCACTTCTCCGGATTAAGCATCATTTTGTAAACTCGGAGGTTATCAAAGGTTTCCTTCAGATCCTCTATCAGTGTTTCTTCTTTCCTGGACTTCACCACAATGTCATCAACATATGCATGGACATTTCTCCCAATCTGCCCTTGTAGGCAGTTCTGCACACAACACTGGTAGGTTGCCTGGGCACTCTTGAGCCCAAATGGCATAGATACATAGTAGAAGGCTCCAAAGGGAGTTATGAAGGCTGTCTTTTCCTGGTCCTTGACTGCCATCTTGATCTGATGATAACCTGAATATGCATCCAAAAAACTTAGCCGCTCACATCCTGCCGTAGCATCAATGATCTGATCAATACGGGGGAGAGCAAAAGGATCAGTTGGGCTAGCCTTGTTTAGATCCGTGTAATCAACACACATTCTCCAAGTTACATTTTTCATGAGCACTAGCACCGGATTAGCCAACCACTCTGGATGAAACACCTCAACTATGAAGCCTGCAGCCAAGAGCCTGGCCACTTCTTCTCCTATAGCCTTACGCCTCTCCTCAATGAAGCGGCGCAGGTATTGCTTGACCGGTTTAAACTTAGGATCAATATTAACATTGTGCTCAGCGAGTTCCCTCGGTATACCTGGCATGTCAGAATGCTTCCACGCAAAGATATCCCGGTTCTCACGGATGAACTCGATGAGCGCGCTTTCCTATTTGGGGTCTAGGTTAGCGCTGATAGTAAACTGCTTGGATGAATCGCCCGAAACAAAGTCCACCTGCTTAGTCTCCTCAGCTGACTTGAATTTCAATGCCGGATCATGCTCTGTGGTTGGCTTCTTCAGCGGGGACATATCCGCCGGATCAACATTGTCCTTATAGAATTTCAGCTCCTCTGTGGCACAAAGTGCCTCGGCATAAGCTGCATCTCCTTCCTCGCACTCCATTGCAATTTTTCGGCTCCCATGAACCGTAATAGTTCCTTTATTGCCTGGCATCTTGAGCTATAGATAAACATAGCACGGTCTAGCCATGAATTTGGCATAAACCGGCTGCCCAAACAAGGCATGGTATGGACTTCTGATCTTGACTACCTCAAAGGTCACAGTCTCGGACCTAGAATCATGCTCATCTCCAAAGGTAACCTCCAGATCGATTTTGCCAACTGGATAGGCCGATTTACCGGGTACCACCCCATGGAACACTGTGTTGGACTGTCGGAACTTCTTATCTGTCAACCCCATACGTCGAAAAGACTCATAATATAGGATGTTGATGTTGCTGCCACCGTCCATAAGCACCTCGGTGAACTTATAACCACCCACCTGTGGTGCCACCACCAGAGCTAACTGACCCGGATTGTCAACTCGGGGTGGGTGATCTTCTCTGCTCCACACAATGGGTTGCTCAGACCAACACAAAAAACGCGGTATCGCCGGTTCAACAGAATGCACTGCCCTCTTCAGAACCTTTTGATCCCATTTGCATAAACTTGTGGTGAAGACGTGATACTACCCACTGCTCAGCTCCTTCGGATTATTCTGATATCCGGATTGCTGCTGTTGCTGACGCTGTTGATTCCCTTGGTTGGTGTATCCACCCTGACCATGCTGATGATTATGCTGATGCTGATTGTTGCCATTGTGGTTATTGTTACTGCCGTGGTATCCTGAACCGGATCCGCCATCTTGATAACCCGGACCTTCAAAACCGGGACCTGGTCCGCCGGGGGGGGCGTGATCATATTCAGTTTGTTTCATAAATTCTTGCATAATGAAACAGTCTTTCCAGATATGCGTAGCCGGGTTTTCCGCTGTACCGTGCTTCGGGCAAGGCACGTTCAGCTGGAGCTCTAGATTAGTAGGCGGCCTCCCATTGCGTGGGGGCGGTCTACCCTTGCGGCGCTGCCAATTGTCTTGAACGTTGGTATTGGGCACAAAGTCTGAGCTGCCTTCCGCTTTACGCTTGCCATTGTATCCTTGACCGTTTGGGCCGTCCCAACTTCTGCCTTAAAGGTACAAACCGGCAATTGCCTTCCAAGGTTACTATTGTTGTACTTGGGTTGATGCTATTGGAGGAGTGCAAGATTTTGGACACTCGACGCACCCAACTGCTTGTGGACTCTTGCTCTCCTTGAATGCATGCCGCTAAATCGACAACAGACATCGGCTGCTTGCACGTGTCCTTGAAATTATTGATAAACCAGCACCGCAATTCACCCCATGATCTAATGGAGTTAGGTGGCAAACCCTTCAACCATGTCCGGGCCGTGCCCTCGAGCATCATTGTGAAGTATTTAGCACATGCTGCTTCATCCACGTCGAGCATCTCCAAAGCTGTGGGGACCCCGACTTGGAAGTCGAGATCACCGAATGCACGTGTACAGTGATCCCAGAGATCAATGCTCACTGAACACACAGAAGCTGAAATAACAAGAGTCTTACATCCATACAAATAGTCTTACACGAATCAGGGCCATTATGGCCAAGTCTTACATAGATAGAGCCTCACGGGCTGAAAAGCAAATAACTCAGGTAGCGGAAGTCTTCGATAAAACGGGTAGAACCCATGCCATCTGCCTTAACCCTACAGGCATTCTGACTGGGATAGCGTCCTAGTTCGCATGGTCGTCTCCAAAGAACTCTTCCTCATAATCTTGTTCTTCCATGCCTGGCCAATTAAATAACCAGTGGCAAGCCAATGAGTACTTTGAATGTACTCGCAAGCAACCCATGATGGTTCAAGTAACAATACAATTGAATAATAATGATCTAGCAGAAGGCTAGAACAATATGCTATCAGCAAGTTATGCATCAATAACCTCGCGTAACCTCGAGAGCAGGTTACCGACATCAACATGAATATGATTCATCTCATCGAGTCAAGTCACCGTCTTGACTCACATACACACGCATGGTTTCACAAACATTGGACGTAGCCCAAGAGCGGTTACCGAACTGTCCTTGACCGTGGACACGGCTATTCGAATAGTTTGACACTCTGCAGAGGTTGTACACTTTACCCACAAGATCCGGGGAACTTCCGTGTCATCCACGACCCGCGGTACCTCAAGTACCCGGGGTAAGCACCCGGTCATTACCTTTCCTTAGACGACACTAACATAGAGTCCACTCGTTGGCACACGGCCTTTGGGTACAACAATAGATCGCGGGACTTGCCCTAATTCAATGTTACACGTACCCGTAGGGACCAACGGTGTGTCCGGTGCCCTGTGAAAACAGTCATGGTCGCCTATCCAAGCACGACCCCGTCCCGGGAAAGACCTCAAGTCTTCCCGTCACTAGTAATGCGGGCACCATGCTAGTATCGACCTAAGTAATCAATAAAGCCCCGTCCCATAAGGGGTAGTGTGGTTGCACATGTATGGTTGGAATAACGGTCGCAACTTCAACCAATCCGTTTGAAAAACACACACACTTGCCTTGGCACACCACTTCGTCATCAAGTGGTCACCCAATCTCATTATCATCATCACCCTCGGGCATAAATGGCACCCGACGGGGTTTCATGCAAAGACTTCAACCATGAAGGTTCATGTCAATCATGCATCACTTTCCATGACTACTAACCATATGCAAGTCATCTAGCAAGATCAAGATCAAGATCATGTCATGCATCATGTAAGCATCATGACCACCATATGTAAGTCATCTAGCATATAGCAAGATCAACAATAAAGCATGCATCATGTGGTGGTTCATCTAGGTCACCATCGTAACCCTAATCATCATGCATCGGAAACCAACGGGTTCCGAAGAACAAGGGTATCATGGTCAAAGGGCTGCTTGCCTGGATTGGCTTGGTCTTCAAAGTCTTCAAGTCCTTCTCCTTCTTCTTCCACACCAACTTCGTCAAATACGGGATCTATACGTCGCATAACAATAACGGAAAAATAAGAATACAAATAAAACAGAAAAGTCAAAGTGCTCAGAAAAATGTCAACTCATTTTTGTAAAATACTAGAGGGTTTTCTAGGATGGGGAAAAATCTTAGTTGGAGTTTTGGAGTTACAGAATAGGATATAAGGATTTTTGAACAGGAGTTATACTGCCCCAAAATTTGAATTTAAATTTGAACAGTACAAAAAAGTTTCATGGATTTGTATGAAAGTGGTACCATTAAATAGGTTGGAATATTACAAGATTTTAGGAGTTGGAAATAATTAATTTGGATCAATATTCTTTTCTGCATAAATGTTTAAAACATTAACAGAAAAGAAAAAGAGAAAAAGGGTCCTGTGCACTGGGCCAGAAGAGGCCACAGTGCACGGCCCAGACGGCTCGGCCTGGCCGCACGGAGCCAGCGCGCGCGCACGTCAGGTTTCAAACCTGACGGGCGGGGCCCGTGGGTCAGCGGCACAGAGGAGGGGAGAGAGGTGGGGGATGACAGGCGGGGCCCGCCTGTCATCTCTAACCCCGCGGTCACGGCGGCGGCGAGCTCACCGGCGACGACTCCGGCCACGGCGACGGCAACGGAGGCCAGGGACGGACTCAGTGGCGTGTTGTGGTTGCAGTGGTGGTAGCGCGGCACGGCGGGGAGCCCTGGTTCACCGGTGGCGAGGTGCGACGGCGGAGGCTCGTCGGAGGGGAGTTGCTGCGGCCGTTTCCGACTGCAAACAGAGGGGGAAATAGAGGGGAAAGGTTCAGTGGTGTGCTACGGTTCCGAAACAGGTGGAAGGAGAGGCAGGGGAGGCCTGTACCTCGAGATCGCCGGCGGCCCGACACGGCGGAGCTCCGGTCGATCCCGAGCACTGGGGCGCTCCGGGGTTGAACTGAGGGTGCAGGAGGGATCAGTGGATAGGTGTGAGGCTGGTGAGGGTGTTGGAGAAGCTCGGGAGGGCCTTAAATAGCCGCGCCCGTAGTTCACCATGGACCCGTGCGCCGGCGAGGTTGCAGGCGAGGCTGTGGAGGGTTCTTGGAGCCTGGAAACACGCCGGGGAGGTCCGTGGACTAGCTCCACGTCCAGCTGAGGGGATAAGAGGAGCGGGGGAGTGTCAGAGGAGCGTGCGCGTGTGGAGCAGAGGAATGGCCGAAGCGGGCGGCCGGTGCGCGTGCGGCGACGCTCACTGGAGGGCGCAGGAGGAGGGGGGACAGCGCCGGGGATGTTGCGGACGTCGAGGCGCCTCGACTGGCGCAAGGGGGAGGCTCGAGGCTGTCGGGGATCGACGATTGGCCCGAACCAGCGTGCGGGAGCACTGTTCACGCGCTCCAGAGCGCGCTTGTGACCGGCATCGACGCGCTCTCGCTGGTTTGGCCCGTTCCAGCGTGCCCAACAGTGTCTAGTGCGTAGAGGGAGGACTAAAGAAATGCCTTGAGGCCTTGGATGCTCTGGGGTGCAGAGAGAGAGTGAGAGTGTTGGTAAAAATGGTGAAAGTTGGCTGTACAGCAAGGTAAAGCTGGGGTTTCACCCCTCAATCATGGAGCTGGGGTGCTGGGGGAGTTACTGGGGGTTGCTGGTAACCCAATGAGCCTGTGGTAAGAAGTTGAGGCTATGGAGAAAGGTGAAAGTGGTTCAAATGGGGGTTTTAGAATTTCTGCAGAAGGTGTTTGATCTTGGTTTGATCAAGTAAATGAAGTCCACTTGACATGGCACATGGCAGGGTTGAAAGACATGAGAAAATAGGGTGCTTCACCAAATTTGGGCTTATTTGAAGAAACTAGCCAATGTGACTTTGGTGAACCCTAGAAATCTACAGAAACAGTTTCATCTTGATTGAGTCAAGCTAATCATCTCCCCTTGATGCACCACTTGGTGTAGCATCATTATTTGTGGTATTGATCATGCTCACAAAGTTTGAGGCTCCAGATAAAAAGTTGGTAATGTAAAGTTGTTCAAATTTGCATTTGAACAGAAAGGGTTTTGAGGTGATCTGATCAAGTTGCTCTATTCCAAATCTTGTGCCATTTGGTCTAGGTGCCTTATTAGGTCATTCTAGCATGTGCACCAAGTTTGAAAGCATTTGGACAAGTTTGGCAATGTAGAGTTGCTCAAACTTCAAATATGGACAGAATGGTTATGAAGGGGTTTGAGGAGGTTTTCTTGCTTCCCAAGGCATGGGACTTGGCAAGATCATCAAATATGCCATATATGACATGATAGAATTTCCCTGGAATTTTTGGAGAAAAATTCCTTTGTAGATATTTCAAAAGCTTGAAATATCCAGAAAGGGTTTTAGAGGGATTAGCCCATTATTTTGAACATGACCAAGTGTTGAAACTCTCATATATGGACAATATATGTCCTCTGAGTCTCTCTGAATTTTGGCAATTATTTTTGAAATAGTTAAATAATTTTCCCCTATTAAAGACCATTTCTGGCCTTAAGAAAAAGCTTTTAAATAAAATAGGAAAATACCTTTTAAAATTATACCCTTGTGGTTTCTGGGAGTCCTATGACTACTAGGCCTCAAATAAACCTTTTGAAATAATTTTCACACCCTTAATCAAGTACTTGCAGTGCAAATCTTAATTCAGGGGTTTTTGGAAAACTAATTTTATAAAATACTTTTTGGCCAAATTAATTTTGTAAGAAAATACTATACTGCTATATATCACTTGGCATGATCATTGGGCAGAAGTTTTGGATAAGGAGATGAAATCTATAAGAGGTCATAGTTGACTTTAATGAGCACCTGAAAAAGCAAATGAAGAAAAACTCAATTCCAAATAAAAGCCAAATGATGCTAAATTTTTTTTTTGCTGGTCCAAATTTTCATGCTTCAAAGTTACAAATAACATGTTACAAAATGCAGGGTGTGACAGACCTACCCCCCTTACAAGAATCTCGTCCCCGAGATTCCTAAACTAGGGCTTAAAAGAGATCGGGAAACTCGGATCTAAGATAATCTTCTCGTTCCCAGGTTGCTTCTGCTTCGGTGTGGTTGCTCCACTGGACCTTGAAGTACTTGATGGTACGGCTCCGCGTACGTCGTTCTGCTTCGTCCAGAATACGAATGGGCTTCTCACGGTAGGTCAAGTCAGGCTGCAGATCAATGGCTTGGTGATCCACATCCTTGTAGAGACTGGGCTTGTCCGGAACCTGGAGACATTTCCGGAGTTGTGACACATGGAACACATTGTGCACATCGGATAGCTCAGGTGGTAGTTCCAACTGATAAGCCACTTCTCCTCGTCGGTCGGTGATCTTGAAAGGGCCAATGAACCTTGGTGCGAGCTTCCCCTTGACGTGGAAACGCTTGGTTCCCTTCAGAGGAGTTACCCGCAGGTACACATGATCTCCGACACGGAAACTCATGTCTCGGCGTCGAGTGTCAGCATAACTCTTCTGCCTTGACTTGGCTGCCTTTAATCGCTCTCTGACTAGCTGGACT
The DNA here is from genome assembly GCA_902687465.1 of Secale cereale. Taxonomy (NCBI): domain Eukaryota; kingdom Viridiplantae; phylum Streptophyta; class Magnoliopsida; order Poales; family Poaceae; genus Secale; species Secale cereale. The sequence continues at coordinate 54,734,236 of LR738714.1, read as the reverse complement.
TGCTCTTCTGTTGCGCGGAGAATATCCGGTCCAAAAACTAGTCCTTCTCCAGTCTCTGACCAGTTGAGGGGTGTGCGGCATCTGCGTCCGTACAACACCTCAAATGGTGCCATCTGAAGGCTAGACTGGTAACTGTTGTTATACGAGAACTCGGCAAAAGGGAGACAGTCTTCCCACTTGGCTCCATATGCCAGGACACAGGCTCGGAGCATGTCTTCGAGAATCTGATTGACTCGCTCAGTTTGACCTCCGGTCTGTGGGTGGAAAGCTGTGCTGAAAGACAACTTGGTTCCCAAGGCTTCTTGGAATCGCTTCCAGAACCTTGAAGTGAACTGGGTTCCTCGATCTGACACAATCTCCTTGGGAACACCGTGAAGACTTACGATTCGGTTGATATAGAGAGTTGCCAACTGGTTGCCCGAGTAGGTAGTCTTGACAGGAATGAAATGGGCCACCTTGGTCAAATGATCGACTATGACCCAGATAGAGTCATGTCCCCTATTCGACCTTGGTAGTCCAGTGATGAAGTCCATTCCGACCTTATCCCACTTCCACTCAGGAACTTGGAGTGGTTGAAGCAATCCAGCAGGTCGTTGATATTCAGCCTTGACCTTTTGGCACACATCACACTTTGCAACATAGGTTGCAATCTCTCTCTTCATACCATGCCACCAGAATCGTGCCTTCAAGTCTTGGTACATCTTGGTTCCTCCGGGGTGGATGGAATACGGGGTGTCGTGGGCTTCTTGCAAAATCAGCGTCTTCAACTCGGTGTTGTTTGGTACGCAGAGACGACCTTTGTACCAAACAATCCCGTGCTCGTCTTCGGAGAATCCTGGGGCCTTGCCCATCTTCATCTTCCTCTTGATACCTTCAATGCTTGCGTGTCCATCTTGAGCCTTCTTGACGTCGTCCATCAGGGTTGGTCTGACTTCCAAATGATCCAGAAATCCGGGGGTGACCAATTCCAAACTGAATTGTTCGATCTCCTTAAACAAGGCTGGCTGTCTTTCTTGAATAATGACATTCAAAGAGCAAGCCTTCCTGCTTAAGGCATCGGCCACCACGTTGGCCTTCCCAGGGTGATACTGAACACTGAGGTCATAATCTTTGATGAGTTCCAACCATCTCCGCTGCCTCATGTTCAACTCTTTGTGGGTGAAGATATACTTCAGACTTTTGTGGTCTGTGTAAATCTCACACCGTTTCCCTAGGAGGTACTGCCGCCATGTCTTCAAGGCATGAACTACTGCCGCTAGCTCAAGATCGTGAGTAGCGTAGTTCTCCTCATGGGGTCGTAGCTGCCTGGAGAGGTATGCTATGACGCGGCCTTCTTGCATCAGAACGCTTCCCAATCCGGTTCGAGAGGCATCACAATATATCACGAACTCCTTGTGAATATCAGGTGTTGCCAGAACTGGGGCGGTGGTCAATCTCTTCTTGAGCTCTTGGAAGCTCTCTTCGCATTTTGACGTCCACTCGAACTTCTTATCCTTCTTGAGGAGCTGAGTCATTGGTCGTGCAATGCTAGAGAATCCTTCCACGAACTTGCGGTAATAGCCCGCTATTCCGAGGAAGCTTCTGACTTCCTTGACGGTCGTTGGAGATTGCCATTGGGTCACAGCTTCGATTTTCGCAGGATCAACAGATAATCCTTACTCGGTCAAGACATGACCTAAGAATCCAACTTTGTGCAGCCAAAACTCACACTTGCTGAACTTGGCATAGAGTTGGTGCTCACGAAGCTTGTCTAGGACCATCCTCAGATGCTGCTCATGCTCTTCCTCCGACTTCGAGAACACAAGGATGTCATCAATGAAGACAACAACGAACTTGTCCAAATATTCCATGAAGACTTTATTCATGAGATACATGAAATAAGCTGGGGCATTGGTTAACCCAAAAGACATGACCGTGCATTCGTACAGGCCATATCTGGTTACGAATGCCGTCTTCGGAATATCTTGGGGTCTGATCTTCAGCTGGTAATACCCAGATCTGAGGTCGATCTTGGAGAATACCTTGGCTCCGCTGAGTTGATCAAACAGATCTTCGATCTTGGGAAGTGGGTACTTGTTCTTGATTGTAACTTCATTGAGGGAATGATAGTCAATGCATAAGCGGATGGTACCGTCCCTTTTTGCCACAAACAGAACAGGAGATCCCCAAGGGGAGGCACTTGGGCGGATAAATCCTTTCCTTAGCTGCTCTTCTAGCTGCTTCTTCAACTCGGCTAATTCTTCCGTCCCCATTCTATAAGGCTTCTTATAGATGGGTCCTGCTCCGGGCACGAGCTCGATGATGAACTCAATGTCACGGTCAGGGGGCATTCCCGGTAGTTCATCTGGAAAGATATCAGGATACTCACATACCACCGGTACTTGATCTAGCCCAACTTCAGACAGACAGTTGATTTTAGCGGCTTGAGCGGAAGAGGAGTTGGGGGCAAACTTGACTTCTACTCCTTGGTCATTGGTCACAGTGACTGTCCGATTGGCACAGTCTAACAAGCCTTGGTGCTTGCTGAGCCAATCCATCCCTAAGATCACATCCAAGCCTTGCGATCTCAGGATGATAAGGTCTGCTAGGAAGTCTACACCTTTAATGGTAATACCGACTCCTTTACAGCCTATCTTGGCTCTCATCTCGGCTCCGGGGGTTTGTACCACCATAGGGTTATTCAGGGGTGTAGGGGTCATGCCACTTTTTAATGCAAATCTTTGAGTGACAAATGAATGCGTTGCTCCAGAATCAAACAAGACAGTTGCAGGTGCTGAGTTGACAAGGAACGTACCCAGCACGACGTCCGGGTCTTCCTGGGCTTCTTCAGCAGTGACGTGATTCACACGCCCCTTCCCATAGTTCGGTGGATTGCGAGGAGCTGGGTTCCTTGGTGGCATACCACGGCCTTGTCCCTGGTTCTGCGCATTGGGGCGCGGTGCATCAGGCTTCTTGTTGGGGCACACCCTGGAGATGTGTCCAGGCTGACCACACCCAAAACAAGTGACTTGATTTGGAGTGTTAATCTTGTTGCCACTGTTGGTATTGGGGTTGAAAGCTGGCCTGGGGTTGGCATACTGCTGAGGCTGAGGATTGGCATGAGGCACAGGAGCTCTTGGCTGCTGGTAGGTTGGCTTGGCCGGGGCTGACTGCCACGGACGAGGTTTCTGGTTGCTGGAACTTCCCTTACTGGCCAACTTGCGCTTGCGAGTGTCTTCCAAAGCACGCCGCTTGTCTTCAAGCATAAGTGCCTTGTTCACCAGGTCAGGGAAAGATGGGCAGTCGCACACGACAAGCGAATATTGCAGAGTCTGATTAAGGCCTTCCATGAAGCGCTCCCTTTTGGCAGCATCAGTGCTGACATCCTCAGAGGCATACCTTGACAGAATACTGAACTTCTGCATGTACTCCTTGACAGTGCCACTTCCTTGCTTCAGGGCTCGGAACTCACGCTTTTTGATAGCCATGACTCCAGAAGGAATGTGGGCCTTGCGGAATTCTTCCTTGAAGTTAACCCAAGTGATGTCTTGTTCAGCATGCATGACCTTGAATCCATCCCACCAAGCTCTTGCGGTTCCCCCGAGGCAGTGGGCTGCATAAGCCACCTTCTCGCGATCTTCGGTGCATCCGACTAGTTCCAGGATTTCCTCAATGGAACGGACCCAGTCATCATCATCCAGGGGTTCTGCAGTCTCGATGAAGGTTGGCGGTGCATGCTTCTTGAACTCTGCCAACGTGGAACGTCCATTGCCATTCCCCGCCGGCTGGCGGTTGTTGGCAACAGCTTGAGCAATCAGCTGAAGAGCTGCAATGTTGGCTTGGCGTTCCTCTCGGAAAGCTTGGAGAAGCTGAGCCATGTTCATGCTTGGAGGAGGTGGTGGTGGAGCCTGGTCGTGGTCTGCCTCTGGCTGAGAGGATGCTCCGGCTTCGGGCTGCTGGGTAGAGGTACCAGTACGAGTTACAACAGGCATCCTGTTGGAGCGGTAAAAGGTCTCATGACTCGGAAGAGGAAAAGCAAGATAGATAGGTGCCTAGCAAGGGGGTGGGTGTGACACTAAATCAAATCATGCAAGGGCCGAAAGGCCAAAACACATTCATTAAAATCCAGATGGGTGATGTAGTCGTTTACACCTTCCCGAAGGAAGAATACGACATACATCCAGACACAACAAAAGTAAACGCTAGATGGTTTCATATGAACCATACAAGGACTCGACTGCGCATAGGGGTTACACGACCTATCCTACCATAGGTGTTACAACTGGCATATCCGAGTAGCGAATAATGCCTAAGCGGCGGAATGCTCGGTCGCGTATTCCGGCTCTTCTGGGTCTTCCTCCTTGTCTTCATCTGTCGGGGCTCCCTTGTCACTTGAGGGAGTGGGGGAGTGGAGGAGTTGGATACGACGGTGCTTCGACGGTGGTGCAGGGAAAAGCTTGCGGTATTCCCTTGCTGTCATCCGGCGTCGCCGAGGTGGTTCTTCACCCTTGGAAGACACATCCTCGGAGGGCCTTCCACCTCGATATGCGATAGCGGATTGTCCAGAAGGTGCTCCTTCCTTCTTGATCCTGTTTGCCTTCTCTTGAGCTCGACGAAGAAGTGCATTGGTCTTGTAAAGTTCTTCTCGGAGCTTCATTGATTCCGAGGCCAAGTCTTGTGCCAAGCTGTCGGCACATAGACTGAAGTAGGTCTGGAACCGAAGCGAGAGTCCATCCTTCAGTGGAGGGGCTAGTGCGCTGTTTTCTTCGTCACCTTCCTTCCGGTAAGGTAAGAAGCGAGTTGCCATCTTGGCTGCCATCTCAGGAAGAAGCTCGCGGAGTCGGGTTAGTGCCTTGAGTGCAGCAGCCTCGGCAGCGAGTGGTAGTGTCGCCATCTGGGGTCCCTCGAAGAACCAACTTGTGGGAGGATCGTTTGCCTTCACGATTACTTCCACATGGTACTCCACCTCAGTATCGCTCACCCAATGCTCGTGGTAGGTGAGGATGGGTGCTCGGTGGAACTGACACTCCTGGAGGCTATCCTCAAGAAGTAGGGGAAACCCAGTGGTCAGGTGTTCTTCGGGAACAGCGGCCATCTACAAAGGTGGAATAGGAGGGGTTAATAAGCTGAGGAAATCTCAGGTCTAGAAAAGAAGAGAGGTTCAGAAGGTTTTGAAAAAAAGGGGTCTCAACTAACTAACGCCCATGCTAACTAAGGCTTCCTACAGTCAGGATGGCTCTGATACCAGCTCTGTGGGGACCCCGACTTGGAAGTCGAGACCACCGAATGCACGTGTACAGTGATCCCCGAGATCAATGCTCACTAAACACACAGAAGCTGAAATAACAAGAGTCTTACATCCATACAAATAGTCTTACACGAATCGGGGCCATTATGGCCAAGTCTTACATAGATAGAGCCTCACGGGCTGAAAAGCAAATAACTCAGGTAGCGGAAGTCTTCGATAAAACGGGTAGAACCCATGCCATCTGCCTTAACCCTACAGGCATTCTGACTGGGATAGCGTCCTAGTTCGCATGGTCGTCTCCAAAGAACTCTTCCTCATAATCTTGTTCTTCCATGCCTGGCCAATTAAATAACCAGTGGCAAGCCAATGAGTACTTTGAATGTACTCGCAAGCAACCCATGATGGTTCAAGTAACAATACAATTGAATAATAATGATCTAGCAGAAGGCTAGAACAATATGCTATCAGCAAGTTATGCATCAATAACCTCGCGTAACCTCGAGAGCAGGTTACCGACATCAACATGAATATGATTCATGTCATCGAGTCAAGTCACCGTCTTGACTCACATACACACGCATGGTTTCACAAACATTGGACGTAGCCCAAGAGCGGTTACCCAACTGTCCTTGACCGTGGACACGGCTATTCGAATAGTTTGACACTCTGCAGAGGTTGTACACTTTACCCACAAGATCCGGGGAACTTCCGTGTCATCCACGACCCGCGGTACCTCAAGTACCCGGGGTAAGCACCCGGTCATTACCTTTCCTTAGACGACACTAACATAGAGTCCACTCGTTGGCACACGGCCTTTGGGTACAACAATAGATCGCGGGACTTGCCCTAATTCAATGTTACGCGTACCCGCAGGGACCAACGGTGTGTCCGGTGCCCTGTGAAAACAGTCATGGTCGCCTATCCAAGCACGACCCCGTCCCGGGAAAGACCTCAAGTCTTCCCATCACTAGTAATGCGGGCACCATGCTAGTATCGACCTAAGTAATCAATAAAGCCCCGTCCCATAAGGGGTAGTGTGGTTGCACATGTATGGTTGGAATAACGGTCGCAACTTCAACCAATCCGTTTGAAAAACACACACACTTGCCTTGGCACACCACTTCGTCATCAAGTGGTCACCCAATCTCATTATCATCATCACCCTCGGGCATAAATGGCACCCGACGGGGTTTCATGCAAAGACTTCAACCATGAAGGTTCATGTCAATCATGCATCACTTTCCATGACTACTAACCATATGCAAGTCATCTAGCAAGATCAAGATCAAGATCATGTCATGCATCATGTAAGCATCATGACCACCATATGCAAGTCATCTAGCATATAGCAAGATCAACAATAAAGCATGCATCATGTGGTGGTTCATCTAGGTCACCATCGTAACCCTAATCATCATGCATCGGAAACCAACGGGTTCCGAAGAACAAGGGTATCATGGTCAAAGGGCTGCTTGCCTGGATTGGCTTGGTCTTCAAAGTCTTCAAGTCCTTCTCCTTCTTCTTCCACACCAACTTCGTCAAATACGGGATCTATACGTCGCATAACAATAACGGAAAAATAAGAATACAAATAAAACAGAAAAGTCAAAGTGCTCAGAAAAATGTCAACTCATTTTTGTAAAATACTAGAGGGTTTTCTAGGATGGGGAAAAATCTTAGTTGGAGTTTTGGAGTTACGGAATAGGATATAAGGATTTTTGAACAGGAGTTATACTGCCCCAAAATTTGAATTTAAATTTGAATAGTACAGAAAAGTTTCATGGATTTGTATGAAAGTGGTACCATTAAATAGGTTGGAATATTACAAGATTTTAGGAGTTGGAAATAATTAATTTGGATCAATATTCTTTTCTGCATAAATGTTTAAAACATTAACAGAAAAGAAAAAGAGAAAAAGGGTCCTGTGCACTGGGCCAGAAGAGGCCACAGTGCACGGCCCAGACGGCTCGGCCCTGCCGCACGGAGCCAGCGCGCGCGCACGTCAGGTTTCAAACCTGACGGGCGGGGCCCGTGGGTCAGCGGCACAGAGGAGGGGAGAGAGGTGGGGGGATGACAGGCGGGGCCCGCCTGTCATCTCTAACCCCGCGGTCACGGCGGCGGCGAGCTCACCGGCGACGACTCCGGCCACGGAGACGGCAACGGAGGCCAGGGACGGACTCAGTGGCGTGTTGCGGTTGCAGTGGTGGTAGCGCGGCACGGCGGGGAGCCCTGGTTCACCGGCGGCGAGGTGCGACGGCGGAGGCTCGTCGGAGGGGAGTTGCTGCGGCCGTTTCCGACTGCAAACAGAGGGGGAAATAGAGGGGAAAGGTTCAGTGGTGTGCTGCGGTTCCAAAACAGGTGGAAGGAGAGGCAGGGGAGGCATGTACCTCGAGATCGCCGGCGGCCCGACGCGGCGGAGCTCCGGTTGATCCCGAGCACTGGGGCGCTCCGGGGTTGAACTGAGGGTGCAGGAGGGATCAGTGGAGAGGTGTGAGGCTGGTGAGGGTGTTGGAGAAGCTCGGGAGGGCCTTAAATAGCCGCGCCCGTAGTTCACCGTGGACCCGTGCGCCGGCGAGGTTGCAGGCGAGGCTGTGGAGGATTCTTGGAGCCTGGAAACACGCCGGGGAGGTCCGTGGACTAGCTCCACGTCCAGCTGAGGGGATAAGAGGAGCGGGGGAGTGTCAGAGGAGCGTGCGCGTGTGGAGCAGAGGAATGGCCGAAGCGGGCGGCCGGTGCGCGTGCGGCGACGCTCACTGGAGGGCGCAGGAGGAGGGGGGACAGCGCCGGGGATGTTGCGGACGTCGAGGCGCCTCGACTGGCGCAAGGGGGAGGCTCGAGGCTGTCGGGGATCGACGATTGGCCCGAGCCAGCGTGCGGGAGCACTGTTCACGCGCTCCAGAGCGCGCGTGTGACCGGCATCGACGCGCTCTCGCTGGTTTGGCCCGTTCCAGCGTGGCCAACAGTGTCTAGTGCGTAGAGGGAGGACTAAAGAAATGCCCTGAGGCCTTGGATGCTCTGGGGTGCAGAGAGAGAGAGAGTGAGAGTGTTGGTAAAAATGGTGAAAGTTGGCTGTACAGCAAGGTAAAGCTGGGGTTTCACCCCTCAATCATGGAGCTGGGGTGCTGGGGGAGTTACTGGGGGTTGCTGGTAACCCAATGAGCCTGTGGTAAGAAGTTGAGGCTATGGAGAAAGGTGAAAGTGGTCAAAATGGGGGTTTTAGAATTTCTGCAGAAGGTGTTTGATCTTGGTTTGATCAAGTAAATGAAGTCCACTTGACATGGCACTTGGCAGGGTTGAAAGACATGAGAAAATAGGGTGCTTCACCAAATTTGGGCTTATTTGAAGAAACTAGCCAATGTGACTTTGGTGAACCCTATAAATCAACAGAAACAGTTTCATCTTGATTGAGTCAAGCTAATCATCTCCCCTTGATGCACCACTTGGTGTAGCATCATCATTTGGGGTATTTATCATGCTCACAAAGTTTGAGGCTCCAGATAAAAAGTTGGTAATGTAAAGTTGTTCAAATTTGCATTTGAACAGAAAGGGTTTTGAGGTGATCTGATCAAGTTGCTCTATTCCAAATCTTGTGCCATTTGGTCTAGGTGCCTTATTAGGTCATTCTAGCATGTGCACCAAGTTTGAGAGCATTTGGACAAGTTTGGCAATGTAGAGTTGCTCAAACTTCAAATATGGACAGGATGGTTATGAAGGGGTTTGAGGAGGTTTTCTTGCTTCCCAAGGCATGGGACTTGGCAAGATCATCAAATATGCCATATATGACATGATAGAATTTCCCTGGAATTTTTGGAGAAAAATTCCTTTGTAGATATTTCAAAAGCTTGAAATATCCAGAAAGGGTTTTAGAGGGATTAGCCCATTATTTTGAACATGACCAAGTGTTGAAACTCTCATATATGGACAATATATGTCCTCTGAGTCTCTCTGAATTTTGGCAATTAATTTTGAAATAGTTAAATAATTTTCCCCTATTAAAGACCATTTCTGGCCTTAAGAAAAAGCTTTTAAATAAAATAGGAAAATAACTTTTAAAATTATACCCTTGTGGTTTCTTGGAGTCCTATGACTACTAGGCCTCAAATAAACCTTTTGAAATAATTTTCACACCCTTAATCAAGTACTTGCAGTGCAAATCTTAATTCAGGGGTTTTTGGAAAACTAATTTTATAAAATACTTTTTGGCCAAATTAATTTTGTAAGAAAATACTATACTGCTATATATCACTTGGCATGATCATTGGGCAGAAGTTTTGGATAAGGAGATGAAATCTATAAGAGGTCATAGTTGACTTTAATGAGCACATGAAAAAGCAAATGAAGAAAAACTCAATTCCAAATAAAAGCCAAATGATGCTAATTTTTTTTTTGCTGGTCCAAATTTTCATGCTTCAAAGTTACAAATAACATGTTACAAAATGCAGGGTGTGACAATAGCCATCTCATAACTCTCAACCCACGCCTCCGGAGCCAGATCCGCCGTGTAGTTGGGCACCTTGCATGGACCTTTGAAATCTTTGGGTAGTTTCACGTTCCGTAGAGCGGGGATGAGACACTGTACACCCAGGGAACTGGACATGACCCCCGATTCGACTATGGCGGTGGGATGAACCGGCGTCGCCTGACTGGCGTCGTATTGGGCAGTATGTCTGGCCTGATCCACTACCTCTTGCGCATGTGCTTTCTCTCCTGCCGGATTATCCTGCCTCTGCCGATGACGTCTCCGTGCGCTGCTTGACAAGGCCGGTTCGTCCAGACGCCTCGTATAACTCCGTCTTGGGCAGGGAGTTGAATGGATCCTCTCCCGGCTATATGAGTAAGCTTGTTGCTAAGTTAGCGCCGTGTCGAGCAACTCCTTGGCCCGTCGTGCCTCCACTGCTATGGGGGACGTACCTTCAATGGGAAGGGCGGCCAGCCATGAAGCGGCAGCAACTATGTTGTCCAACGGATTAGAATAATGACCAGGAGGGGTGGGCACATGCGGGGTTGGCACAACTTGGCGATTCGGCTCTACGGCTGGTGGCTGAACCGTCGCGCCTATTCCTAGCGCTCCTCCCCGGTTTACCTCTGGATGGTTACTGGTTCCTGCGCCTGGCGTGCTAAATAGATTCCTCGCCTCATAAACCGGCGGCAAATGATATCGTTGTCTTCTCCACATTACCTCTTGTGAGGCGTTCTGATCTAACCTAAGCCGATAGGCTTGAGAATCCAGCTCTGCCTGCCTTGTAGCCATCCTAGCTTTCTCAGCAGCCAGATCCAACATGGCTTGCTCAATCCGACTCTTCACGTGAGCGATCTCTGCATCATGCTGCTCCTTGTCGGCATGGGCTACTTCCGCTGTTGTAAGTGCTGTCAAAGTGTCGACTAAGGTGGATAGAGCATCAGAAGGCGACGGGGGAAGATCTCCAGCTCTGGGTCCCATTGCCTCTGAGTTTATCGCCCCTGTCGTTTAAGGCTGCTGCATGCATTGTGATCCGGCCATGAAAACAGCAACCCTGTTTGGCGGATCGAGGGGGTCCGGAATATTATCACCATCGGAACAACCCTCAGACAGGCCGTCCTGCAGCAGATACAAAGATTCGGTCTCTCCGGACGAAGATTCTTTGCCGGAATAAATAACAGTCTCTCCGCCAGAATCTGATCCGTCCTCGGCTTATACTCCATGCACTGCTCGGACGAAGATATGCTTCACGGCGGGCTGAATCCGGGCTGGTCTCGCACGCTGAGCCGACTCGACGATGTTGGGGAAGGTGTCCGGCTCACGGCCCGGTTAGCCGATCTTGCCGATGAAGACGTGGATGCCGCCAAAGGGGACCCGGTACCCGTATTCGATTGAATCGGCCTCGGGGCCCCAGCCTGCATCGTCGATGTAGATCCGGCCGCGACGACTCTTAGTCATCCGGCCCACTGTGTAGCCCTTGAGCCGTTCAAAACTGCCCTTCAAGAACTCGAAACCATCGTGCGATAGCCCCACGGTGGGCGCCAACTGTCGTGGATTTAGCACGGCAGATGTCCTAGCAAAAGGACTTAGTCGTGAGGCCATCGCTACGGGTTAGCTTAAAGGGGTTAAAGCGGACGAAGGACACAGGGATTTTATACTAGTTTGGCCCCTTCGATGAAGGTAAAAGCCTACATCTAGTTAGGTGTGATATTGCTTGGGCTTCGATGACCAGGGAGCGAATCCGCTTTGCCTGTGTCTCGAGCTGTTGTTTCTTGTTCCGTACCGTTGCTGGGTCGTCCCTTTATATAAGAGGTGACGCCCGATCCGGTTTACAGAGTCCCGAGGCCGGCTCATAATCGTGTCTGCCTCGGCCTCTGTTCTTTCTATCTTACATCCCAAGTTACACAGTATGACGGTTTACAGATCATGGGCCCTAACATATGGGCTCTAAGCCTCTTGGGCTACAATCTTTTACTTCATACTTCGCTGGGCCTCTCTGATAATGTAATTTTGATAACTTAAACTGGACCCTCCTGGCCGGTTTATACCTGGTAGTAATATCCCTGACAAACTCAGTGGCTCCGGATATATCTATACATGGGAGATTATAGTTTTCTGGTTTCCCTGGTTGTTCTCGGTAACTCGGACATTGATCTTATTCTTGGGATGGATTGTCTCTCTAAGCATGATGCAAATATTTATTGTGCAAACAAGGACGTCAAGCTAACTCATCCTTCCGAAGACGTGATTATCTTCGCAGCTCGAGTTAACACAATCAAGCTATTCTCTCTCAATGACAAGGGCAAGATTAATGCCATATCCCATATTCTGGTGGTTTGTGAATATGAGGATATATTCCCTGAAGAGCTTCCAGGCATGCCTCCCAACCTTCCGGTTGAATTCGTCATTGAACTTGAACCTGGTACGGAGCCAGCATGTCGGCGTTCGTACAAGCTTTCTCCTGATGAGTTGAAGGAATTGAAGAAGCCACTCGACGAGCAAGAACGCATGGGTCTGATAAGACCAAGTACTTCTCCTTGGGGATGCGGTGTTCTTTTTGTCAAGAAAAAGGATGGTACGGAACGATTGTGCGTCGCTTACCGGCCATTGAACAAGAAGACAATTAAGAAAAAGTACCCGCTCCCCAACATCAATGAACTGTTTGAGCAGCTCAAAGGAGCCAAGGTTTTCTCGAAGCTTCATCTCCGGATGGGCTACCATTAGATTCGTATCCATGAAGAGGATATTCCCAAGACCGCATTGAGAACGAGTTATGGCTCCTACAAGTACACGGTCATGTCCTTCGGGCTTGCAAATGCTCCACCCACTTTCTCTCGGATGATGCACTTCATATTCAACCCCTACACCAATGAATTCGTTCTCGTGTACCTTGATGATATCTTGGTATTCTCAAAGAATAAAGAATACCACGCCAAGCACCTCCGTTTGGTTCTGGACAGGCTCTGTGATACGTCTCCAACGTATCTATAATTTTTTATTGTTACATGCTATTATTTATGAAGTCTTGGATCTTTAATGGGCTTTGTCATTCACTTTTATATAATTTTTGGGACTAACCTACTAACCCAAAGGCCCAGTCCAGATTGTTGTTTTTGCCTATTTCAGGGTTTTGCAGAAAAAGAATATCAAATGGAGTCCAAACAGAATGAAACCTTCGCGAGAGATATGTTTGGAGAAAATCACGCATGTGGAGCTTGAGGACCAAGTCAGGGGACAGAGAGGTGGCCCTCGAGGGTGGGGGCGCCCCCCCCCCTTCCCAGGGCGCGCCCCCTACCTCGAGGCCCCCTCGTGTGACCCCCGGTGCCCTCCTTCTTCCTATATATGTCCACGTACCCCAGAAACTCCATACGCAGAGAGAAAACCCTAATTCCACCACCGTAGCTTCTATTCCCGTGGAGATCCCATCTTGGAGCCAGTTTTGGAGCTACACCAGAGGGGGATCCATCACGGAGGCCTTCTTCATCATCATCATCGCCCTCACCATGAGTTGTAAGTAGTTTACCTCAGACCTTCGGGTCCATAGCTAGTTTCTAGATGGCTTACTCTCTCTCTCTCTGGATCTCAATACAAAGTTCTCCTCGGTCTTCGAGGAGATCTATTCGATGTAATCTCTTTTTGCGGTGTGTTTGTCAAGATCCGATGAATTGTGAGTTTATGATCAAGGTTATCTATGAAAGATATTTGGTTCTTCTCTGAACTTTTTATGTGTGCTCATAATATCCTTGCAAATCTCTTCGAATTATTGGTTTGGTTTGGCCTACTAGATCTTTAGTTCTTGCAATGGGAGAAGTGCTTGGCTTTGGGTTCAATCTTGTGGTGTCCTTTCCTACTGACAGTAGGGGCAGCAAGGCACGTATTGTAACACCCCAAAAATTTAGCAATGTTTTATTAAATAAAATTTTGCCAGTAAATTAAAATTTTGCCTTGTGCTGAATGTTCCTTTGGATTCCAGGACCATTCTTACTCTGATGTGATGGAGTTTTTACCCCTAGTAAAAACTTTCGAGATTAATATTAGATTCTCTTATGCACCCTATAAAACCTTGCTCGTATCAACAGGATTAATTATATATTGGTCCCCCTAATTTTCTTATCCATATAAATGGTTGCCCTTAGTTTTAAGTCCTCTTTTGAACTGCAACCACTCGATAAATTTGTTTATAATTTCAACCAAAAATTGGAGATGTCAAGTGATGCTATTAGATCACTTTTATGAAAGGATATCATTATTTCATTTAATATTTTGAGCCCCACAACATGTTTCCCAATCTGGTTCAGTAGGCCAAATTGCACTACAACCCTATCAAATATTCCTGTAATGCTTCCAACAAAATTATGGGGTGTTCATAGGAGTATGTTATTCAACTTTATGCAAAAACCCAGCCTGGTCCTTTGGTAGAATTGAGTGAACCAACCTCTTTTCCATTCTGGTTCAGTTTGGCGATTTGCACTACAACCCTAGTCTATTTTACTCTAGTGCCTTTGAGATTCCTCATGCTTATAGTCTCTCTTGCAAAACCCTTAAGTCCAGGAGAATGGGCCTATTGGGATAGTTTTGGTTCATGAAACAATGCTCTGCATTTTCTGTCCAGAACAAGGATCTTGCAAAACTCGCACTAACAAGTTTTTGCTATTGATATACTAACCTCACCACCTTCTTACTCATCCAAGGAGACAACCATCTGGTAAATTTGGCCACCCCAAGAGTTGGCTCGATGCCACTGGCATTTTATCAAACACCCTGAGGGCATGGCCAGTTTGTCTTGGTTTCTGGTTCATGTTATGAACTTGATCCCCTGGCTAGACCAGCATGTCTCATAGCTTTGCCCTAACCTATAACCCCACCCTGCTCACCCCCATGTGGTTTGGAGCTCCCTAGCATGCCATGGCATATCGCCGAGCACGTAGCGTGCGTGCTCTGGGCGCGCCCAGAGCGCGCGTTTTGCACGTGCGTGCGCTCGGGTCGCCGCGTCGCACCCCTGGCCCCGACTCACCCGCAGAGCCACGCCCGGCCTTATCCGCACCCAAGAACACGCCAAGCCGTCCCTGGAACTCAACAGCGCCGCCGTCAGGGCACTTTTGGCGGCACGCCGGCGCTCACAGCGGCTTTCTGCCACGGTCGGCGCCGCCCAAGCCACGCGCGCTCGCTAGCTGCCCCCTGGAGCAGTGTGAGCTCATCCGCAGGTCTGTCCGCTAGCGTTCGTCGCCGCCACGACTCCTGCGGCTACAGAATGGCGGTCGCCGGTGATCTTATCCCCTGCCGCCGCGGAACCGACATGGCTCGCCTATTTAAGGGTGCCCCGAACCTCTCCGCAGCATCAGACCATCACTAGACACCCCGCAGAGCAGCCCCGTGGCAGCCATTCGCCCCCGGGAAGCTTTCTTCTTCATCTCCGTTGAACACGGCCGCCGTCTCTGCCTCGAGCAATCCGGCGCCACCAGGGCCTCCCCCGACCGTCCAGCACCACCATCGCCTTCCCCTCGACCTTGCGGAGCTGCCCGACCCCTTGAACACGAAAAAAAACCACCGCAACGCAAAGCCCCAAAACCACCCGAAGCTTCCTCCGTCGCGGAGCTCGCCGCGGGCGACTCCCTCCGTCCCCTCCGGCCAGTCGACTACTGGGAGGACCGCCAAGGAGTAGCGGATCCATTCCCGCACTCAGTATCCCTCAAGGAACCCCCGTTCGCCGGCGACGATCGCCGGAGTCCCGCCTCCGTTCGGGCAGAGGAAGAGAAGGGGGGAAACGACTAGTCAAACCTGACTAGTGGGCCCCCTGGACCCACTGTTAGTGACCCAGCTTGGCCACCGCACGCTTTTAAGTGAAGGCGTAAAACGCAGAGTACGTATTCCCTAGCTCGAAGGCGTATTCTCAGCCGAAACGTTTTCTTTTCTGTTTTAGTTTAAAAATCAGAATTTGACCAAACTTTGACTGGCTTTAACTTTTTAACTATAGCTCCAAATGAATTGATTCTTTTTCTGTTGTTCCTCAAATTTGGTCTAGTTTATTTTCATATTTATATGAAAATTTTCCAGACAACTTTTTTGGGATGTTCTAAGTCTATGTATTGATTTTCTTTTAACTCTTTTAGGGTTTTTGAAGAGGGAGAAAACTTCCAAAGTTCTTGGAATGCATTTCTCCTCCCCTCTACTTGAAGGCAAGCATCTTGAACCCCCGTTTGATACATGTTGTGTGTTGTTTGCTATATTCTCAAGAACCCCATTGATATGACAAAATGGAGCCAATCATTATTTCATGTGGAAGTCTTACTCTTGCATATCTACTTGCGGTGAAATGTCTTTCTTGTTATGTTGGTAATATTGGTGGCAGTAACCACTCCACATGCCTCATATGCCTGGTGATAGTTCGGACGGAGTCCGAAGGAAAGTTGTGTTCCGGTAAGCACAGCTGAGTGACTGACATTTCGTGGTGACGAATGATGTGTAGTAAGGCAGGATGAAGCATGAGGGTGGTGACCCTGTGAGAAAGCAGTGTCAAGCTATATGATAACAACCATATAGTAAAGCTGAAACCTCCTGAGTCGACCGTAGATCGAGTCTTGCTCCAGTAACCCCCATACTTGTTTCGTGCTACCACGTGTCCCTACTACAGGTAGGGTGCGGTTCAGTAAATTTGTCGATCCCTGGTCTATCACACACCGTACAGAGAGGCCACGGTGGAAGATACCGGCTGCATCCGGTAGGCAGGCCACCTGGTCCGGGGGCATGGGTGTTTCGGTTGTAGCCGAAGGGGATAGCTTCCCAGTTGTTCGCGCGCGTTATAAATTGTTGTGGTCCCATGCTAATCGAGGTTGTAGCCTCCCCACTTAAAGTTTGGCTTAACTAGTGTCGTGGGTGATTCCAGACACCAGTAAGTTAGGCTGGTGTGTGCAGTCAGGTGTGTCTTCAAATTAAAAGACCGTAGGCGGAATTAGTCCAGAGGGCTATAGAAAATCCGTTAATTGTGGGTAAAGAGTACACCCTCTGCAGAGGTATAAAACCTATTCGAATAGCCATGTCCATGGTTAAGGACTACAGTCTGGGATGGGTCGAGTGTCGGTCTTAGTGTCGGTCTTCGGAGGAGAAATCTATTAAACCAGAACATTATTTATGGCCTGTGGCAGGTAGTGATTGTGATTTATCATTATTATGGACTAACCTTTCATATTATTTGAAACAAAGAGTATCCTTGGGACGGTTCTACCTCCCGGATATTCACTGTTATTTATTTTCTTTATAAGCCCTTTATGTGATGTCGCTCAGACGTCCGACTGTGGCATTCTTTTATTTACAAAGCCCTTTCTGTGATGTCGCTCAGACGTCCGACTGTGGCATTCTTTTTATTTACAAGCCCTTTATGTGATGTCGCTCAGACGTCCGACTGTGCCATTCTTTTATTTACAAGCCCTTTC
>LR738714.1:54677495-54717021 GCA_902687465.1 Secale cereale | reverse complement strand
CCTTTCCGTGATGTCGCTCAGACGTCCGACCGTGGCATTCTTTTTATTTACAAGCCCTTTCTGTGATGTCGCTCATACGTCCGACTATGGCATTCTTTCTATTTACAAGCCCTTTATGTGATGTCGCTCAGACGTCCGACTGTGGCATTTTATTATTCTCTTCTCCTTATAAGCCCTTTTCGTGGCGTCGCTCAGACGCCCGACTGCGGCATGTCTTCGTTCTCTTTTATTTTTATTCTGTTTATATCTACCTGAATGCATATGCATAGTCTTGTATATTCATACAAACGAACTGCATGCATCACGAATGGTTATATCAAATTTAACATCGTGATTATAAAATATATGCGAGCATGATTTTATTTCACCCATGCTCAAAATGTTTGCGAGTACATTCAAAGTACTCACTGGCTTGTCCCTGGCTATTGTCTTGGCCAGATTCCTTGCGTGGGAAGGAACGACGTGATGACACCCCGGAGCCTACACTATTGGAGTTAGCAGCCTCGCGAAGATAGGTGTTATCCCGGTCAGCTGTTCCCGTGGGAAATGGAGTCCCACAGACGCCGACGTGTCACAACCGCTTCCGCCATCAGCCACTAGAAACCCCATGTTGTACTTAAAGGCCAGAATGGTCTTGTACTATATATTTGTACCTTTGCTTGGAATTTTCTGTATCAAGAGGTGCCTCATCAGCTAACAGTAATCCTGGGGCTGGTGAGCACAAGGGCCAAATTTTGGGAATTGAATACCCCGAAATTCCGGTCCTGACAACCTTGGTATCAGAGCCAGGCTGACCGTTGGCTAATCCTATCTTAGCCAGGTCCAAAAAACTAGATTAACCACCCCACCAGACCATATTCCAACCCGAGCCAAGCTTCCCGCGTAAGATACCCACACAGTGGACCGACGCCTTTGGTAGTCGGTGCCCAACCTATCAGCCTAGCTTACCGATCACGCGCTAGTGACCGACACCTAAACAGTTCCTTCCGCAAGCGTGCGAAGGAAGACTCCGTCCTTTTTTATAAATAGGGCACGCTAGCCCCCAAACCCAACACCACACAGCCTCTACCCCCATACCGAGCTAAAATGCCAGGACCCATTGTCCACAATGAAACCACAGCAACCAACCTTGGAGGATTTGTGACCGTGCTCGCAAACCTCACCCGTCGTGCCTTTGCGATGGAAGAGCCCCCAGAATATGTGGTGTACCAAGACTCCATGGGCGGTGAAAGCCGTCAATTATGGGCCACTGTGCACATCTACGGTAGGGATCTAACACCAGAGCGCCCCTACAGGTTCACCGGAAGGACAACTTCCTTTGAGCCGCAAGCTATCCAACTAGCCGCTCGGGAGGCTATAGTTCAACTCAGGCACCTGTCGCCCAGAGTTAACTGACGCTCATTCTACTACTACACCAGTCGTAATTGGTATGGTAGGCCTCCCCGAGTTGCGAGCGGAGACCACGAGACGGATCCTGCATTATTGCATATGGTACGCTATGTTAGTGTACTCGAGGAACTGTTCGATCAAATCACCCTTGATCTGATCGCAGCTCGTGGAGAACTGCTTCGCCGAGCCCCAGCAAGAGGACGAGACGAGTCCGGCACCGACAACCCAGTCGTGCTGTTCGGACAGCCAATCGAGTCCCCAAGGCCTGCCGCTGTCATTGACCAGAATGCCTTGGTATCTCCGGAAGTGATGCGTCGCTTGTTCGGCGTACGCTCCAACGGGATTGTGGCCAACAATCCTCGCGAGGGACATCATCACTGCTCCGACCCTGCACCTCCTCAGCCACCGCCAGCCAACCCCAACGATGAAGCTCCTGGAGAAGCTTCAGCATCCACAAGGCAAGGCCGCTTGGATATAAACGAGGTTGATTAAATCACCCGAGTAGTACCAAGCCTTATCTTGCCCTTGCCCGTGGTCATGTAACCTGTATGCCTATATGTATGTACAGTTTACTTTTGCGCTCCTATCTTTATAGCATCTAGTATACGAATGCCTATTTTGTCAGGTGTAACTTCCAAAGCACCTCACCGACAACCCATAGTAAACACGTCTTTTCGCAAGACGTGAGTACCTGTAGCTTTGACCTCGACCCCGTGAAGCGAAACCGACGATATAAATGCCCTCACCATAACCCTATAAACCAGCCAGGCTGCTATAAATAGGCCACACCGTGAACTTGCCAAGCATCCCTCACCCGGTGCTCTCCTCTCACAGCCTTTTCCTTCACCATGCCGATCCCTAGTATTTACCTGAGGACCCCTGAGGCATCCCCGGGTAGTTTCGTGAAGATATTGTGGGATTTTACCTGCAGTACCATGAGTGCTACCCGTCCACCCCAGTATGAGCTGCTCAAATCAAGAATCACACCGTCCACCTCGAAATATTGGGCAGTGGTACACATCCCACCCGCCAACCCAAACCAAGACCCCATAGAGGTTTCCTTCATGGGGAAATCCATGCCAACTCCACAGATGGCCATAGAGGCTGCCGCCTGCGAAGCGCTTGCTCGCCTTCGATTCGCGGTGCCCTATGCCAGCGAGCGAGGATATTACTACTTTCCAAGCCGCGCAGCACCCGGAGAAGCAGCATCTTTTCCTGGTGGGCGTATTGAGAGTGACCCGGTACTAGCCAACCTTACACAGTACGTCATCGCGCAAGAGCGTCTGAACCAGCGGATAATGGGTTATCTCCAGAGCGTCGCCGATTTAAATCCTCGGATCGCCATCGGCAGACCACTAAGGCCCGAGCAGGAGAAGCACATTCACCGACTGGTCAACCCTCTACCACCGATAGAAGAAGAATGTCCCCCGGCACCAGAGACCTTTTCCCAGGACCCTGTTCATTTACCGTTTATATTTTAGACGTAACTGCCATGTGAGTGTACCCGTATCTTTTTATGGGAACTGTGTGTTGCATCGAGTGTTAAATAAATCTTTCCTGTGTTGTTGCATCTTGTCTATCTGCTTAGCATAGATTTTTTTCTTTCATCGCACAGCATCACAACAGCGATAATACAACTCCGGCCACTCCACACAGTACACTAAGATGCTGCACCTGCTTCATCAACCACCTCCTTGCACACCACAGTCTCTTGAGAAGAAACTCATTGGAATTTTATTCGAGCACTAAATGCCTACCGCCCGCTAACCACCTTTAGCACCTAACACTCTCATCTAATCCCCGTGATCGCTGCCGCCGCGGAGAGCCAGCACTCGAGCCGCCGCATCACGATGATCGTCGAGGATCATCGCACACAAGAGCACCGATACCACCAGCAATGCCGCCAACCCCACGCTCATGAGGACCATGCACCAGTCCGGCATCACCTCCGCCATTAGAGCCTCGACCTGAGCTCCTGCTAACACAAATGGAGGGGAGGGAAGAAAGGAGAAGAAGAGAGGCCAGATGTGAGGAGGAAGGAGTAGCACCTCGGTCGTTTTATAGTTTGAGATCGGTGTACAGTGGGCGGAGTCCACCAGCGCCGCTCGTCGCTCGACCGCCGGTGTTCGGAGGCGAATCCACGAGCAGTGCCGACAGCACGCTGGCCCGCGAGGTGAGTGCATGCTGCACCGGCAGCTAGCACGCCGCGCACTACGGCAGTACGGCCTAGATGCCCTACGAGCTAGCCGTCGCCGGTGGAGAAAGTGCGGGAAAGCGTGCGGGAGAGAGGCGAAGAGAGAACCGGAGGAAGAAGAGGAGGCTGACAATGGGCCCGGACCCCACCTATGAGCCAGTGAGAGCACTGTGCTCTCGGGTGCAACCGGCGTATTTGTAAATTTAGAAAAAAAATACCATTTCTAAATTTACTATGTCCTAGAGTAGAAATATCTCGTTTTCCACGACAGTAGATTTTTTCTTTTCCCGTGCCACGCCAGTGTTTAACATTGCAGTTTGCACCACTGGTTGCTCATGCACTGTAGTAGATGTTACTTGCATAATTAGAGCAGTAAAATTTTGGTAGTATCTTTTGAGGTAGTAGTAGACCTTATAGCAACCCTTAACAAATCTCGAGGACGAGATTTTTCTTAAGGGGGGTAGTGTTGTAACACCCCAAAAATTTAGCAATGTTTTATTAAATAAAATTTTGCAGGTAAATTAAAATTTTGCCTTCTGCTGAATGTTCCTTTGGATTCCAGGACAATTCTTACTCTGATGTGATGGAGTTTTTACCCCTAGTAAAAACTTTCCAGATTAATATTAGATTCTCTTATGCACCCTATAAAACCTTGCTCATATCAACAGGATTAATTATATATTGGTCCCCCTAATTTTCTTATCCATATAAATGGTTGCCCTTAGTTTTAAGGCCTCTTTTGAACTGCAACCACTCGATAAATTTGTTTATAATTTCAACCAAAAATTGGAGATGTCAAGTGATGCTATTAGATCACTTTTATGCAAGGATATCATTATTTCATTTAATATTTTGAGCCCCACAACATGTTTCCCAATCTGGTTCAGTAGGCCAAATTGCACTACAACCCTATCAAATATTCCTGTAATGCTTCCACCAAAATTATGGGATGTTCATAGGAGTATGTTATTCAACTTTATGCAAAAACCCAGCCTGGTCCTTTGGAAGAATTGAGTGAACCAACCTCTTTTCCATTATGGTTCAGTTTGGTGATTTGCACTGCAACCCTAGTCTATTTTACTCTAGTGCCTTTGAGCTTCCTCATGCTTATAGTCTCTCTTGCAAAACCCTTAAGTCCAGGAGAATGGGCCTATTGGGATAGTTTTGGTTCATGAAACAATGCTCTGCATTTTCTGTCCAGAACAGGGATCTTGCAAAACTTGCACTAACTAGTTTTTGCTATTGATATACTAACCTAACAACCTTCTTACTCATCCAAGGAGACAACCATCTGGTAAATTTGGCCACCCCACGAGTTGGCTAGATGCCACTGGCATTTTGTCAAACACCCTGAGGGCATGGCCAGTTTGGCTTAGTTTCTGGTTCATGTTATGAACTTGATCCCCTGGCTAGACCAGCATGTCTCATAGCTTTGCCCTAACCTATAACCCCATCCTGCTCACCCCCTTGCGGTTTGGAGCTGCCTAGCATGCCATGGCATATCGCCGAGCACGTAGCGTGCGTGCTCTGGGTGCGCCCAGAGCGCGCGTTTTGCACGTGCGTGCGCTCGGGTCGCCGCGTCGCGCCCCTGGCCCCAACTCATCCGAAGAGCCACGCCCGGCCTCATCCGCACCCAAGAACACGCCAAGCCGTCCTTGGAACTCCACAGCGGCGCCGTCAGGGCACTTTTGGGGGCACGCCGGCGCTCACAGCGGCTTTCTGCCACGGTCGGCGCCGCCCAAGCCACGCGCGCTCGCCAGCTGCCCCCTGGAACAGTGCGAGCTCATCAGCAGGCCCGTCCGCTAGCGTTCGTCGCCGCCACGACTCCTGCGGCTACAGAATGGCGGTCGCCGGTGATCTTATCCCCTGCCGCCGCGGAACCGGCATGGCTCGCCTATTTAAGGGTGCCTCGAACCTCTCCGCAGCATCAGACCATCACTAGACACCCCGCAGAGCAGCCCTGTGGCAGCCATTCGCCCCCGGGAAGCTTTCTTCTTCATCTCCGGCGAACACGGCCGCCGTCTCTGCCTCGAGCAATCCGGCGCCACCAGGGCCTCCCCCGACCGTCCAGCACCACCGTCGCCTTCCCCTCGACCTTGCGGAGCTGCCCGACCCCTCGAACACGATCAAAACCCACCGCAACGCAAAGCCCCAAAACCACCCGAAGCTTCCTCCGCTGCGGAGCTCGCCGCCGGCGACTCCCTCCGTCCCCTCCGGCCAGTCGACTACCGGGAGGACCGCCAAGGAGTAGCGGATCCATTCCCGCACTTAGTATCCCTCAAGGAACCCCCGTTCGCCGGCGATGATCGCCGGAGTCTCGCCTCCGTTCAGGCAAAGGAAGAGAAGGGGGAAAACGACTAGTCAAACCTGACTAGTGGGCCCCCTGGACCCACTTTTAGTGACCCAGCTTCGCCACCGCACGCTTTTAAGTTTAGGCGTAAAACACAGAGGACGTATTCCCTAGCTCGAAGGCGTATTCTCAGCCAAAACGTTTTCTTTTCTGTTTTAGTTTAAAAATCAGAATTTGACCAAACTTTGACTGGCTTTAACTTTTTAACTATAGCTGCAAATGAATTGATTCTTTTTCTGCTGTTCCTCAAATTTGGTCTAGTTTATTTTCATATTTATGAAAATTTTCCAGACAACTTTTTCGGATGTACTAAATCTATGTGTTGATTTTCTTTTAACTCTTTTAGGGTTTTTGAAGAGGGAGAAAACTTCCAAAGTTCTTGGAATGCTTTTCTCCTCCCCTCTGCTTGAAGGCAAGCATCTTGAACCCCCATTTGATACATGTTGTGTGTTGTTTGCTATAATCTCAAGAACCCCATTGATATGACAAAATGGAGCCAATCATTATTTCATGTGGAAGTCTTACTCTTGCATATCTACTTGCGGTGAAATGTCTTTCTTGTTATGTTGGTAATATTGGTGGCAGTAACCACTACTCATGCCTCATATGCCTGGTGATAGTTCGGACGGAGGCTGAAGGAAAGTTGTGTTCCGGTAAGCACAGCTGAGTGACTGACATTTCGTGGTGATGAATGGTGTGCAGTAAGGCAGGATGAAGCATGAGGGTGGTGACCCTGTCAGAAAGCGGTGTCAAGCTATATGATAACAACCATATAGTAAAGCTGAAACCTCCTGAGTCGACCGTAGATCGAGTCTTGCTCCAGTAACCCCCATACTTTTTTCGTGCTACCACGTGTCCCTGCTACAGGTAGGGTGTGGTTTAGTAAATTTGTCGATCCCTGGTCTATAACACACCGTACAGAGAGGCAACGGTGGAAGATACCGGCTGCATCCGGTAGGCAGGCCACCTGGTCCGGGGGCATGGGTGTTTTGGTTGTAGCCGAAGGGGATAGCTTCCCCAGTTGTTCGCGCGCGTTATAAATTGTTGTGATCCCATGCTAGTCGAGGTTATAGCCTCCCCACTTAAAGTTTGGCTTAACTAGTGTCGTGGGTGATTCCAGACACCAGTAAGTTAGGCTGGTGTGTGCAGTCAGGTGTGTCTTCAAATTAAAAGACCGTAGGCGGAATTAGTACAGAGGGCTATAGAAAATCCGTTATTCATGGGTAAAGAGTACACCCTCTGCAGAGGTATAAAACCTATTCAAATAGCCATGTCCATGGTTAAGGACTACAGTCTGGGATGGGTCGAGTGTCGGTCTTAGTGTCGGTCTTCGGAGGAGAAATCTATTAAACCAGAACATTATTTATGGCCTATGGCAGGTAGTGATTCTGATTTATCATTATTATGGACTAACCTTTCATATTATTTGAAACAAGGAGTATCCTTGGGACGGTTCTACCTCCCGGATATTCACTGTTATTTATTTTCTTTATAAGCCCTTTCTGTGATGTCGCTCAGACGTCTGACTGTGGAATTCTTTTATTTACAAAGCCCTTTCTGTGATGTCGCTCAGATGTCCGACTGTGGCATTCTTTTTATTTACAAGCCCTTTCCGTGATGTCGCTCAGACATCCGACTGTGGCATTCTTTTATTTACAAGCCCTTTCTGTGATGTCGCTCAGACGTCCGACTGTGACATTCTTTTTATTTACAAGCCCTTTCTGTGATGTCGCTCGGATGTCCGACTGTGGCATTCTTTCTATTTACAAGCCCTTTATGTGATGTCGCTCAGACGTCCGACTTTGGCATTTTATTATTCTCTTCTCCTCATAAGCCCTTTTCGTGGTGTCGCTCAGATGCCCGACTGCGGCATGTTTTCGTTCTCTTTTATTTTTATTCTGTTTATATCTACCTGAATGCATATGCATAGTCTTCTATATTCATACAAACGAACTGCATGCATCACGAACGGTTATATAAAATTTAACATCGTGATCATAAAATATTTGCGAGCATGATTTTATTTCACCCATGCTCAAAATGTTTGTGAGTACATTCAAAGTACTCACTGGCTTGTCCCTGGCTATTGTCTTGGCCAGATTCCTTGCGTGGGAAGGAACGACGTGATGACACCCCGGAGCCTACACTATTGGAGTTAGCAGCCTCACGAAGATAGGTGTTATCCCGGTCAGCTGTTCCCGTGGGAAATGGAGTCCCACAGACGTCGACGTGTCACAACCGCTTCCGCCATCAGCCACTAGAAACCCCATGTTGTACTTAAAGGCCAGAATGGTCTTGTACTACATATTTGTACCTTTGCTTGGAATTTTCTGTATCAAGAGGTGCCTCATCAGCTAACAGTAATCCTGGGGCTGGCGAGCACAAGGGCCAAATTTTGGGAATTGAATACCCCGAAATTCCGGTCCTGACACATATTGTATTGTTGCCATCGAGGATAAAAAGATGGGGTTTACATCATATTGCTTGAGTTTATCCCTCTACATCATGTCATCTTGCTTAAGGCGTTACTCTGTTCGTATGAACTCAATACACTAGATGCATGCTGGATAGCGGTCGATGTGTGGAGTAATAGTAGTAGATGCAGAATCATTTCGGTCTACTTGTCTCAGACGTGATGCCTATATACAATGATCATTCCTAGATAGTCCCATAATTATTCGCTTTTCTATCAATTGATCGACAGTAATTTGTTTACCCACTGTAGAATATCGCTATCAAGAGAGAAGCCACTAGAGAAAACTATGGCCCCCGGGTCTATTATCAACATATCAATCTACATCTACTTTACTTTTACCGATTTTTATTTGCTGTTTTATTAAACGAAAAATATAAACTATCATCTCTATCAGATCTCACTCTCGTAAGTGACCGTAAAGGGATTGACAACCCCTTATCGCGTTGGCTGCAAAGTTCTTATTTGTTTGTGCAGGTGCGAGGGACTGGCGCGTGGTCTCCTGCTGGATTGATACCTTGGTTCTCAAAAATTGAGGGAAATACTTATGCTACTGTTCTGCATCTCCCTTTCCTCTTCGAGGGAATACAACGCAAGCTCAAGAGGTAGCACTCCGTGAGCACCGCTTCTATGCGAAATTCTCCAAATGTGAATTCTAGCTTGATAAAGTCCTCTATCTTGGCCATATTATCTCTGTCGAGGGCATTTCTGTTAACCCCGAGAAGTTTGAAGCTATTGTGAAGTCGGAACCTCCTCAGAATGTCAAACAACTCCGAAGTTTCCTCGGTCTCGCGAGATATTGCAGAAGGTTCATTGAGAACTTCTCCAAGATTGCCAAGCCTCTTTCCAACATGTTGCAAAAGAATGTCAAGTACTCGTGGACTCTTGATTGTGATGTGGAATTCAATACACTCAAAGAGAAGCTCATTTCTTCTCCGGTATTTACTCCTTCGGATGAGTCCAAGCCTTATGAAGTGTTCTGTGAAGCTTCATTGCAAGGTCTCGACGGTGTTCTCATGCAAGACAAGAAGATCGTGGCTTACACTTCGCGTCAGCTTAAACCAAATGAGAAGAATTACCCCACTCATGATCTTGAGCTAGCAGCAGTTGTTCATGCCTTGATCACGTGGAGACACCTTCTGTTGGGCAGAAAAGTGGACATCTTCACCGATCACAGAGCCTGAAGTACATATTCACCCAGCCAAACCTTAACATCTGCCAGACTCGTTGGGTTGAAATGATTCAAGAGTATGATCCAAGCATTGAGTATACTCTTGGCATGGCCAATGTCATTGCAGATGCCTTGAGCAGAAAGGCTTATTGCGACAGTCTCATCCTCAAACCATTCCAACATGAACTTTTTGAGTCATTCAGGAAGCTCAACCTCCAAGTCATTCCGCAATGATTTCTTGCCAACCTTCAAGTCGCTCCTACCTTGGAAGATCAAATCTGTGAGGCCCAACTCAGTGATGCTATGGTGCAAAAGGTGAAACATGGTATTGCTAAGGGTACACCCAAGTACAAGTGCTATCGCATTGATGGCATAGACACTTTGTTCTTTGAGGACGGAATTGTGGTCCCCAAAGGTGATCTCAGGAAGCTCATAATTAACGAAGCTCATGACTCACTCCTCTCGATACATCCAGGAAGCTCCAAGATGTACCACGACCTCAAGCAATCCTATTGGTGGACTCGCATGAAAAGAGAAATTGCTCAATTCATGAACGAGTGTGATATCTGCAGAAGAGTGAAGACAGAGCATCAACGTCTAGCCGGACTCCTTCAACCTCTACCTATTCCCAAGTAGAAATTCAATCACATTAAGATGAATTTCGTCACCGGCTTCCCCAAGTCCAAGCAAGAAAATGATGCTATCCTTGTGGTGATTGATAAGCTCGCTAAAGTGGCTCATTTCCTTCCAGTCAAGGAATCCATCAATGCAGCACAACTGGCAGAGCTATATACTTCCACAATTGTCTCTTTGCATGGTATCCCTCAAGTAATTTCCTCAGATCATGGAAGCTTGTTCACTTCCAAATTTAGGGATTCCTTCCAGTCAGCTATGGGTACCAAGATTCACTTCAGCACACCTTTTTACCCTCAGACTAGTGGTCAAGTCGAAAGAGTGATCCAAATTCTTGAAGATATGCTCAGAGCATGTGTAATCTCCTTCGGTATGAAATGGGAAGACTTCCTTCCATTTGCCGAATTCTCCTACAACAACAGCTTCCAAGCAAGTACAGGCAAAGCACCGTTTGAAATTCTCTATGGCACAAAGTGTCGTACCCCTCTCAACTAGTCCGAGACTGGTGAACGTCAACTCCTTGGAAATAATTTGATCTCAGAGGCCGAAGAAATGTGCAAAGTCATACGTGAGAATCTCAAGGCCGCGCAATCGCGCCAAAAGAGCTACTATAACGGCAAGCATCGTGACTTCGCTTTCGACATTGGTGATCATGTGTATCTCCGTGTTTCTCCTATGAAGGGCACTCAGAGGTTCGGTATCAAGGGCAAGCTTGCTCCAAGATACGTGGATCCTTTCAAGATAATTGGCAAGAGAGGCGATCTAGCCTACCAACTCAAGCTTCCCTCCAACTTTGCAAATGTGCATGATGTGTTCCACGTGTCACAACTCCGCAAGTTCTTCAAGACGCATGAACGCACCATTCCTTTCGAAGAAATTGATCTCCACCAAGACTTGTCTTATCGTGAGCACCCCATTGCTATCCTTGAAGAAACTGAGTGCAAGACCTGCAACAAGTCCATCAAATTCTTGAAAGTGAAGTGGTCACACCATACTGACCGAGAAGCTACATGGGAACGAGAAGATCATCTTTGTTCCGAGTATCCCGCTTTCTTTCAGTCATAGATCTCGGGACGAGATCTTTTTGTAGTGGAGGAGAGTTTGTAACGCCCCGGATGTAAAACTTCCTTATATGGCAATATATTCATCGTGGACTTAATCAATTCCATTATGGGCTCTTCCTTCATTTCGGGTTCTTTTCTTTTGCCGTGTGCGTGTGTTGCATGTCACCATGTCATTTTCATTATGTGCATTGCATTAGCATGGTCTCTTTTGCATCTGTGTGTAGTTGCATCATCCCCGTCCTCTCCGTTGTCCGTTTCGGTTTTCAACTCTCTCACACGGCACCCATCACACCTCTCAAGCCCTAGTTTCATGGCTGGGTTAAAAACATCCTCAGAATGGGCCGAGAGTTGTCAAGTGGTCTTGGTATATCACCGATAGACCGCATGTCAAGTTTCGTCTTGTTTGGAGGTCGTTTGATACTCCAACGGTTATCAACGTGGGCTGAAACCCCCTTTCTCTTTTGGCCCAACACCCCTCCACAGCAGCCCACAAGCCCATCCTAACCACCTCCATCCTCTCGGTCGTTGAATCGTGATCGCGTGGGCGAAAACCGCGCCTCATTTGGACTCTCCTAGCTCCCTCTACCTATATATATATGTCCATCTCCCCCAAAATCCCGGATCCGACCCTAGTTTTCGTCCTCCTCGCGCAGCGGGACGCGTCGGACCCGGCCGAACACGTCCGACCGCGCCTCCCCGTCCAACCCGCATCTGCCATGTGTCCTCCGCCGCCGGATCCTCTCCCGCGCTGACCGGGCCCGCTGCGGCCCGGATCGGGCCCCGCTGGCCCGCGAGCCGTCCGCCGCTGGCCTTGGCCCCGCCGCCGCGGAACTCCGCCGCCGCCGCCCGATGCGCCCTCCGACTCCACGCACCTCGCCGCCGCCCTCCGGCTCCGGCACCGGCCGCGCCGCCCCTCTGCCTCGGGGCCGCAAGCGCCGCCGGTGCTGCCTCCGCCTCGCCTCCGGTCGCCGGCGTCGCTTCCGCCGGTCGCCGTCGACATCACCGCCGCCGTCGGGACCCGCTCCGGCCAGATCCACCACCCCCGTGAACCAAACACCACCCCGAGCCCGGATCTCTCCGTCCCGGATCTGCAATGTTTTTATGCCCTCTTTGACATGTCACAACTTTGTGCCCGGTGCTCCGCTTTGCATGCACAATATATCAAAATGTTCGTCTCGAAGTGCTCTACATGTTAGCATCAGTTTTGTGCATGATAGTGTTCATCTAGATATCTTAATCTTCGTTGCAAGACTGCTTTGTGATGTTACTGTTTCAGCACTAGTTGTCTGTTAACAATTTGTTGGCAAGTTCGTGAGGTCGTAACTTGGTGCATGTTGGTCCAAATGGAGTGTATGATATGTCAAAATGTTCGTCTTGTGATGCTCTTCATGATGGATGCATTAGCATGCATGTTAGGTTGCATTATGCCATGTTTGACCCTGTTGCAAAAGTGAATGTGGCTGTTGAGTTTCTAAACTTGTAATGAAATGATGATTTGTCTTTTTCGTGTGAATTAATCCTTGTGTCATATGAGCTAGGTGTCAACATGGGTTTTGCTCATTGGAATGTGCTCTACATGATAGATTTATTTTTATTCCATGACATGTCCTGTAGATGAGTGCGTCAAGCTTGTTCACACGCCATCATGATGTTAAATTACTGCTAAGGCTGAATCTGTTAATTTTTATGCCATGTTTCCATGAGGCTACCGTCATTGTTGCGCATGGTTAGAGTTGTCTAGTGGGTGTTCCTTGATGTATATGTTATACTCTAGCTATCCATGCTCTTGTTTGCCATGTTGGCTTGCTGTAGCTTGTTGTTTTCATGCTCTCAAGTTGCTATAAAATGTTTCTGTTAGCCTGTTATCAACAAGTTCAGTTTTGCCATGTGAATAGCTAGTGTTCTATGCATCCTATGACCATGTTCTTGCCATGAGTAGCTTCACAAACATGTCTTCTTGCTGTTGATTATATTCATATGCCATGATATGCTTTGAGTTGAGTTTCACAAGCTTGCAAACATGCCTACTTGTCGTTGTTGCTGCCTTGCCTTGTAATTTTCACCAAGTCTGAGAAATCTGTTAACTTATTGAATCTTGCCATGCTTGTTTAATTGTGTTCCAGTAAGTTTTTTGGTGTGCTCTGAGTTCATACTTGTTGAGAATCATGTCTATTTCACATCCATGCCTTTTGTCTTCATGTTTGGGTGTTGTAACATACTTAAATCTTGCTCCGAAGATGCCATGTTGTTGTTAACTTCAGTTTTGCGTTGCATCTTGTTTTGCTTGCCATTTGCAAACCGTGTATCCCTTTCCCATGATCTTTATATCGATTTCGACTGAATTCTTCCCCTCTATCCAGTGGCTTGCTTGGTTACCCAAGATGAAGCCATATCCATCATCTTCCCCTTTAGGCTCGAGAGCATCCTCATGCATATACTTGCATCCCATGTCATGTCTTCCATCATGTTGATTGTGCATTGCACCGTGATTGATCTTGTACCATTGTTGTGATCCTGTGTTGGGTAGAGCTGGGAGCCGATACCGAGTTCGAGGATCTTCTTGAGACTGAGTTTGAGGATCTGTCTTCCATCCCACCGAGGACTTACCAGGTAAGATGACCATTCCCTGATATCACTTCTATCTTCGCCTTGCTAGTTGTCTCGCTCTTTAGCTATGCCTCGATGCCTATTCTCGTCTTGTCAGCCTCCTATGTTGCCATGAAACACTCTAACCGCCTTCCTAGCAAACCGTTGATTGGCTAAGTACACTTTTGCTCAGTCCCTCTTATAGCGTTGTTAGTTGCAGGCGAAGTTTGAAGAGTGCTCCATGTTTGGACTTGTTATGGGATAACACTATATATATATATATATATATATATATATATATATATATATATATATATTAATTAAATTAACGCACATATATATTGGTAGTGGGGGGAAGGCTTGGCCTTCTGCTTGGTGTCTTGTTCCACTCATGCCACCTTAGGACCCGATAAACCGGTGTTATGTTCCTTGATTTTGCATTCCTAACACGGTTGGGGTTTATGGGCCCCCCTTGATAATTCGCACTGCTTAAAGCTTTTCCAGCAAGGCCCAACCTTGGTACTACATTTGCATAATAACTAAAAACTTGAATAGGGAGTTATAAACCCGAGTTCTTAATCAACCCCCGGGCCAGTGCTCCTCATCAATGTTGGTCCAACCTAAAGCACCTTACATCGCTCCCTTGGCAACTTGGACTTTAGCGATCCGTAAGCTTAGCTCATCCGATCGTGGCCTGAGACGATATATGCGCGGCTCTTATCAGGGTGTCAGCACATCGGGAGGTCTTGCTGGATTAGTTTTACCTTTGCCGAAATATCTTGAGCACGGGATTTCGAGAATACTCGGGTCTTCCCAACATGGAGTTGTGACTCCGCAGATCATGAGCTTGTGATGGGCTAAGTTGGGAGACCCCTGCAGGATTATGAACTTTCGAAAGTCGTGCCCGCGGTTATGTGGCAAATGGGAATTGGTTAATATCCGGTTGTAGATAACTTGACACCATATCCTTAAGAATACACTACATGTGTGAGTATTGTGATGGTCTCTTTTCGAAGGGGTTTCGGAAAGTGAACACGGTGGGGTTATGCTTGAACGTTAGTAGCTAGGATATCTTCTTGATCATCTTTGGCGACCATTGGCACCTATTCTCATCTCGCTCCGAATTCGTAAGTTACATGCTTAGTGCTTGCTGCAAACACTTTATTACCTCTCCACACCTAAAGGCTTTGTTAGTTTTGATACCCGGGAAGGGGATTGCTGAGTCCTTGTGACTCACAGATTACAACACACACCAGATGCAGGAAAAGTCGAGAACGATGTAGGATATGGATCAGAACTTCACTTGGAGTTCGATGAAGAGCGTGGTCATTTCTATGTAACGTATCACGACGATCAGTACTGGTTCCTACTAGGGGCGGTCAGGACTTGTGTTTGTGGTATCTTTTCTTGTTTGGATTTCGTCCGTAGTCGGACCCTGTGTTATTTGGATGAATGTATGTTATTGTATTCATTGTGTGATGTGGCGAGTGTAAGCCAGCTATTTTACTCTTTCATCCATGTTCTTTTACATGAGTTGTGCAAAGATACCACTCTTGCGATCATTCCAGAATGTGCTTATGTCTCTAACTCGTGCCTCGACACGTAGGAGATATAGTCGCATCCTGGGCATTACAGTAGTCGAGTAGATCGGTTAGATCTTCAACCGTGGCTACCAAGTGGGTGATGGGTGGGGAACGAAATTTTTCATCCCCCTGGGTATAGCACGGCTGTTCATTAGCCTCCGGTTCAAACCGGATATAATGCAGATGTGTCCTCTCGTCCAAGGAGAGGGATCTCAAAGACCTTAGACGAGAGCACACATCCGCATTATATCCGGTTTGAACCAGAGGCTAATGAACAGCCGCGCCATACCCAGGGGGATGAAGAATTTCGTTCCCCACCCACCACCCAGTTGGTAGCCACGGTTGAAAATCTAACTGATCTATTGGACTACTGTAATGCCCAGGATGCGACTATATCTCCTACGTGTCGAGGCACGACTTAGAGACATAAGTGCATTCTGGAATGATCGCAAGCGTGGTATCTTTGCACAACTCATGTAAAAGAACAGGGATGAAAGAGTAAAATAGTTGGCTTACACTCGCCACGACACACAATGAGTACAATAGCATACATTCATCCAAATAACACAGGGTCCGTCTACGGACGAAATCCAAACGAGAAAAGATACCACAAACACAAGTCCTGATCGCACTTAGTAGGAACCACTACTGATCGCCGGGATACGTAACAGAGAAACGACCACGCTCTTCATCGAACTCCCAGTGAAGTTCTGAACCATCTCCTGCATTGTTCTCGGTTGTACCTGCATCTGGTGTGTGTTATAATTTATGAGTCACCAGGACTCAGCAATCCCATTCCCGGGTATCAAAACTAACAAAGCCTTTTTGTGTGGAGAGGTAATAAAGTGTTTGCAGCAAGCACTAAGCAACTAGCTTACGAATTCAGAGCGATAGGAGAATATGTGCCAACGGTCACCAAAGATGATCAATAAGTGATCCTAGCTACTCACGTTCATGCATAACCCCACCGTGTTCACTTTCTGAAACCCCTTCGAAAAGAGACCATCACGGTACTCACATGGGTAGTGTATTCTTAAGGATATGGTGTCAAGTTATCTACAACCGGATATTAACAAATTCCCATATGCCACATAATCGCGGGCACGGCTTTTGAAAGTTCAAAACCCTGCAGGGGCGTCCCAACTTAGCCCATCACAAGCTCACGATCTACGGAGTCGCAACTCCAAATTGGGAAGACCAGAGTATTCTCGGAATCCCGTGCTCAAGTACTTTGAAGAAATGAAAACTAGCCCAAGGAGATCTCTCGGTGAGTCAGATCCGTGTCCAGAGCCGCGCGCTCTCCATCTACGGACTCATCCGTCTATGCAAAGTGGACAATATCCGAAAATTCCTCGAGTTGCCCAGAGGTGGCACCACCGACTTCTAGGTAGGAGGACCAACACTCATGTGGAGCACTCGCCCGGGGGTGGATTAAGTACTCAGGTTAATTACTCCCTATGCAAGTTTTAGTTGTTAGGCAAACGGTAAAACAAAAGTTGGATCTCCTGGGGAAATCTTTACTTTAAGCGAAGAAACAAGGGGGTCGCATAACCCCAACCGTGTGAGGAACGCAAAATCAAGGAACATAACACCGGTTTATCGGGTCCTAAGGTGGCATGAGTGGAACAAAACACCAATCAGAAGGCTTAGCCTTCCACCCATTACCAATATATATGTGCATTAATTTAATTAAGATATATATTGTGTTATCCCAATAAAACAAGTCCAATC
This sequence comes from Secale cereale, assembly GCA_902687465.1. Classification (NCBI taxonomy): domain Eukaryota; kingdom Viridiplantae; phylum Streptophyta; class Magnoliopsida; order Poales; family Poaceae; genus Secale; species Secale cereale. The sequence continues at coordinate 54,699,847 of LR738714.1, read as the reverse complement.
ATGGAGCAATCTTCAAACTTCACCTGCAACTATGTGACGCCCCCGATTTGACCGTACGCTAATCATGCACGCAAATGTGTACGACCAAGATCAGGGACTCACTGGAAGATATCACAACACAACTCTAGACACAAATAAAATAATATAAGCTTTATATTACAAGCCATGGGCCTAGAGGGCTCGAATAGATAAGCTCGAAAACACAAGAGTCAGCGGAAGCAACAATATCTGAGTTGAGACATAAGTTAAACTAGTTTGCCTTAAGAAGGCTAGCACAAAACATGAACGATCGAAAAGGCAAGGCCTCCTGTCTAGGACCTCCTAACAGCTCCTAGTCGTCAGCTGTCTCCATGAAGTAGTAGGCTTTGTCGGGGTAGTAGTCGTCGTCAAAGGTGGCTTCTGGCTCCTGGACACCACCATCTGGTTGCATCAAACATAAAGAAGATAGAAGGGGAAAGGGGGAGGAAAGAAACCGTGAGTACTCATCCAAAGTACTCGCAAGCAAGGATCTACACTACATATGCATCGGTATCAAAGAAAAGGGTAGTATCTGTGGACTAAACTACAGAATGCTAGAATAAGATGGGGGAAGCTAGTCCTATCGAAGACTAGCATCTTCTGGAAACCACCAATCTTGCAGCAGTAGAAGAGAGTACAGAATAACATATTATAATTATCAAGCATGTTGTAGCAATAACGCCCAAAGGTCCTTCCTCGACTCCCTGCTAGGAAGCAATCCCGGAGCCACATATCCATCATGTCTTAGCATCCAGTTCTAGTTGTATCGATCGGGATACAACTCCAAGTGTCCGTTACCGTCGGAGAGGCTATCGATAAATGTTTTCTTCCCTGCAGGGGTGCACCAACTTACCCACCACGCTCGCTTAACTCTGGCCGGACACACCTTCAGGTCATGCCCGCCCTCAGCCAAACAATACGATGTAACCTGACCTAGGCTTAATAGAGAGGTCATGCACGCCGGACATAACCCTATGCCCCCATGTGTCATGGGCCAATCGCCCCGGGAACTCCTGCACGTTGCGTATGCGGCCGGTGAGCAGACTTGGGCTACCTCCTTAAAATGGCAGGTGTTTACGCGGTCAAACCCGGCGCGCGCCGCTCAGTCGCATAACGTCAGTTAAGCTTCGCCTGATGCATACGACGCAGAACGCCCATACTATGCCCACGTGATGGTTAGTGCTATCAGGCTAGGGGCCCCTTGGATCAAATATCCAAACTGTTTAGTGTCTTGGGAACGCGGTAACGAGCAAAGACTCACGAAAGATGTGACCCCGTCGCCCCGTCTCGAGGACTTGCGGCAAGGGCTAAGAATGCCCGTCCACGCCTCGTATTCAACTCTTGGGTACCCTCCAGGTCAACCCGTCTCCACATTACTTGCGGGTACCCCTCAGGGTCGACCCGCCTTTCCAAGTAACAGTTGTAAAGTCATTGTAACCATAGTAACTCTGTGTCTAACACCAAAGGGAAACCTGAGGAAATCACCCTCGATGGAATTCCACCTGATGTTTATCGTCAAGGTGAACGAAAGAGGTGTCACCCTCGTGGTCCACTCTTGAGGAGTTGCACAATAGTGTTGTTATTGTGAGTGGAGAAAGAGGAATCACCCTCGATGACCATAACCGATGAACTAACCTACAAGGTTAACATCAGAACTGTTGCTGAGGTGTCACCATGGGCACTCGATAGTAACCCAGTATTGTCGAGCAACTAAGGGGAAAGTGATGTGCGGTGCCGGGGCCTGGTCTTCGATCTCGTTGGTTGGGTCTTCTGATAATCCAGCGGGGCAGACATGACAAAGTGGGGGGGTCTCTGATGGATCTCTAACGAGCCTATACTAAGAAGTTTAGTATAAACATGTAAGGGATGAAAGCAGGTATCAAAAACAGGCTATGCATGAGAATAGGATCATACAAAATGCAGTAGCAGTTCTAATGCAAGCATAAGAGAGAAGGGAATGGGCGATATCGGAATGATCAAAGGGGTTTGGCTTGCCTGGTTGCTCAGACGAGAAGGAGGGGTCGTCGTCGATGTAGTCGATCACCGAGGTATCATCAGTCTTGCGGTCTACCGGAGAGAAGAGGGGGAAGAAAAAATAAATACAAAGCATACAGATGCAACAAAAAAGTACAAACAAGTCAAAACGCAGTGCTAGGGTGTTCTAACGTGGTGCTACACGGTTCTGGCGAAGAGGGATAACATCTGGGAATGTTTTCCCAGTGTTAGGCATTTTCGGACAGATGAATCGGAGGGGGAAAGTTGCAGGTTCACTATGCTAGGAGAACGTGGCAGACGAACGGGCCGTGTATTCGGATTCGTCTCGTCGTTCTGAGCAACTTTCATATATAAAACTTTTTCATCCGAGCTACGGATTATTTTCTATGAATTTTTAGAAGTTTTATTGAATTCATGGAATTATTATTAAATCGAAAATGGGGTTATTGCATCAGCATGACATCATCAGGGTCAACAGTCAACCTTGACTGGGTTGACTTGTCAAAAGGAGCAGTGGGGCCCATCTGTCATAGTCACCTCATCTAACCTAATATATTAGTTAACTAAACGAGGTGATTAAGCTAATTAATTCTAATTAGACCTAATTAAAACAATTTAATTAAGTTAATTGATTTTATTAAATTAGTTTGCTTTCTTTTTTTTACAAAACAGGGCAGAGGGCCCCAGCTGCCAGTGGCACAAAAGCCACTGGAGCGGGCTTAACGGGCGCGGGCGAGGGGTGCCCCTCGGGGCAGACCCGAGCGACGGCCGTAGCCGTCCTGGATGCAGGTGGACCGGCGCGGTGCGGCGCGGCCAGGGGGCACGGCCGGCGGCCTCGGCCGGCGGGAGCAGGCGCGATGGGAGGAGGGGACTAGGCGGCGCCGGCAGTGGTCGGAGACAGGGCAGGCGAGCGGTGGCCGGCGCGGGCGTGTGCAGCGCTAGGCACGGCAGTGCGCGGGGAGCGCCGGGCAGCTGCGGCAAACAGCGAGACTGCGCGGGCGGAGCAGCAGCATGGAGACGAGCGGGTGTGGGGCAGCGGACGGCGGGAGCAGGGTTCAGCCGCTAACAGCGGCACGGGGCAGCAGGCTGGGCCGGCGGCATGCGGCACAGGGGAGCGGGAGGTAGCGGCAAGGAGCGGCTGCGGACAGCGGTGGAGGCAGAAGCAGCGGGAGCCGCAGGGCCTGGTAGCGGGCGGAGGCGCTGAGCACGACGGGGAGGTCTGCAACGAGCTCTGCGAGTCGTGGCCACGACGGCGAGGCCAACGGCGGCGGCTGGCTCGGCAACGAAGGGGACGGCCTCTACGGGGCGACTGGGGACGTAGAGAGAGGGGAAGGAATAGGAGGCTCACCAGGAGCCTGTAGAGGAGCAACGTGGGCTCGAGGGAGGCTCGAGGTGGCCGGATTTCGACGGCGAGGGCGGCAGTGTCCGAGGTGGAAGACGATGAGGATCCAGCGATTTAGTGGCCTCTGGCTTGTTCACTTTGGCATAGTGGATGTAGCAGAACACGATGGGGCTTTGGGGGGCGGTCTCCATGCATGAGGACGATGGAGAGCTCGTGGGTGAGGTGAGACATGTCGATGGCGACTCGGCCTTGTGCGAGGAGACGAGAGCAGCGTGAGGTGGGATAGGAAGAGGGGGGAAATATCCCACGGAGCTTACGAGGAGAGGGGGGCGCTCGGTCTTATCCCCACGGTGACATGGGCCGGCTGGGTGGACCGAGGCCTAGGGGAACAGTGGAGGGGGGCTTTCTCCTTTTGTTTAACCCTTTTCTTTTACAATTTTAGTTTTATATATTTCCTTTTTTTAACAGCAATTAGCTTTAAAATGTAGGGACAACACATGACTTGGTTTTACTAATTATACCACTGCCACATTTAGTTTAATATTTAATTAAAATAGTTTGCCATTATTATTATGCAAAAGGCATTTAATTAATTGCTTAAACCCTATTATATTCTCAAAAGGGCAGTTCAATACTTTACAAAAGATGTTGGGTCACCACCATAATTAGTTATGGAATATTTGCCACGCTTTGAACATTTTATTTTCGCATGTTTGAGAAATTTGAATTTTGAGCTTTAATTCGAATTTGAGTTCGAACTAAGATTTGGATAAAGCGAGGATTAGCAACAGCAACAGCGGTGACGTGGCATCATTAGCGAAGGATTACTATAGCTTAATTATCTGGGCGTTACAAACTAGCAACGCTATAAGCGGGGCTGAGCAAAAGCGTACTTAGCCAATCGACGGTTTGCTAGGAAGGCGGTTAGAGTGTTTCATGGCAACATAGGAGGCCGACAAGACAAGAATAGGCATTGAGGCATAACTATAGAGCGACACAACTAGCAAGGCAAAGATAGAGGTGATATCGGGGAACGGTCATCTTGCCTGGTAAGTCCTTGGTGGTATGGTAAGACGGATCCTCAAACACAGTCTCGACAAGATCCTCGAACTCGGTATCGACTCTCGGCTCTACCCAACACAAGAGCACAACAACGGTACACGATCAATCACGGTGCAATGCATAATCATCATGATGCAAGACATTACATGGGTTGCAAGTATGATGTGCGTATGCATGAGGATGCTCTCGAGCGTAAGGAGAAGATGATGGAAAATGGTTTCCTCCTGGGCAACCAAGCAAGCCACTGGATAGATGGGAAGATTTCGGTCGAAATCGATATAAATATCATGGAAAATGGATGCATTGTTTGCAAATGGCAAGCAAGACAAGATGCAATGCAAAACTGCAGTTAACAGCAACATGGCATCTTTGGAGCAAGATTTAAAATATGCTACAGCACCCAAACATGAAGACAAGAGGCATGGATGTGAAATAGACATGATTGGTCACAAGCACGAACTCAGAGCACACCCAAAAACTTACTGCAACACAACTAAACAAACATGGCAATATTCAATAAGTTAACAGATTTCTCAGACTTAGTGAAAATTACAAGGCATGGCAGCAACAACGTCAAGTAGGCATGATTGCAAGCTTGTGCAACTCATCGCAAAGCATAGCATGGCATGTGAATGTAACCAAGAGCAAGAAGACATGTTTATAAAGCTACTCATGGCAAGAACATGGTCATAGGGTGCAAAGAACACTAGCTATTTACATGGCAAAACTGAACTTGTTGATAACAGCCTGACAGAAACATTTTGTAGCAACTTGAGAGCATGGAAACAACAAGCTACAGCAAGGCATCATGGCAAAAAAGAGCATGGATATCTAGAGCATAACATATACATCAAGGAACACCCACTGGACAACTCTAACCATGCACAACAATGACGGTAGCCTCATGGAAACATGGCATAAAAATTAACACATTCAGCCTTAACAGAAATTTAACATCACGATGTCATGTTAACAAGCTTGATGCACTTGTCTCAAGACATATCATGGCATGAAAATAAATCTATCATGTAGAACACATTCCAATGATCAAAACTCATTTTGACACCTAGCTCATATGACACATGTATTAATTCACACGACAAAGACAAAACATCATCTCATAACAAGTTCAGAAACTTATCAGCCACATGAACTTTTGCAATAGGGTTAAACATGGCATAATGCAACCTAACATGTATGCAAATGCATCCATTTTGAAGAGCATCACAAGACGAACATTTTGACATATCATACACTCCATTTGGACCAACATGCACCAAGTTACAACCTCACGAACATGCCAACATATTGTTAACAGACAACTAGTGCTGAAATAGTAACATCACAAAGCAGTCTTGCAATGAAGATTAAGATATCTAGATGAACCCTAACATGCATGAAACTGATGCTAACATGTAGAGCACTTCGAGACGAACATTTCGATATATCATATGCACAAAACGGAGCACCGAGCACAAAGTTACCACATGATGAAGGAGGCATAGAAATTACTCGGATCTGGGACTTAGAGAAATTTACCCCCACGAAAAGTCAACGCGAGACGGAGGGACCCGGGAAGGGACGATGCGGGATCCGAACACGGTGTTTGGTTCGGTTGTGTGGTGGATCTGATCCCACCACCGGATCAGATTGAGATCCGGCCGGAGTTGGCCGGAGGCGGTGGCGGCGGCTCACTGGAGTGGAGGATGGGGCCGGCGGCGGTGGCATCAAGGCAGCCGGCGGCTCGCGGTGGCGCGGCCATCGCCGGAGGCGGAGGCGGCGGCGTCGGGCGCCGGAGTAGGCGGCGGAGCTCGTCGCTGTGGTGGTGGCCGGAGGGAGGCCCGACGCGGCTTGGCGGCGGCGACCCGACGCGGGGCCAAGCACGCCGGCAGGTCGGAGGCGGCGGTGGGCGCACACGCATGGGGCGGCGGCTCCGGCCGGGAGGGCCCCGCCTGGGCCCGGCGGGCCGGCGACGCGAGGAGCTGCGGGAGGCGGCGAAGCGGGCCACGTGGCGCGAGCCTATTGGCTCGGGGTGGTGGCGGACGCGTCCGGTGGCGTCCGGACGTGTCCGGCGTGGAGAGGGAGTTGGATCTAGGGTTTTTTACCCGAAATGGACGGGGGAGGTGTAGTTTTATAGGTAGAGGGAGCTAGGAGTGTCCAAATGAGGTGCGGTTTTCGCCCACACGATCTTGATCCAACGACCGAGAGGATGGAGGTGGTTGTGCTGGGCTAGCGGGCTGTTGTGGAGGGGTGCTGGGCCAAAAAAGATAAGGGTTTTCGGCCCACGTGGTTAACCGTTGGAGTATCAAACAACCTCCAAATGAGACGAAACTTGATAGGCGGTCTACAGGTGATATACCAAGACCACTTGATAACACTCCGCCCATTCCGAGGATGTTTTTAACCCACTCACGAAACAAAGGCTTGAGAGGTGCGACGGGCACGTGTGTGAGAGTTGAAAACCAAAACAGACAACGGAGACGGTGCAACTACACACGGATGCAATTGCGACTATGCCAATGCAATGCACATAATGAAAATGACATGGTGACAAGCAACACACCCACAAGGCAAAAATGAAGAAACTCGAAATGAAGGAAGAGCCCAGAATGGAATAGATTATGACAATGATGAATATATTGCCATATTGGGAATTGTTACATCCGGGGCGTTACAAACTCTCATCCACTACAAAAAGATCTCGTCCCGAGATCTAGGACTGAAAGAAAGCGGGATACTCGGAACGGAGATGATCTTCTCGTTCCCATGTAGCTTCTCGGTCGGTATGGTGTGACCACTTCACTTTCAAGAATTTGATGGACTTGTTGTGGGTCTTGCGCTCAGTTTCTTCAAGGTTAGCAACGGGGTGCTCACGATAAGACAAGTCTTGCTGAAGATCAATCTCTTCGAAAGGAATGGTGCGTTCAGGCGTCTTGAAGCACTTGCGGAGTTGTGACACGTGAAACACATCGTGCACATTTGAAAACTTGGAGGGAAGCTCGAGTTGGTAGGCTAGATCGCCTCTCTTGCCAATTATCTTGAAAGGACCCACGTATCTTGGAGCAAGCTTGCCCTTGATACCGAACCTCTGAGCGCCCTTCATGGGAGAAACACGGAGATAGACATGATCGTCAATGTCGAAAGCCAAGTCACGATGCTTGCCATCATAGTAGCTCTTTTGGCGCGATTGCACGGCTTTAAGATTCTCCCGTATGACTTTGCACATTTCTTCGGCCTCTGGGATCAAATCATTTCCAGGGAGTTGATGTTCACCAGTCTCGGACCAGTAGAGAGGGGTACGGCACTTTCTGACATAGAGAATTTCAAACGGTGCTTTGCCTGCACTTGCTTGGAAGCTGTTGTTGTAGGAGAATTCGGCAAATGGAAGGAAATCTTCCCATTTCATACCGAAGGAGATGACACATGCCCTGAGCATATCTTCAAGAATTTGGTTCACTCTTTCGACTTGGCCACTAGTCTGAGGGTGAAAAGTTGTGCTGAAGTGAATCTTGGTACCCATAGCTGACTGGAAGGAATCCCAGAGTTTGGAAGTGAACCAGCTTCCACGATCTGAGGAGATTACCTGAGGGATACCATGCAAGGAGACAATTCTGGAGGTATACAGCTCTGCCAGCTATGCTGCGTTGATGGATTCCTTGACTGGAAGGAAATGAGCCACTTTAGTGAGCTTATCAATCACCACAAGGATGGCGTCGTTTCCTGGCTTTGACTTGGGAAAACCGGTGACGAGATCCATCTCAATGTGATCGAATTTCCACTCGGGTATAGGTAGAGGTTAAAGGTGTCCGGCTGGACATTGATGCTCTGCCTTCACTCTTCTGCAGACATCACACTTGTTCACGAATTGAGCAATTTCTCTTTTCATGTGAGTCCACCAATAGGATTGCTTGATGTCATGGTACATCTTGGAGCTTCCCGGATGTATCGAGAGAAGTGAGTCATGTGCTTCGTTCATTATGAGCTTCCTGAGATCACCTTTGGGAACCACAATTCTGTCCTCAAAGAACAAAGTGTCTTTGTCATCAATGCGATAGCACTTGTACTTGGGATTACCCTTTGCAATACCATGTTTCACCTTTTGCACCATAGCATCACTGAGTTAGGCCTCACGAATTTGATCTTCGAAGGTAGGAGCGACTTGAAGGTTGGCAAGAAATCCCTGTGGAACAACTTGGAGGTTGAGCTTCCTGAATGACTCACAAAGTTCAGGTTGGAACGGTTTGAGGATGAGACTGTTGAAGTAAGCCTTTCTGCTCAAGGCATCTGCAATGATATTGGCCTTGCCAGGAGTATTCTCAATGCTTGGATCGTACTCTTGAATCATTTCAACCGAATGAGTCTGGCGGAGGTTAAGGTTTGGCTGGGTGAAGATGTACTTCGGGCTCTTATGATCGGTGAAGATGTCCACTTTTCTGCCCAACAGAAGGTGTCTCCACGTGATCAAGGCATGAACAACAGCTGCTAGGTCAAGATCATGTGTGGGGTAATTCTTCTCATTTGGTTTAATCTGACGCGAAGTGTAAGCCACGATCTTCTTGTCTTGCATGAGATCACCGCCGAGACCTTGCAATGAAGCATCACAGAACACTTCATAATGCTTGGACTCATCCAGAGGAGTAAGTACCGGAGCAGAAATGAGCTTTTCTTTGAGTGTATTGAATGCCACATCACAATCAGGAGTCCACGAGTACTTGACATTCTTTTGCAACAGGTTGGAAAGAGGATTGGCAATCTTGGAGAAGTTCTCAACAAACCTTCTGCAATAGCTTGCGAGACCGAGGAAACTTCGGAGTGGTTTGACATTGTGAGGAGGTCCCCACTTCACAATAGCTTCAACCTTCTTGGGGTTAACAGAAATGCCCTCGGCAGAGATAATATGACCAATATAGAGGACTTTATCAAGCCAGAATTTACATTTGGAGAACTTCGCATAGAAACGATGCTCACAGAGCCTGTCGAGGACCAGACGGAGGTGCTTGGCATGGTCTTCTTTATTCTTGGATAATACCAAGATATCATCGAGGTAGACGAGAACGAATTCATTGGTGTAGGGGATGAATATGAATTGCATCATCTGAGAGAAAGTGGGTGGAGCATTTGCAAGCCCGAAAGACATGGATGTATACTCATAGGAGCCATAACTTGTCCTGAATGCTGTCTTGGGAATATCCTCTTCACGGATACAAATCTGCTGGTAGCCCATCCGGAGATCGAGCTTCGAGAAAACCTTGGCTCCTTTGAGCTGCTCGAACAGTTCATTGATATTGGGGAGCGGGTACTTATTCCTAATTGTCTTCTTGTTCAATGTCCGGTAATCAACGCACAAACGTTCCGTACCATCCTTCTTCTTGACAAAAAGAACACCACAGCCCCAAGGAGAAGTACTTGGTCTTATCAGACCCATTCGTTCTTGCTCATCGAGTTGTTTCTTCAACACCTTCAACTCTTTAGAAGAAAGCTTGTATGGACGCCAACAAGCTGGCTCCGTTCCACGTTCAAGGTCAATGATGAATTCAACTGGACGGTAGGGAGCCATGCCTGGAAGCTCTTCAGGGAATACATCCTCATATTCACAAACCACCGGAATATGGGATACGGCATTAATCTCGCCCTTGTCATTGAGAGAGAATAGCCTGATTGTGTTATCTCAAGCTGCGAAGATAATCACGTCTTCAGAATGATGAGTTAGATTGACTTCCTTGTTTGCACAATCAATAAGAGCATCATGCTTATAGAGCCAATCCATCCCAAGAATAAGATCAATGTCTAAATTACCGAGAACAACCGCGGAAACCAGAAGACTTTAATCACCCATATGAATAGATATATATGGAGCAACCATACTAGTGTTCATTATCTTCCCCAGACAAACAATCGATAAAGGCTTGGGCAAATCTTTAGTGAAGAAACCATGCTTCGTGGCAAAGGTTCTTGAAATAAATGAAAGTGATGCACCAGAGTCAAAGAAAACTTTTGCAGGAATTGAGTTAACTGGAAGATTACCAATTATCACATCGGAAGAATTCTCTGCTTGAGTTGCATTCATCAGGTTCACTCTTGCATAGTTGGGATTGTGCTTGACAATAGCATTGCTGACAGGTGGAGGATGCGGAAGGCGCCTTTGGTTGGGACACTTGTTGGAATAGTGACCCTTCAGACCACATTTGTAGCAAGTGACCTCTGAAGTTGTACGGGGAGGGGGAACACTTGGTCTTGGAGCTTGGTACTGTGACTTGTTGTGGTTTCTTGGGTTGAGTGGGTGGGAAAATCCACTACCACCTAAGTGCTTGTTCTGACTCAGAGGACGGAGCACTGGAGGAGGCGGGAGCAGGAACTTCTGCTGCTTGGCGACCACTTGAGAGGAGGAGGAGGAGTGAACAACATCTCTTATCCTCTTTTTGGAAGCTTCCCATTTGAGCTGAGCTGCCTCTTGCTTGAGAGCCATGTTGTAGAATTGATCAAATTCATCTGGCTCGAACAGAGTGAGTGCAAGTTGGAGTTCATCTTTCAGACCACCTCGGAACTGGTAGATTTTGCTCTTGGCATCGGGGATGTCTTGCTTCGCATAACGGGCAAGATTTTGGAACTTGACATTATATTGGTAGACAGACATTGTGCCTTGCTTCAGATTGCAGAACTGTTCATGCATGCCTTCAATGACACTGCTAGGAATGTGATGAGAATGGAAATCGCGGCAAAAGTCAGTCCACGAGATCTCACGACCCGCTCTGGAGTCATTGTATTGTTGCCACCAATCTGCAGCTTGATCTTTGAGTTGGAAAGCGACAAACTTGACATACTCCTCAGGTCTGACATTACTGCACTCAAAATGCTTCTTGATGTCTGTGCTCCAATCTTCAGCATCCAGCGGATCAACACAGTAACTGAAAGACTTGGGTTGATTTGCCAGGAATTGGTTCAGAGTAGCAAAGTGAGGTTGATAGAACAGATTTCCTTGGCCTTGGTTCCCTTGATTTCCTTGATTTGCTTGATTGTATTAGAAACTCTGCATCATTTGCATGAGCATCTGATTGTTTTGATTGGTTGCCTGCATAATCGCTCTACATGCCTCAGGTGGAGGAGGAGGGGAAGGTGGACGCTCTTCTTCACCCTCTGGGTTCTGGCTGGGAACTTTTCTTAGGTGCCATCCTGAAGATGATGACAACTGTTAGCCATTGAAGCAACTAATAGATAAGCTGAATCAGCGGCTAGAAATTTGCAACATATATTCCTCACAATGAACATCCAAACAAAATTGAACGAATGAATTCCATATCTTAATGGTACATCAACTTGTCGATAAGCCACTTGGGATAACAAAAATGATAGAATAAAACAACAAGGCAACAGATGGAACAAATACATAATAGAGGTTTCGTTCCACATGTTCATGCTGAATGCCCCATGGCACGTGTTACAAAGGGCATTGCAATCCCCCGGATCAGCATAGCCAAGGATTCTTTAAGATGCAACCCCCTAGTGCAACAACGCCCATGATAGCCTCTCCACTAGATGTTGAACCCCAACCTCATAGCATGCACCTGTTGGAATATTACCTACGAGCTACTTGAATCCCACCTATTAATTCCCGAAGCTTTCCGGTTATGCAATCTGGTGTTGGGGATACAGGGGAAGCACCGCATATCACTCAACTAATAAATCCTACATCCAGCTGTATCCATCCGTCTACACATAACCAGGCACCTACGGAAACTGTTTACCTCGGACCTTCGAAACGCATCCGCTATACTAGTTGTGGAAATACTCCCGAACTATCCCCCAGTACTGGGTGACGCCGAGGTTATCTCACCATCAGACATGCATAGAAGAGTTTTCGACGTCGGCCGCCTCTGGTATTCTAGAACTGCCACGATACATTTGTGACGACAACACCTCGGAGCTCAACTCCCCGGGACACTACCACAACCCCTAAATGATAGGAGGCACCAAGAACAATGTTATCGTCACAAAGATATCAGAAAAAAATCCAAACAATACCCGCGTGATCCTAAAAAAATTGGTGAAATTTTGAGAATGGTGAAGTTAAAGCAACGTCACGAGTCCTCACCAGAGCGACGAAGGGGATGAGGAGTAAAAAGAAATCCTACTCTCCGATATATATAGGACTCAAAACATTTTTTGTGTGTGTGCCTATACTCAACCATCGGCGGTTTCGATCAATCAGTGGGCTCCTAGGTCGGAGAAGGCTCTGAATACCAACTTGTAATGCCCAGGATGCGACTATATCTCCTACGTGTCGAGGCACGACTTAGAGACATAAGCGCATTCTGGAATGATCGCAATCATGGTATCTTTGCATAACTCTTGTAAAAGAACAGGGATGAAAGAGTAAAATAGTTGGCTTACACTCGCCACGTCACACAATGAATACAATAGCATACATTCATCCAAATAACACAGGGTTCGACTACGGACGAAATCCAAACGAGAAAAGATACCACAAACACAAGTCTTGATCGCCCCTAGTAGGAACCACTACTGATCGTCGGGATACGTAACATAGAAATGACCACGCTCTTCATCGAACTCCCAGTGAAGTTCTGAACCATCTCCTGCATTGTTCTCGAGTGTACCTGCAACTGGTATGTGTTGTAATCTGTGAGTCACAAGGGCTCAGCAATCCCATTCTCGGGTATCAAAACTAACAAAGCCTTTAGGTGTGGAGAGGAAATAAAGTGTTTGCATCAAGCACTAAGCAACTAGCTTACGAATTCAAAGCGAGAGGAGAATACATGCCAACGGTCGCCAAAGATGATCAATAAAGTGATCCTAGCTACTCACGTTCATGCATAACCCCACCATGTTCACTTTCCGAAACCCCTTAGAAAAGAGACCATCACGGTACTCACATAGGTAGTTTATTATTAAGGATACGGTGTCAAGTTATCTACAACCAGATATTAACAAATTCCCATCTGCCACATAACCGCGGGCACGGCTTTCGAAAGTTCAAAACCCTGTAGGCGTGTCCCAACTTAGCCCATCACAAGCTATCGATCTGCGGAGTCACAACTCCAAATCGGGAAGACTCGAGTATTCTCGGAATCTCGTGCTCAAGTTCTTCGAAGAAAGGAAAACTAGCCCAAGGAGATCTCCCGGTGATTCGGATCCGTGTCCAGAGCCGCGCGCTCTCCATCTACGGACTCATCCGCCTATGCAAAGTGGACGATAGCCGAAAATGCCTCGAGTTGCCCTGAGGTGGCACCGTCGACTGCTAGGTAGGTGGACCAACACTCATATGGAGCACTGGCCCGGGGGTGGATTAAGTACTCGGGTTAATTACTACCTATGCAAGTTTTAGTTGTTAGGCAAACGGTAATACCAAAGTTGGATCTCCTCGGGAAAGCTTTACTTTAAGCGAAGAAACATGGGGGTCACATAACCCCAACCGTGTGAGGAACGCAAAATCAAGGAACATAACACCGGTTTATCGGGTCCTAAGGTGGCATGAGTGGAACAAAACACCAAGCAGAAGGCCTAGCCTTCCACCCATTACCAATATATATGTGCATTAATTTAATTAAGATATGTTTTGTGTTATCCCAATAAAACAAGTCCAATCATGGAGCAATCTTCAAACTTCACCTGCAACTAGCAACGCTATAAGTGGGGCTGAGCAAAAGCGTACTTAGCCAATCAAGGTTTGCTATGAAGGCGGTTAGAGTGTTTCATGGCAACATAGGTGCTAACGAAACAAGAATAGGCATCGAGGCATAACTATAGAGCGAGACAACTAGCAAGGCAAAGATAGATGTGATATCGGGGAACGGTCCTCTTGCCTGGTAAGTCCTCGATGGGATGGTAACACGGCTCCTCAAACTCAGTCTCGACAAGATCCTCGAACTCGGTATCAGCTCCCGGATCTACCCAACACATGAGCACAACAACGGTACACGATCAATCACGGTGCAATGCACAATCATCATGATGCAAGACATGACATGGGATGGAAGTATGATGTGTGTATAAATGAGGATGCTCTCGAGCCTAAGAAGAAGATGATGGAAAATGGCTTCCTCTTGGGCAACCAAGCAAGCCACTTGATATATGGGAAGATTTCGGTCGAAATTGATATAAAGATCATGGAAAACGGATGCACGGTTTGCAAATGGCAAGCAAAACAAGATGCAATGCAAAACTGCAGTTAACAGCAACATGGCATCTTTGGAGCGAGATTTAAATATGCTACAGCACCCAAACATGAAGACAAAAGGCATGGATGTGAAGTAGACATGATTCTTAACAAGCATGAACTCAGAGCACACCCAAAAACTTGCTGGAACACAAATAAACAAGCATGGCAATATTCAATAAGTTAACAGATTTCTCAGACTTAGTGAAAATTACAAGGCATGGCAGCAACAACGTCAAGTAGGCATGTTTCCAAGCTTGTGCAAGTCGTCTCAAAGCATAGAATGGCATGTGAACGTAACCAATAGCAAGAAGACATGTTTATGAAGCTACTCATGGCAAGAACATGGTCATAGGATGCATAGAACACTAGCTATTTACATGGCAAAACTGAACTTGTTGATAAGAGGCTGACAGAAACATTTTATAGCAACTTGAGAGCATCGAAACAACAAGCTACAGCAAGGCATCATGGCAAACAAGAGCATGGATAGCTAGAGCATAACATATACATCAAGGAACACACACTGGACAACTCTAACCATGCACAATAATGATGGCAGCCTCATGGAAACATGGCATAAAAATTAACAGATTCGGCCTTAGCAGAAATTTAACATCATGATGGCATGTTAACAAGCTTGATGCACTCATCTCAAGACATATCATGGCATGAAAATAAATCTATCATTTAGAGCACATTCCAATGAGAAAAACTCATGTTGACACCTAGCTCATATGACACATGGATTAATTCACACGACAAAGACAAAACATGATCTCATAACAAGTTCAGAAACTTATCAGCCACATGCACTTTTGCAACAGGGTTAAACATGGCATAATGCAACCTAACATGTATGCCAATGCATCCATCATGAAGAGCATCACAAGACGAAAGTTTTGACATATCATACACTCCATTTGGACCAACATGCGCCAAGTTACGACCTCACGAACATGCCAACATATTGTTAACAGACAACTAGTGCTGAAATAGTAACATCACGAAGCAGTCTTGCAACAAATATTACGACATCTAGATAAACCCTAACATGCATGAAACTGATTCTAATATGTAGAGCACTTCAAGACGAACATTTCGAGATATCATATGCACAAAACGGAGCACCGAGCACAAAGTTACCACATGATGAAGGAGGCATAAAAATTACTCAGATCTGGGACATAGAGAAATTTACCCCCGCGAAAAGTCAACGTGGGATGGAGGGATCTGGGACGGGACGATGCGGGATCGGGACACGGCGTTTGGTTTGGTGGTGTGGTGGATCTGATCCCAGCACCGGATCAGATCGGGATCCGATCGAAGTTGGCCGGAGGCGGCGGCGGCTTGCCGGAGTGGAGGACGGGGCCGGCCGGTGGTGGCGTCGAGGCAGCCGGCGGCTCGCGGTGGCGCAGTAGGGGTTCCGCGATCGGCGTCGGAGGCGGAGGTGGCGGCGTCGGGCGCCGGAGATGGCGGCGGAGCATGCCGCTGCGATGGTGGCCGGAGGGAGGCTCGACGCGGCACGACGACGACGACCCGATGTGGGGCCGAGCGTGCCGGCGGGTCAGAGGCGGCGGTGGGCGCGGGCGGGCCCCGCGGCGGCGCGAGGACCTGCAGGAGGTGGCGGAGCGGGCTACGTGGCGCGAGCCGATTGGCTCGGGGCGGAGGCGGACGCGTCCAGCGGTGTCCGGACGTGTCCAGCGCGGAGAGGGAGTTGGATCTAGGGTTTTTTGACCCGAAATGGACGGGGGAGGTGTAGTTTTATAGGTAGAGGGAGTTAGGAGTGTCCAAATGAGGTGCGGTTTTCGCCTACACGATCACGATCCAACGACCGAGAGGATGGAGGTGGTTGTGCTGGGCTAGTGGGCTGTAGTGGAGGGGTGCTGGGCTAGTGGGCTGTTGTGGAGGGGTGCTGGGCCAAAAGATATAGGGGTTTTCGTCCCATGTGGTTAACCGTTGGAGTATCAAACGACCTCCAAACGAGACGAAACGTGACAGGCGGTCTACCTGTGATATACCAAGACCACTTGACAACTCTTGGCCCATTCTGAGGATGTTTTTAACCCACTCACGAAACAAAGGCTTGAGAGGTGCGACGGGCACGTGTGTGAGAGTTGAAAACCGATACGGACAACGGAGACGACGGAGACGATGCAACTACACATGGATGCAAGTGAGACTATGCCAATGCAATGCACATAATGAAAATGACATGGTGACATGCAACACAAGCACAATGCAAAAACGAAGAAACCTGAAATGAAGGAAGAGCCCAGAATGGAATTGATTAAGTCAACGATGAATATATTGCCATATTGGGAATTGTTACGTCTGGGGCGTTACACTACTAAACTATCTGTGACTGCCACTTTCAGGACGTGCAGAAAATACCTTGTTGAAAATCACTTGTCATTTCCTTCTGCTCCTCATTGGGTTCCATAATCTTACTTATCAAAAAGAATATGATTGATCCCCTATACGTGTGGGTCATCACGTAGCCTTAGCATTGATCCTTGGGTTGGATGGCTTTGCCACAACACTCATAAATGACGTTATTCATGAAAGCATGGGAGTCAGGGTCGTCTTGCGCCGACGACGGGTTGTGCGTTCTGTCGAACACGTTGTGTGCGTCGGGAAAGCTGGTCATAGGAATCGCCTGCAGCTGCTTCCTTTGTATCCTTAGGGCTGACTGGCTGGCGGCATCTAACCCATGCATTTCATTGAGGTCCATGACGGCCTCGGGAGCGGGTGTGGCCTGCACGATCACGATTCCGCCCGGCGACGTCGAGAACTAGGTCGCAGCATGCGTGCGCGCCGGTTGAACACCGCCCGTCTGCGGTGTTATGGAGCAGCTCAACGACCGGCCCTATGGTGGGTGAACGGCCGAGACGCATGTGCCCACCGCAGCCATGTCGGCGGCGGTAAGAATGGGCGGCGAGGGTCGGCACAACCCTAGCATGATGATTGCGTGCGTGGTCGCTGCCTGCGAGGCCTTGATGATGATGGTCTGCTGGTCCTCAACGATGACCTTGTGTTGGGCGGTGGCGTCCTCGAGGGTGAACTCGGCCGCGGCTTTCGTCTCCTGCCTGAACTCGGGCACCGGCCATGGAGCGAGATGGAAAGAGATTTTTGGGAAAAGATGGGGAAATAGGAGCATTGTGGGACCGATGGGCGAGCCAGGGAGGACAAGGGCGCACGTACCGTTCATCTGCGCACTGTCCATTTCGATACAGTAACCCTCTAATAATGATGCCACGTCACCATGATTACTGTTTTCAATCTCGCGATGATTGAAATCTCGCTCGAATTCAAATTTAAAAGGATATTAAACGATAAAAAATTCAAATATTAAAACTAAAATGTTCTGGGTGTGACAAATAATCCACAACTAATTATGGTGGTGAACCAACATTTTTACGAAGTGTTTAAATGCCTTATAATAATTAAAACAATGGCCTAAACAATATTTTAATTGCTTTTAAAATTATAAAATTTCCAAACTGCTTTAAATAATCCCAAAACTTGTTGTGGGTTTGTAAATAATTGCATCACTAGTTTTAGGCCAAGTTCCTAAATTTATTTAACCTATTTTCTATTGAAAATAAAATAAAATAAAGCACTAGCTATATAATAGAAAACAAAAAAGCAAATAAAAAGGAAAGGCATGACTACTACGGTCTTAGTGGGCTCTAGTGGCACTATGTACTTTGGCCCATCTAACAACAGTACCTAGCCCTGCCCAACCATGAGCTCCTTCAACATCCTCCTCATCCTGTCGTGGTGGAGCTCGCCCGTGCGTCCACTCCTCCGATCTCCACACGTCGGCCATCATGCGATCCCTTTTATGGATAAGGAACCCCCACCCCGGTCGCCTCTCTCTTTGTCCCCGAAACCCTAGCTACCACTCATCCCCTTCCTCCTCGCCCCTCATCTCACCCTCGCGTGACGCCCGCCCGAGGTAGCGGCCTCGCCTCGCCGACCGACGCCATTGCTCGCTATCGTCGTCGCTGACTCATCCCCACCCTCGTCCCCGAGCTATGTTATCAAGCCTCGCCGCTAGTACCCCGGCAACATGTGTGAGATCCCATGGCAACCCCATCTCCACCTTCTTCCCCTCCGTTGTCGTCCGCCGCGGGCACTACATCGATTCGCCCTCGACCGATGCCTCCCTGACCCACCTGACCTCATAGTCGCCAACACTATGGGCTCTCAATCGTCCCTACCCTCATCGTACTTATCCCTGTGTCTTGTAGCTAGCTCGCCATGAAGCCGAGCTCCATCGTCCGCCATGGTCGTCGAGCTCGCGCCCCACATGCCCCTCTGCCTGCACCGGCGACCCACACGTACTCCTGGCGCCCCCGAGGGTCCCAATGAGCCCCTTCTCGAGCCCTCCCATGCCGCCTAGCGCTCGATCCATTCGAGCCCAAAACCCGACTCCGTCAACTATCGTTGCAGCGGCCGCTTCCGGCCACACCCCTGTGCACCGCTTGCACCTCGCCCCATTGCGCTCGTTCGCCTGGCACTCGTGGCCGACCAAATGGTCGCTGGAGTGATCCACTCTGTTGCTGCTAGTTGCTTTATTTGTTGTGAGATTATATGTTCAGATCCTTAATCATATGAAGTACCCCTATAATCTTGAACATGAATATAATTTGTGAGTAGTTACTTTTGTTCTTGAGGACATGGAAGAAGTTTTGTTAAAAGTAATCATGTGAAGTTGGTATTTGTTCAATATTTTGATGATATATATGTTGTTCTTCCTGTAGTGGTGTTGTGTGAATGTCGACTACATGTCACTTCACCGTGTTTGCGCGCAGGGGAATGCATTAGGGAGTAATAAGTAGATTATGGGTTGCGAGAGTGACAAAATTTTAAACCCTAGTGAGTTATTCCGTAAGAGGCTGATTTGGATCCATATGTTTCATGCTATGGTTAGATTTATCTTAATTCTTCTTTTGTATGTGCGGATGCTTGCGACAAGAGGTAATCATAAGAGGGTTGCTTGTTCATGTAAGAACAACAGCCTAGCAACGGTCCACCCACATATCAAATTATAAACATACTGAACGTGAATCATCTAAACCTGATGAGCGTGACTAGACGAGAATTCCCATGTGTTCTCGAGAACACTTTGCTTCATATAAGAGAACTTCCTGGCTTGTCCTTTTCTATAAAAAGGATTGGCCACCTTGATGCACCCTTGTCACTATTGTTACTCGCTACTTCTTACGACTAAGGTTGCTGCAAAACAATCTGTTACTGCCACTTTCAGGACGTGCAAAAAATACCTTGCTGAAAATCACTTGTCATTTCCTTCTGCTCCTTATTTGGTTCCATAATCTAACTTATCAAAAGGAATATGATTGATCCCCTATACTTGTGGGTCGTCCGCCGCAACACTCATAAATGATGTTCTTCATGCAAGCGCGGAAGTCAGGGTTTTCGTGCGCCGACGACAGGTTGTGCGTTCTGTCGAACAAGTTGTGTGCGTCGGGAAAGCTGCCCGTAGGAATCGCCTACAGCAGCTTCCCTCGTATACCTCGGGCTGACTGGATGGCGTCATCTAACCCAGGAGTTATGTTGAGGTCGATGATGGCATCGGGAGCGCGTGTGGCCGGCGCGATCACGATTCTGCCCGAAGACGTCGAGAACCGGGCCGCGGCATGCGCGCGCGCCAGATGAACACGGCCAATCTATGATGTTATGGAGTAGCTCAACAATCGGCCCTGGGTGAACAGCCGACGTGCATGTGCTCGCCGCAGCCATGCCGGTGGAGGTAAGAATGGGCGGCGAGGGTCGGCACAACCCTAGCATGATGAGGGTGTGCGCGGTCGCTGCCTGCAAGGCCTTGACGACAATGGACTCCTGGTCCTCAGCAACGGCCTTGTGTTGGGCGGGGGCGTCCTCGAGGGCGAACTCGGCCGCGGCTTTCCTCTCCCACCTGAATGGACCTTCGGCTTTCCTCTTGGTCGATTCTCGGTCAAGTCGGTCGAGCTCCGCCGACGTGAGCTCTGACCTGGGCTTCCTCTTCTTCTTCATTGTGGGACAGTCGAAGGTGGTGTCCGTGATTGCGGCGACAGGTTGATTTAGGACGCTGGCCATGGAGCAGGAGGGCAAGAGGTTTTTGGGCAAATATGGGGAAATATGAGTATTGTGTGACCGATGGGCGAGCCAGGGAGGATAAGGACGTGCATCCCGTCCGTCCGTGCGCTGTCCATTTCAACGCAAATGTGGTTTAAATGTAGGTGTAACGCCCGGAAAATTAAGCTACAGTAACCCTCTACTAATGATGCCACGTGACCACGATTACTATTGTCAATCTCACGATGATTTAAATCCCGTTCGAATTCAAATTTAAAATAAAGTTAAAGGATAAAAAATTTGAATATTAAAACTAAAATGTTCTCGGTGTGAGAAATAATCCACAACTAATTATGGTGGTGAACGAACATTTTTTATGAAGTGTTTAAATGCCTTATAATAATTAAAAGAGTGACCTAAACAATATTTTTACTCCTTTTAAAATTATAAAATTTCCAAACTGATTTTAATAATCCCAAAACTTGTTGTGGCTTTGTAAATAATGGCATCACAAGTTTTAGGCCAAGTTCCTAATTTTACTTAACCTATTTGCTATTGAAAATAAAATAAAGAACTAGTTATATAAAAGAAAACAGAAAAGCAAATAAAAAGGAAAGGCATGACTACTACTGTCTTAGTGGGCCCTAATAGCACTGTGTACTTTGGCCCATCTAGCAACAGTACCCAGCCAAGCCCAACCACGAGCTCCTTCAACCTCCTGCTCATACTGTCGTGGTGGAGCTCGCACGTGCGTCCACTCCTCATATCTCCACACGTCGGCCATCCTGCCATCCCTTGTATGGATAAGGCACCCACCGGGATGCCCCTCTCTCCCTCCCCGAAACCCCAGCCACCACTCATCCCCTTCCTCCTCGCCCCCATCGCACCCTCACGTGACGCCCGCCCGAGGCCACGGCCTCGCCTCGCCGACCGACGTCGTTGCTCGCTGTCGTCACCGCCGCCTCGTCCCCACCCTCGTCTCTGAGCCAGGTCATCAAGCCTCGCCGCCCGTACCCCGGCAACGTGCGTGAGATCCCACACCGACCCCGTCTCCACCTTATTCCCCTATGTCGTCGTCTGCCGCGAGCACCGTGTCGATTCACCCTCGACTGATGCCTCCCAGACCCACCTGACCTCGCCGTCGCCAGCACTATAGGCTCCCGGTGGTCCCTGCCCTCATCGTACTCCTCCTCGTGTCCCGTAGCTAGCTCACTACGAAGCCGAGCTCCACCGTCCGCCATGGTCATCGGGCTCACGCCCCACTTGCCCCTCTGCCCGTACCGGTGACCCACACGTACTCCTGGCGCCTGATACGTCCAAAACGTATCTATAATTTCTGCTTGCTCCATGCTTCTTTTGTGTGATATTGCTATGATATTGATGCACTTCCATACACTTTTGATCATATTTGGACTAACCTATTAACTCAGTGCACCACAGTGCCAGTTCCTGTTTTCTGCTGTTTTTCTATTTCAGGTTTCCCCCATATTAAAAGTGCTCCAAAAATTCCAGGAAAAATATAGGAAAAATCAGCGTACAGGAAGCTTCGCGAAGAACCAAAGATGGGCCAGAGGGGAGCCAGGGGAGGCCCAGGCGGCCACCTGGCACGGCCCCACCCTTGGCCGCGCCAGGGGGGCGCCTGGGGCCCCTGCTCCGCCTCTGGCTGCCCCCCCCCCC
>LR738714.1:54660730-54677291 GCA_902687465.1 Secale cereale | reverse complement strand
GCCCCCCTTCGCATATATATCCCTCTCGTCCCGAAACCCTCGAGGACAGAACCCTTTTTCGCGATCTCGCCTCTGTTCCGCCGCCGCAGTGCTTCCAAGATCGGGAGCATCAGGAGAACTCTTCCCGGCACCCTGCCGGAGGGGAGAACCACCACCGGGAGCTTCTCCACCACCATGGACGCTTCCCGGATGAGTCGTGAGTAGTCCACCTTGGACCATGGGTCCATGATCAGTAGCTATGTGATGTTCTCCTCCCCTCTTTGCTCTTCATGGTTTAGACCTCATGAGATGCCCTACATGATCGAGGCACATATGTAATCTTTCTGTTGTTGCTTTGCTGAGTTTGCTGGGATCTGATGGATTATGAGACTATGTTCAGATTGTGTTTGAGTAATATATTTGATTCACCTCTTTTATATCTTTGTTCTTGAGTAATTCTTGCATGTTCTCCGTTGCTGTTTATTGCTTTGGCCAAGTAGTAGGTAGTAACTCCAAGAGGGAGCGTTATGCTTGATTGTGGGTTCATGCCCCTTGATGACTAGCTTGAGTGACAGAAACATGAGTCTAGGGGATGTGCTGTTGCCACAAGGGAGAAAACAACGATGCTTGTATTTGCGGGTGCAAGGATTGTTTACTTTACGCAAAGTTCTTTTAATGCAGTTGTCTGTTGCTTTGAGTTTACACTTTGGGTGGGATTCGCAACTTAATACCAGCGAGATGTTCTGGATAGATATCTCAAGGTGGATGATTAGTAGTAGATGCAGATGGATTTCGGTCTACTTGCATTGGCGTACCGCCCATGCTTTTGAGCCTCTACCTTTCTTTGCAACATAGTTAGCATTGGTTTGCGCACATAATCCTGTCAATTGCCCAGCTGTAATTTGTTTACCTCGCTTTGCTGTTTTATCGTCTTTTGGGAGAGAGACATCACTAGTGAACATCATGGGACCCCGGTCCATATTACCACCGCTGATCACACCTTCTATTTACTTCCTATTTTTATTTCCTAGTTGCAGTCTTAGCTATCATTATTATCTCTTGTGTTTGATCCTTTGTAAACAACAAGGCCGGAGGGATTGACAACCTCTCTGTACTCGTTGGGAGCAAAGTTATCTGTATCTGTGTGCAGGTCCCGTCAACCGCTAAGTTTCTGGCGCCGTTGACACCTACTTTTCGACCCTCGGAGTCTCACGGGATTCGATCCTTGGTATCTCTGCCAAGGGAAATTTGCCGCTACGCTACATCTCAACCTTCCACTTGGGGTAACCAACGAGGGGCGAGAAGCCATCAAGCAAGTTTCTGGAGCCGTTGCCAGGGACTCCACTCTTCAAGATAGGGGAGTTGCACGCTATCTTTTATCTTTGCTTTTTAGTCTTGTTAGTTTACCTTTTAGTTTTTGCTTTAGTGTCCCTTACCAAAAATCACAAAAATAGTTATCTTGCTTTTAGTTGGCATTATGTCTGGTCCTTTTGCCTTTGGTGAGAAGTGCTCACCTTTAAACAGAGAGGTGGTGAAAGTCTAAAAGATGCTTGGTATAGAATTAATGATTCTCAAAAAAGAGTCACCAAGAAGCAATCTACTACTATCCTGCTTAGAAATTTTTATGTTGGAATTACTTCTTGGAATAGGTTTATTCTAGATTCTGCTATCAATGGAAATTTCCTAGAAGCCCCAGTTTGGGAATCTCTTAGTATTATGGAAAATCTTGTTGGAAATCCCCCTGTTGTTAGCATTCAAGAGGACATTACCCTATCTCACATTATGAAAAAACTTGAAAAGATAGAGCTAGAGATGCCAAGCATTAATAAGATAAATGAGTTGGACCGTAAGATCCAAGGGAATTTGAATAGGCTTGATAGCTCCATGCATAAAATTCTCAAAACTTTGGAGACCATCAAATCCCATGACTTGGATTCTTCTAGGATAGACAAGATTGAGGAAATCTTTGACACTTTAGGAACTACTTTCTCCTCAATCAAAGCCAAAAAGGTAGAAACTCCAGCAAAGAAGGAACCTAAGTTCGTTTACGTTCCAAAGGCTCCTCGTTCCAAAAGTAATCCATCTATTGCCAAAGGGGTTGAAACTGTGAAGACTTTGGAAGAAATACCTCTCTTTGATAAATTTATAAATGAATCTTCTATTGACTTTCCACCTTTTGGTTTCCTCCCTAGAAGTATCTTTATTAGGCCTTTATTTGAAAGTCCTCTTAAGACTAGTTGTACTATTGAAGAGCTTTTTGATGATCTTGATGATGGTTCAATTGATACAACTTGATCTTTTTGCATCATGCCTAGCTTAAAGGCATAAAAGAAAACACTTTTGGGAGGCAGCCCACAATGAATTAGGTTTTATTTTGCTTTTGTTGTGTCTTGATGTTTGTTACTACAGTAGCATCATCATTATATCTTTTCTTTTCAGCTTTGTGCCAAGTTTAGCCTCCGATTGCAAGAAAGTTCAAAAGTTGTGACGTGCTGTCCAGAAAACAGATTCTGTCCTTGGACAAAAAATTCGAATAAAATCACCAGATCATCTTTTTGATCTGAATTGTTTTGACAGCATGATCTCTACAATTGGCTTTCGAGCGTCTGTTCTGAGTTTTTTGATTTGAGTTGCAGAAGTGCCCCAAAAAAATTATTTACTACCTGCTGGTCTGTTTTTCACAGATTCTGTCTTGTTTTGCCTTTTCTTCGTTTTGCAAACCTTGAGCTTGCTTTTTCTTTGCAAAAACCTTTTGGCAATCTTGAGAAACAGTAGCT
Organism: Secale cereale; assembly: GCA_902687465.1. Lineage (NCBI taxonomy): Eukaryota > Viridiplantae > Streptophyta > Magnoliopsida > Poales > Poaceae > Secale > Secale cereale. The sequence goes on along the minus strand of LR738714.1, from coordinate 54,674,535 downwards.
CTTCAAGATTATCTTTATTTCCAGTAGGGAAAAATTATTTTATTGTGGGTAATAACCTCGCTAATCAGATTATGATGAGTTATGTATGAAGGGAGTTTTCAAGTGTGCGAGGGAAGATGATAAAAGAAGATTCAGGAGGGTCAAACGCTCAAGCTTGGGGATGCCCCCGTGCACCCCCAAGAAATATTCAAGAAGACTCAAGCGTCTAAGCTTGGGGATGCCCCCATGCATCCCCTTCTCCATCAACAATTATCAGTTCGTCTTTCGTTCCACTACAATTTTATCACTTCATGCGTTATGTGCTATGCTTGGAGCGTCTTGCTCTTAGTTTCTTTTTTTTAGTTTTCTTTAGCTTTGCTTGTTGTTCATAACAAGTTAGAACCCAGCTTTCTTTGTGTGGGAGAGAAACACGCTCCGCTTCAACCTAGAACACAACATAGGATTTTCATGCTTATCTTTGTTGTGTGTGTTCTTTGTCTTTCCATAGCTGCTGTCATGTTTAGCTCTTAGTTTTCATGCTTTTCTTTTTAAAGAGCTTTTGTTTAGTTGGTTGCTGAACTCTCTTGAGTTTTCATGTTTATCTTGTTAAGAGAGTTTGCCTGTTGCACTGAGTTGTGTGTCTTAACTTAAATGAGGTAATTGAGGTTGCTATTTAATTTTAGTAGTAACTTGCAATAGTTTTGAGGTATTGCCATGAGTAATGTCTGAACTTTTGGTGTCAAGAGCTTTAGCCTATTAGTGATAGATGTCGTATTTTGGGCAATCCGTGTTTATTTTCGAAAACCTACAAAATAGTTGAGAACTTTAGCTACTAGATGGATCACTAATCTTTGGAGGGATCGAATATTAGAGTACACTCACGTACCATGAGTCGAGGATGCGCAAGGATAACCAAACCCCCATACACTCCTCCTCGGGGTACTTGTCTCTTTGTGAACCTCCTAATTAGATTGAGAGTTACCGATAATAAGTGCATGAGTTCTTCGGACTAATGTGAGTATTCGAAAGTTGACACTTCCACCAAGCCATATTTTTCTAGCCTCTTCGGTACCGTGCATTGCCCTTTCTCACCTCGAGAGTTGGCGCATACTTCGCCGGTGCATCCAAATCCTTGGCACGATACGCTCTGCATCATAAGCCTCATTATATCCTTCCTCAAAACAGCCACCATACCTACCTATCAAGGCATTTCCATAGCCTTTCCGAGATACATTGCCATGCAACATCCATCTTCTCATGACTTGATCTTCATGTCATACATGCTTTTGCTTGATCGATGAGCCGCATGCTAGTTGGGCCTTGCCCTAATCATTGCTACATGACGCGCTAGTATCATTGCATATCCTGCTACACCGGCAGAGGCATACATTTGCATACATCATGATAGTTTCATCTTCTTTATGTTGAGTACTCTTGTAAAGTGTGAAAGATCTTCTATACTTCTTGTAATTTATAGAGTGTTGCCCCTAAAGTGAGGAAAAGATCCCAAAGAGGACAAATCGAAAGATCCCAAAGAGGACAAATGAGAGTTAAATAGAAAGAGCCATTGAGGCCACAAAAAAATAAAAAAAGAGAAAAAAGAGAAAAAGAAATAAAAAGAGAGAAGGGGGCACACTACTATTCCTTTTGAGAGATCCACACTCGTACTTCATCTTATACCTTGTACTCCATAGAGATTATCATTCATGCATATAGCTATGTGGGGACCTTCACACTATAGAACTTGGCTTGTATATTCCAATGATGAGCCTGCTCAAAAGAGCTCTAGGTCTTCTTGAGCGAGCAAGTTGGATGCAACCCCACTAGTTCCATTGGAGAGCTTACCTTAGCTCATATGTGCATCCGTTGCATGGCAATCCCTACTCCTCACATCATATCTATCATTTGGCTTTCTCTCGCCTCTGATTGTCCTCATTGATGTGAGCCTTTCACACCTTTTTTGTCTACCCCCTTCATCATTTTTCTCTCTTTGCCATCCTAAGTGTCAACTTTCTTGCTTACGCGCATCCATTGCATGAGTGCTCAAAATATCGAAAGGGAGTGGATCATTTTGACTTGTACCTGGCTAGTGGTCTGGGGATGAGTCAAGATAAGATTCCAAAGAAGACCAAGTGTGAAACTTTAGTAGATTAAGTTCTCAACAATACAAAAACTATGTTTTACTCTCTCGTATATCCCTATCCCCTTTCTTGCACGCAAACACCATTTGGAGATATTCGAGTCACGGACAGCGAGAGCTCTTGCACCTTTATGTTCTTATGTTGCTTGTTACAATGCTAATATAGACTCTTGCTTGTTATGACTTGAATAGAATTACATGCCTTGATTGCTTTACTTAAAAGGTTCTTATATGATTGGTAGCATGTCACCACAGAAATTATGCTTGTTATCATTTACCTACTCGAGGACGAGCAGGAATTAAGCTTGGGGGTGTTGATACGTCCAAAACGTATCTATAATTTCTGCTTGCTCCATGCTTCTTTTGTGTGATATTGCTATTATATTGATGCACTTCCATACACTTTTGATCATATTTGGACTAACCTATTAACTCAGTGCACCACAGTGCCAGTTCCTGTTTTCTGCTGTTTTTCTATTTCAGGTTTCCCCCATATTAAAAGTGCTCCAAAAATTCCAGGAAAAATATAGGAAAAATCAGCGTACAGGAAGCTTCGCAAAGAACCAAAGATGGGCCAGAGGGGAGCCAGGGGAGGCCCAGGCGGCCACCTGGCGCGGCCCCACCCCTGGCCGCGCCAGGGGGGCGCCTGGGGCCCCTGCTCCGCCTCTGGCTGCCCCCCTTCGCATATATATCCCTCTCGTCCCGAAACCCTCGAGGACATAACCCTTTTTCGCGATCTCGCCTCTGTTCTGCCGCCGCAGCGCTTCCAAGGTCGGGAGCATCAGGAGAACTCTTACCGGCACCCTGCCGGAGGGGAGAACCACCACCGGGAGCTTCTCCACCACCATGGACGCTTCCCGGATGAGTCGTGAGTAGTCCACCTTGAACCATGGGTCCATGATCAGTAGCTATGTGATGTTCTCCTCCCCTCTTTGCTCTTCATGGTTTAGACCTCATGAGCTGCCCTACATGATCGAGGCATATATCTAATCTTTCTGCTGTTGCTTTGCTGAGTTTGCTGGGATCTGATGGATTATGAGACTATGTTCAGATTGTGTTTGAGTAATATATTTGATTCACGTCTTTTATATCTTTGTTCTTGAGTAATTCTTGCATATTCTCCGTTGCTGTTTATTGCTTTGGCCAAGTAGTAGGTAGTAACTCCAAGAGGGAGCGTTATGCTTGATTGTGGGTTCATGCCCCATGATGACTAGCTTGAGTGACAGAAACATGAGTCTAGGGGATGTGCTGTTGCCACAAGGGAGAAAACAACGATGCTTGTACTTGCGGGTGCAAGGATTGTTTACTTTATGCAAAGTTCTTTTAATGCAGTTGTCTGTTGCTTTGAGTTTACACTTTGGGTGGGATTCGCAACTTAATACCAGCGAGATGTTCTGGATAGATATCTCAAGGTGGATGATTAGTAGTAGATGCAGATGGATTTCGGTCTACTTGCCTTGGCGTACCGCCCATGCTTTTGAGCCTCTACCTTTCTTTGCAGCATAGTTAGCATTGGTTTGCGCCCATAATCCTGTCAATTGCCCAGCTGTAATTTGTTTACCGCTTTTCTATTTCATCGTATTTTGGAAGAGAGACATCACTAGTGAACATCATGGGACCACGGTCCATATTACCACCGCTGATCACACCTTCTATTTACTTCCTGTTTTTATTTCCTAGTTGCAGTCTTAGCTATCATTATTATCTCTTGTTTTTGATCCTTTGTAAACAACAAGGCCGGAGGGATTGACAACCTCTCTGTACTCGTTGGGAGCAAAGTTATCTGTATCTGTGTGTAGGTCTCGTCAACCGCTATGTTTCTGGCGCCGTTGACACCTACTTGTCGACCCTCGGAGTCTCAAGGGATTCGATCCTTGGTATCTTTGCCAAGGGAAATTTGCCGCTACGCTACATCTCAACCTTCCACTTGGGGTAACCAACGAGGGGCGAGAAGCCATCAGCGCCCCTAGGGTCCCGATGAGCCCCTTCTCAAGCCCTCCGGTGCCCCCTAGCGCTGGATCCATTCGGGCCCGAAACCCGCCGCCGTCGACCGTCGTTGCAGCGGCCGCCTCCGGCCACCCCTTGCGCACTGCTTGCACTATCGCCCGTGCCCCATTGCGCTCGTTCGCCTGCCACTCGCGGCCAACCAAATGGTCGCCGGAGTGAGCCGCTCGGTTGCTCGCAGGAGAGCACCGCCGCCCCGCCTGCCGTTGACGCCGACTCCGGCTGTCCCCGCGTTGGCTGCCACCCTCCCTTCGATGTGCCGCTCCTCCTGCTTCTCGTTGGACCCGTCCACACGTCCTCCGGCCGCCGGAATCGGCCAGCCGGCAACCTCCGTCGTGCCCTGCTTTGCGTCGTCGGCTAACTTCGGTTACTTAACGTGCCGCTCTTAGTTTGGGCCCTAACACACCCCACTGACTCACTGACCATCGGGCCCCATCGCACTAACTAAGCTTGGTTTAGATAAATACACTAATTAACTTTCTGAGTATGACATGTGGGGCCCTCGCACTGTTTATGTTGATAAGATAAGCCTAGTCAGCTGCTGAGTCAACAACTTGGCCCACCAGTCAGCCTTTGCTAACTGGGCGGTTGACCCAGTCAACTGAACCCACGTGTCAGCCTCTGCGTACACTTCTGTGTACACAAGGCTGGGTACACCTAGCAATTTCATTTTATTTTCGAATTAATATTGATTCCGGAAAATGAACTAAAACTTTAAAAATTAATACAAAATAATATGTATTTTGGATGGAAATACATTGTACATGAAAGTTGCTCAGAATTTCGAGACGAATCTGAATATCATGTACGTTCGTTCGCCACACGTCCCAATCATAGCAGACATGCAAGCGCCCCCTCCATTCCATCTATCCGAAAATGCCTCAACACCGGGAATACTTTCCTGGATGTTTTCCCCCTCCGTGAGTATCGCCTAGTACCGCACTGGGCATACCTAGCACTTCTATTTGCTTTGTCATGCATCGTCATGCATCTATTTGCCTTGTATTTATCATTTCTTCCCCCTCTTCTCTCTGGTAGACTTCGAGACTGATGCCACTTCTGCCCCAATCGACTACGGTGTTGACAACCCGTCCTTATCCGCTGAGCTTCCAGGCAATCAAACCCCCTTTGATCAACCAGATATCGCCCACTCTCTTCTCTCTTATTCTTACATTAGGTTTGCTATTGTTGTTGATTCGATGGCTCCTATTCTGCTGCATAGCATGTCATTGTTGATATAATTGTTGGTATCTTTGCCTCCTATACTACAAGCTTAGTATAGGATGCTAGTATACCATCAGTGGCCCTACACCCTTGTCCGTCTGCCATGATATACTATCGGGCCATGGTCCCTTCGGGAGGTGATCACGGGTATATACATACATACTATACATGATACATGATGTGACTAAAGTCGGGTCGGCTCGTAGAGTACCCGCAAGTGATTCCGATGTGGGGGCTGAAAGGACAGGTGGTTCCATCCAGGTAGTGGTGGCCCTGGGTCCCGACGGCCCCCCGAGTGATTCTTTGTGGCGAAGCGACAGGGCAGGTTGAGACACCCAGTAGACAGGTGGCTTGGTCCCTGGTCTTTGTCCGCAGTTATTTCATAATAACACGCTTAACGAGTTTTGATATTTGATCTGAGTTGGGTCGTTGGCCTTATACGCACTAACTGCCACGCGGGATAAAATATGGGCAACCGACATCGTAGTATCAGCGGAAGCCTTCCGGACGTCAGCGACTGAGCAGCGCGCGTCGGGTTGGACCGCGTAACGCAACTACCTTTGAAATGGAGGTTACTAGGTCTGCTCACCGGCCACGTTCGCAACGTGCAGGAGTGCAAAGGGCGATGGGCCCAAGACCCCTACGCGCTTATGATTTAGACTGGCTTGTTGACCTCTCTGTCGGACCTAGGTAGGTGTCGGTGTCAAAATCAGCGGATCTCAGGTAGGGGTCCCGAACTGTGTATCTGAGGATTGAGGGTAACTGGGGGGAAAACAAGGACACAATGTTTGCCCAGGTTCGGGCCCTCTTAATGGAGGTAATACCCTACTTCCTGCTAGATTGATCTTGATGAATATGAGGATTACAAGAGTTGATCTACCTCAAGACCATAATTGCTAAACCCTAGATGTCTAGCCTATGGTAATTGTGATTCTGCCTCTACAGACTAAACCATCCAGTTTATATATGCATCGGAGGGACCTAGGGTTGTACATAATCATCTTGCAAAGGAAGGAAACTGTCGTAGTTTTGTCACGGCAGATGTCCTAGTGCGAGGACTTAGTCGTGAGGCCGCGCATCTATGTGGTAGCTTGAGAGGGGTTGAGCGGAACCGAGATACGCAATGCAAGACAAAGATTTAGACAGCTTCGGGCCCCGGGAAACATCATCCGGCAATAGCCCTACATGCTGTTTGAGGCTAGATCTCATTATGACCGTCATGGTGTCGCCGGTAAACTGGCTCTTGTGTCTAGCCCTAGAAATTGTTTCTTCTTGCTTGTGAGAACTTGTCCCTCTTTGGGGAGCCCTGCCCCTCCTTATATATGTTGAAGGGGCGGGTTACATGACTAGTCCTAGTAGGATTAGGATTACTCTATTACAAGGAGTCCTAGTCTTGCTTCCTTTGTAGGAGAATATTCCTTGTGCTTTCTTTATAAACCAGCCCACCATAACATGAACCGGCCTTCTAGGCCTTGGGCCTTGTCATCCATCAGCCGCCCGCCGGGTTACCAGTGAATCATAAAACCGTCTGGTCAGGGCGGGACTCCAGTGAATCGCCAAGTCTGGCCGGGTTATATATCCGGCCGCTTTATACCGGGGGGGTATATCCCCGACATTAGCCCCTAGTTTAGCTTGGATTTATCCATGGTAAACTTATGCTGCAAAATAAACACAAGAACAAATTTGGCAGGTTGTGCTCCGGGTTAAGAATTCTTGTAAACCGGCACTTGATCATCCTTAAATCCTTGTCATTTCTTCCTTCTAAAAAATCTGAGTCAATAGACCAGCTTCATAATCAACTTGCTTGCATAAGAAATATTGTAAATCAAGAATCCATTTGAATCGGCCTTCAATGCTCTGACTTGACAAAAATATTGATCTTCAAATATTCAATTGATATCCAACCGGTTTGGAAATGAAGAACTTGCCGGTTTATGATTACCACCATTGCCGGGTTATAAAAACTGATGATTCTAGGTCATTACTGTTTATAGACGCCGGGTTATGATTGTTTCCAACGCCGGGTCACACAATTAATCTTCCTGATTTTCCCCTAAACTGAGAATTTGAAGATGTTCCTCCTTTATATGCATATTACCTGTAGCCCCCAAGTCTTAAGAGGAGAACATAGTGATAGCTTAAGACTTGTTTCAATATAAATTTTGCAACCTTAAAGAAATCCAGATTGTTCATCCCAGTCACTAGTAGAAACTGAATACTTCATATTATGTAGCCCCCAAGTGTCGGGTTGTCATGCTTGCAGCAACCTGGGACTTGCAATTGCCTTATGCTGATAAAAACTTCAACCAGTGTAGCCCCCAAGGGCCGGGTCATTATGTAATAATGAGCAGGGACTTTATAAATACGATCATGCTTCATTGAAAATAACATCATATGATGTAACTCCGCCATGGGGCGTTGAACCCACGTCCACAAGGTTAAGAGCTTTGTGCTTTACCAACTGAGCAGTGGACCATTCAATATAATGGATTAAAACTTGCGTACCTTGAATTGTTGACAGGAGCAATTGGTAGCCCCCAAGGGCCGGCTCATTATGATATGACGAGTCGGGTCTTCAATAAGGCCAGTAAAAAATGACTTTGCATTAGCCCCCAAGTGCCATGGTGCATGCTGGCAGTGACATGGGACTTGCGTATTTGATGTAATCTCAATTTCAATAATGTAGCCCCCAAGTGCCGGGTTGTAAGCCTGCAGCGACTCGGGACTATTCCTTTGTAAAATAAATCATACCCATTGATAAAATAATATCCATTGCGCTGAAGCGACTTTGAAAACCTCAATCACAATATTGGTTATTGATAACCATGATAAAAATCCAGCCTTGTTGGCTATTTAAATATTTGAATAATATAACCCGGTTTGAAAACCGGTTCCAGTGATATTTGATCACAACCAGGCCGGGTTAATAAACACCGGTCATTATTTTATCTCATACTGGCGACTTATAGTCGAAAGCCAGGCCGGTTTAATAAACATCGGTCATTATCTTATCTCATACTGGCGACTTATAGTCAAAAGCCAGGTCGGGTTAAAACACCGGTCATTATAGCTGATCATGTACTGACAACCTGTTTTCTGCATAAGACAATGTTCAAAGTGTCCTGACGGTTTATCGCCGGACGGGTCATAATGCCCAAGCACATGATCTAAGTTGATAATTTGAACTGTGCATAAAGTATAAGTATGTATCATACCTGTGATTAAGTGTATCACAATAAACCTTAATCCAGCAGAAACCATTCAAGGTGTAAGTGCTGATGACTCCCTTGATTATTTGCCGGCTCATCATGAAGGCCGAACCGGGTTACAATGAAATCTGGTTTAACTAGTGCTGGTGTTTATAACCCAGACTATAACTCTGTAAATACAGATGTAGCGGCAACTTTGTAGTCATCCACTCTCGAATCAATGGACATGGTTGAAAAACCAATGACCTTGAGGATAAAGATTTAAGAAAACATAAAAATGAAAAATAAAGTTTTTGGGCAAATAAGACCATGTAGTCGAGGCTTTTTACGAGCTGCCAGGCTCCGAATTCGAGGCTTTTTATGAGCTGCCAGGCTACTGTCATTAACCATTTTAGCAAAGCCTGTTAAGATGATCCGCAATCCTTAACCAAATCATCAATGTCAAATGCTACCAATTTTCAAAATGTCATAAAGATTTGACTTGTGTAATCACTTGATGATCGTCTATTTAACGTTACCAAGTTCAGGGTGCAGAAGGATTGACTTGTTTGTACGTTCGACGGGTCATACCAGGTTTACCTAAACGGCGTGATTTACTTGATGCAGGCAGGTTAATCCGGGCTTTTAGGTGTATACACCAAGCTTCCAAGCCGTGTTCACTACAAGAGTTTTCAACTCGCTGATGAACTTGCATCAGGAGCCCCCGGGTAGCATTTGAGCATTGCTCATCGGGGCCTATGTTTGAGTTGTGCTAAGCATCAAACTCTCTTTTGCCCCTCATCATCATGTGGAAATTACCGAAGCAACCAGAGTTGTGCTCTTATGATGGTCTTGATGTGGCCGTCGGTTTAAGAGGCCATAGGAAACTCCCTTGCCCACGGAAGCCCCCATGTCATACTCTTATGAACAGAAAAGACGGCTGCTACATCGAGTTATCGAAGGCGCCGGTTTAAGAGGCCATAGGAACTCCCTTGCATACGGAAGCCCCCATGTGACATATTTCTGAGTTGTGCTCGCCGGGTGCCTATGTTTGAGTTGTGTTGTGCGACAAACTCTCTTTGGTCCCCTTAATTTTTCCTGAGAACTCAAACTTGCGAGAGATACTTCTTCTTGAACCGGATGTTAAACCGGATATTGAGAGCTTAAAAGCTTTGTGGGAGACATCTTTCCCTTGAACCGGATCTTAAACCGGAATTATCATTTTCAGCCGGAATTTTTCTGACGGCCTTTAAATTTGCACCAATATGGCGGTTCAGGGTCCTGCATTAGATAACTTTGCAAGCCGGAGTAACTTCTCTTCTAAAGAAAGCAATATATAATAAAAATATACTGGATGGATTTCACCTGATATGTTAAGCCAGTATGTATCCGTCGCAGAGTTGATGATCACCATGGTGAGGCGGAAATCAATCATGGCCGAGTCGACCGTAGGAGCAGATGAGTCGGCTGCAATATTATAAGTCGGTGCGGAACGGGCAAATTGTCCTCCATGTTGTAAACCAGTGTGGACGCGTGAACTGGCCGTCCGTTCATCAGGTAATGTGACACGGAGGAAAACGCCGCTGTAGAGCGTTGCCAGTGCGTGCTTTATACCCGTAGTATAGCAATAATTTTACCTGTATATAAAACACAGCAGGGGAAAGTAGTTTTGCTCGGATGACTTAATATGTGCTTAAAAAACAAGGTAAATAGCACCTGGTATTTGTCGGAGGTCAATCCAGTTGTGATAACAAAGAGACCATGAAAATCAGCTGGTAGGTACAGTCAGCCGCGACATTGCAAACGGTGCAGACGAGCAAGTTGTCATCCGCGCTGTAAACCGGCGCGGACGCATGAACCGGCCACAAGGGCGGATAGGTGAATCGTCCATGGCGTTGTAAGGCGGCGCGGACGGGTGAATTGTGCCATGTTGATGTAAATTAGGCCGTAAAGCGGTGATTTGCACATATATTCATCATGGCATGATCGTCGCTCTCGCAGTGAACAATTGCCCTATATAAACAATATTGTAGACCAAGGCAAAGATAAATTGTTATTGGACGAAAATAATATGTGCTAAATACACAAACTTAGATAGATATCACCTGATTTGTTTGGACGACGGATGATCCGTTTATCACGATAGAGGTGGCTCAGGCAGACCAGCGACTCAATATAGTTGCGGTGGATCATGGCAGACCGGCGACTTAATATAACCCCGGTGAATCAAGGCGGCAAGGGCGGCTCAACGCGGCTCCGACGGGTTGATGTAGATTAAGCTGCACGAGCAGCGACTTGTGCACACCATCAATAAGCGGGCACAGACGCCGGTGCGTGATGATGCTGACATACACTTCATAGGCACAACATGGCACCACCTTTGCTGCACATGAAAATATACAGACCAAAGTAACTGTTCTCAAACAATTTAATATGTACTGACAAGATACATAGAAAAGATAGCACCTGATATTTATTTGTCGGATGAACGTGGATAATGGGATCAAAACATATCAAATGTCTGATGTCTCCACATGACCTTCTCCTCTTGTCTTAATCTCTCATGGAGGACCCCGGCCTCGTGAGTGGAGCGCCCAAAACGCATGTAACCTCTGTGCGCCGCGCTGCATTTTTTTTAATGATGATTCAATTGTAGCACTTAACCTCCTCCAACTAATCTTGGAAGTGCCGGCTCTTAATCATAGATGAAATAATAAATCTCCTTCTCCTTTCCTTTTGAGTCAGGAGTCCTGACTTGCTTTCCTGGCTGCTGGTACTCTGCATCAGGAGCGCCTTGGAAACGGCTGAGATGGAGACGGCAGAAACCGGCTTACAAACGGATGTGATAGCAGCTCGGTGTAGTCGAGCGCGATGGCAGCGGAGATGGGCAGTCGCTGGAGAGACGTCCAGCAGCAGGAGACGGCTCAGAGGCAACCCTTGACATTATTTTTCCTTCTCTTCTTCTCTTTCTAAATCGCTGAAGCCGTTGACCCTTTGACCAAAATGTGCAAGCATTGGGCAAAGGATCCTGTCCATTGGGATGAAACACTCCCATCCCCATCCCCGTTGATGTATTTGGTCAGTCTTGGACTTGTATATTTTTTGGGTATGCGGAGGACGAATCTGATTTGAACTCCGTGCCGACCGTGTTGACGATTCGGACTTCTTGCGTCTGCAACTCCGGCTCTGTTAGGTTGCAGCTTGTGCTCTTCACATAATATACAGCAGATTCGACCCATGATTTGATGTGTTGACCGCAGGAATTTGATGTCTTGGCACGTAGAATGATGATTGATGTATTGTACGCTGAATCTTTGCAGCTTGGCTGAGTGCGGCGGCACTGATGTGGAAAGTGTGTTGGGATTCATCACTTTGTGAGATTTCTCACGAACACCCGTGAGTCAGAAACCATACGATGGATCACCCATATCTAATGTACGCCGCTGTCAAAGAAACTTTTTCCCTCAGATCTGTTTTATGCAGACACTGAAACTTTTTCAATCTGATATCAATGTTGATGTAGATCCTTCCGCGCCCGCTTTTTCTCACCTGACCAATTGCAACCTTCTCAAACCCCAGAAAAGCACCCTCCAAGAACTCAACACCACCGTGCGCAGGCCCCACGGTGGGCGCCAACTGTCGTGGTTTTGTCACGGCAGATGTCCTAGTGTGAGCACTTAGTCGTGAGGCCGCGCATCTATGTGGTAGCTTGAGAGGGGTTGAGCAGAACCGAGAGACGCAATGCAAGACAAAGATTTGGACAGCTTCGGACCCCGGGAAACATCATTTGGTAATATCCCTACATGCTGTTTGAGGCTAGATCTTATTATGACCCTCATGGTGTCGCCGGTAAACCGGCTCTTGTATCTAGCCCTAGAAATTGTTTCTTCTTGCTTGTGAGAACTTGTCCCTCTTTGAGGAGCCCTGCCCCTCCTTATATATGTTGAAGGGGCGGGTTACATGACTAGTCCTAGTAGGATTAGGATTACTCTATTGCAAGGAGTCCTAGTCTTGCTTCCTTTGTAGGAGAATATTCTTTGTGCTTTCTTTATAAACCGGCCCACCATAACATGAACCTGCCTTCTGGGCCTTGGGCCTTGTCATCGGTCAGCCGCCCGCCGGTTTTCCAGTGAATCATAAAACCGTCTGGTAAGGGCGGGACGCCAGTGAATCGCCAAGTGTAAACCGGGTCTTAAGTAAATCGCCAAGTCTGGCCGGGTTATATCTCCGGGCGGTTTATACCGTGGGGTATATCCCCGATAGAAACATTAAACGCGTACTTTAAACTTGCCATTCTAACATATAGGAGTCCTATCCAGATACGAGGGATAATCTTCTATGGGATCTTCTTGGTCCACCAGTCTGGCCCATTATGAGTAATCCGGCCACCCGAGGACCCCTTAATCCAGGACTTCCTTAGTAGCCCCTGAAGCAGTCTTCGGCGACGATGAGTATGGCACGCATACTGTCTTTGGCATAGCAAGGCGGGTTCCTCCTTCTGAACATATGAAGTTTATTTCCTGCATAAAGGAGCTATGTCCGGCTCTACATGATTAGTACATCCCTTAGCCACGAAGGCAATGTGTCAAAACAAACACTGTGTCTTTACTCACAACTTTTCCAGCGAAACGTCATGTTTGACCCTTTAATATATCGAACCATTTTCTTGGCCCTGGTTTCGCATTTCGAGGCATAGCATCCATTGGCACGTCTTGTCGAAGCAGAGATTGTGCCCGCTTATCGTGGGATCCTCATCAATATGATTTGGGTAACCCAATCGCACCTTACGCATGATTACGGTGGGAATAGGTGAGTTTTATGGCTCGAGTCGGGGACGTTTGGTATTTATCGCCTATAAAAGGTCATAGATCTCCACTTTTTACCTTACGGTCTCCTATAGCCTTTGATTCCCAATCTCCTAGCTCCAGCGCCCGCACCTCCCATCCCCTCCACCACCGTCTCCTTCTCCAGCAATGGCTGGATCTGGTTCCAAGGCAAGTGGGAGGCCTCCATTGTCACGGAGAAGAACGTGAAGAGTCTCCAGAGCATGGGCTATCTCGCCGACAACATAGCGCACCGGATTCCTGATGAGGATCAGGTGATCCTCGTCCCGAAGCCTGGTGAGAGGGTTGTGTTCATCCCTCACTTTATTCGGGGGCTGGGATTTTTGCTCCACCCCTTTGGTCGGGGTCTCTTATTCTTCTACGGGTTAGATTTCCATTATCTGGCCCCAAACTCTATCCTCCACATATCGGCTTTCATAGTTGTGT
>LR738714.1:54619844-54657258 GCA_902687465.1 Secale cereale | reverse complement strand
ATTAGACATGCAATCCCGGGATAAAACATGTCCAACATAAGAAGATCATGAATTACCTACTACTTCCTCATGAGCTAAAACAGAGGCACAAAACAGGAGTAAATTTGAATAATTTCGAGATGGTACAAGAAAGTCTTCGTTAGGATGGCCGGTAAATACCACATAGGAAGGTATGGTGGACTCATATGGAATAACTGGTTTGAAAGGATTTGGATGCACAAGCAGAATTCCGCTTAGTGCGAGCGAAGGCTAGCAAGAGACTGGGAAGCGACCAACTAGAGAGCAATAACGGTCATAATCATGCAGAGCGACAAAGCAACATTGAATTGGGCATGAAAGTGATATAACTATTCTAAAACTCAAAGATCATCAAGGCAAAGCAGACTTTTTAGTCTTAAACATGTGTAAACATGTGCCAAGTCAATCCAAGAATTCTCCAAAGGGAAATACCACCTTAGTATACCAAACTATGAATAATGCAATGCATGTAAATCATTTCAACAACACATTATATACTCTAGCTATTTGAGATTAGCCACAAGGAAAGCATGAACCACTGGGAAAGCATTGTAAACATAGCACTATGTCGCTACAAGCTGGTCTCTAGATCATAAGTACAGGCATATGTACAAAAGTAGAAACAAGAAGAGTTCATACCGGTTTTCCTTGTTACTTCCCTTCCGTCGATCTTCGTCATTACTGCCTTGTCACTTGCACGATCGACCGTAGGAAATATAATTAAATGCCATCACGGACTCGAGCTAAACTCTGAAAACAAAGCAAACTAAAGAGAGAAAGGAAATCTTTTTGGGTTTTTTCAAAGGTTGAACGAAAGCAAAAGAAAGAGAAAATCTTTTTGTTGTTTTTGCAAAGAAAGAAACAAAGAAGAACGGGCAAAAACTTCAAAAAGATCAAAGCGAACAAAAATAAAACGGATAATACAATGGAAAAGTGAGAAGGGCACGTACTCCCCCAAGCTTAGGCTTTTGGCCTAAGTTCGTAGTAGCTACTGCCCCAGGAGCCTCGTGCTCCGGGGTGGTACTGGTGAGTCCAAGGGTCGTATAAGGATTCCGGCGCGTACACCGAAGTCCTCGGATCCTCCCACGAAGAAGGGTCCGCACTCCAAGCAGAGGAAGACCCTTCACCAAACTGGGTGACGGTCTCCCCTGAAAAGGTGGTAACTCACCGTGCTCCTCCTCGTCGGGCACAACCCCCTCCATGGGGTTATGAAACTGATGCTGGACCATGAACTCATCGAACTGGATAACATCAAAGGACCATCCGTTCCTGCGAGAAAAATCACACAAAAGAGGTGCAGGTAGACGGATCTTGCGTTCCGCGGTAGTTCCGAAACGCAAGATATAAACAAGGTTACCAAACTCAGAAGTCATGGTAACAAACTTATGCCTTTTCATAGCAGCAAGATCAAAACTTAAATAAGTAAAAGGCTTGTCATCAGGGTGTGGGGTGCCTTTAAGATACTCTAAGATAAGTGTGGCATAAACGCCACCAAATAAATTTCCCTTGTTACCGTTCATAGTAAGGCGTCGAGCAATTAAGGCACCCACATTATAATCAAACCTCCCTGAGAGGGCGGTTGCCAGGATAGCAATATCCGGCGCAGAAATGCTGCTCGTGTTGTCACGAGCTAACACCCCTCTAGCAACATAATACGCAAAATACCTGAGGTGAGGGAATAAGATGCTGGAGATTTTTGACCGATGAATATCCCTCGTATCCATGCTGCAGAGAGAGTTGAAGATGGTTCTCATCTCGGAGGGCTGAGAGGTCATCTTCGCCGTCCGCCCAACGTTTGGCATACCTATTATTTCACAAAACTTTTCCAAGGGCATGGTCAAAAGATTATTGTAAATTTTAAACTCAATAGAACCAGTATCAAGGTTATATCTAAAACTGTTAATGAAACCGGAGGTGAGTTTTTGATACTGAGCAACACGGCACGTGACGAGCCGTGTCAGACCTGCATTAGCACAAAGATTATAAAACTCATCCTTAATTCCTGTAGCTTCAAGGAATTCATCACATGGGAACATCATCGCACGTGCTGGATTTGTGTCTTCCAACAACTCTAGGGGCACATGATCTTCATTGTAGCTCACCCTAGCAGTCGAGGGTGAAGCTGCGGCTCTAGTAACTCGATCGGAGCGCGCGGGCTTCTTCTTCTCAAGCCACCCCTTTGCCCTTCCTAACAAACTCATTTCTGAAATTTTTGGCAAATTACAAATACAAGGATTTAAACAAAGTGGGTTAAGGCAAACTTCTCAACTCACTTACCTAAGGCATAAACTTGCATCAAAACTTGGAAAATAAATTTCTACACATGCATGCAAGCTCATCTACACAGCACCAAGAACTACTAAATACTCACAAATGAAGCCACCAACCAAAAATCTAATTGGAGGGGTGGAGGAGTTACATACCAGGGAGTATTTGTTCAAAATCTCAGCTCGAATGATAGGCTGTAGAGAGAGATCGAAAATTGCCTCCAAGAACAGCAAGAACGCAAGAACAGTTGCAGAACTCGTGTTTTCGGAGAAAAAGAGAGAGAGAGGAAGAAGACTCACCTGGAGGCGGGACCTGTGGGCCCCAGGCGCCCTATGGGCGCGGCCAGGGGGCAGGCCGCGCCAGCTGGCCGCCTGGGCCACTGGTGGCCCCCCTGGTCAATCCCAGGTGCCTGTGGGTCACTCCCGGCATGGAAATTTTAATTTTTATTTTTTTGGAATTTTTCAGAAAACTTCACTGTTGAAAATTTTTCGAAGTTCAAAAAGCTGCAAAACTTTCTGAAAACTTAAAACAGTGATTAGTATTGTGAAGCTTCAAAAATACAAACACTTGGTACAGCAAGGAGAACAAAAGCTAAAACAAATGAAAACATAACAAGCTCAACTTTTTACCTATATAAAACATGCTCACTAGTAAGGTTGATCAAGTCTTACCAACAAACCGGCGATATATAGAGCAAAAAGTCCCACCTCTTACGAAGTGATCATTGCACCTTTACTTTAATGGACATTGTCCCCACCATAATAGTTTTGTATTTGTGGTGCACATGTAGTGGACAGTCCCATTCTCCAATCTTCACGGTCTCGATATTTTCTATAGAGTTGAGGCCATGCCTCTTGTCGGTCTTGTTTGGAAAATACACCGTGTGTTCTTTATCATTCACATTGAAGGTAACCTTTCCTTTATTGCAATCAATAATAGCACCTGCGGTGTTAAGAAAAGGTCTACCAAGAATAATGGACATGCTCCCATCCTCGGGCATGTCAAGCACGACAAAATCAGTAAGGATCAAACAATTAGCAACTTCTACGGGAACATCCTCACAAATACCTATCGGGACGGCTGTTGACTTGTCATCCATCTGAAGAGAGATATCTGTAGGAATTAGTTTCTCTAAACAAAGTCTCTTGTAAAGAGAGAAAGGCATAACACTCACTCCTGCTCCAAGATCACATAAGCAGTTTTGACATAATTATTCTTTATGGAGCAAGGAATGGTGGGTATACCTGGATCACCAAGCTTCTCAGGAATCTTGCCACTGAAAGAGTAGTTAGCAAGCATCGTAGATATTGCTTCATTAGGAACTTTTCTTTTATTAGTAACAATATCTTTCATATATTTTGAATAGGGAGGTAACTTAATAGCATCAGTCAAAGGGATTTGAAGAAAAAGAGGTTTCATCCACTCACAAAACTTATTGTAATGCTCTTCTTCTTTTGATTTGAGAGACTTACCTGGAAAGGGCATGGGTTTCTGTATCCATGGTTCTCTTTCCTTCTCATGTCTTCTTGCGACGAAGTCTTCTCTAGTGTACTTCTTGCGTTTGTCAGGTGCTTCTTCTTCTCGAACTTCAGGCGGATCATTCTTCTCCTTATCCTTATCTTCAGGTTTGGCACCGTCTTCAGTCTCAGCATCGGAGGTAGATATACTGTTGGGATCAACAGCTGGCTCTTCACTTGTAATAGGATCATTGGAATTGTCAGCCTCCTTGTGTTTCTTCTTCTTCTTCTTTGGAGAGCCAACAATTTCTTCTTCCTGCATTTGAGAATCTTGCTCGATTCTCCTCGGATGCCCCTCTGGATAGAGAGGATCTTGAGTGCTAGTTCCTCCTCGGGTCTTAATCCCGAAGGCCTGTAAATCATCTTGTTTGGTATTGTTAGCAAGCAAATCTTTTTGCACATTAGAAATTTGTTCAAGCTGAGTTTGAACCATATGAAAATGCTTCACAAGACATTTAACATCATTAACTGTTCTACCTAGAACATCAAGCAAACTTTTGATAGCAAGGGAATTATCATGCAATTGACTTTGTATCCTCTCATTAAAATGACTTTGCTTCATAATAAAATTATCAAGCTCATCTAAACATTGATCAGGAGGCTTACCATGAGGGATGTCACTTGCGTCAAAATATAAAAGAGAGTGTACCTCTACCATAGGAGGGTGAGTGGTAGGCTCACACAACTTCTCAATAGGGGGTAGATTCTTTACGTCTTCAGTTTTAATACCCTTCTCTTTAATAGACTTCTTTGCTTCTTGCATATCTTCGGGGCTTAGAACAAGCATGCCCCTCTTCTTTGGTGGTGGAGGTGGTTCAGGGACGGACCAATCTTCATGGTTTTTGGCAATCCTGCCCACAATTCTTCTGCATCGTCCGGTGTTCTTTTCCTGAAAACACAACCAGCACAACTATCCAAATAGGACCTTGATTCATCAGTTAGACCAGCATAAAATATATCGACTAATTCATTCTTAGGGACTCCATGTCCTGGTCTAGCCTGGATCAGACTACAGTACCTCCCCCAAGCTTTAGGGAGGTGCTCATCCTGCAACTATTTAAAGTTATAAATTCTTTGTAAAGCAGCATGTTGCATATGAGCAGGAAAGTACTTATCAACAAAAGAGTGAGCTAAGTCTTGAGGACTCTTAATGGAACCACATGGTAGTGCATCATACCATGTTTTAGCACCTTCCTTCAAAGAGAAAGGAAGAAGCTTAGTCACATAAAAGTTTCGTATCTTTTCATTCGTGGTAAACAAGCCACCCAACTGAGTGAGTTTGGTCAGGTGTGCAATAGCATCATCATTTTCTCTGCCATAAAAGGGGCCAGCTTCAACCATAGATATAAGTGAAAGATCAACAGAGAAATCATAATCAGGATCATTGATGCATATAGGAGATGTAGCAAATTCAGGACCAGGAACAGTCTTGTTCTTCAAGGAGTGTTTTTCAAGCAGCTTTTTAATAGCTTCAGGGTCAGAGTCGGCAAACTCTGTCTGTTCCCTGCATAAATCATCATCAAGCATAATGTAATCATCATCAAGGAGTCTCTCCTTGAGTTTACTCAAATCAGGATAATCATAAGTTCCACCAATAGGGTAGCGAGTAACAGGAATTTCAATTCCAGATTTTTTTGCAGCAGCAGCGATCTGTTTCTCAAGAGCATAACCAAGTGAACCAATATCATCAAGAGTAGTAGAAGAATCATCAAAAGTATCGGACATAGTAACAGATTCAGTAGAAGCATCATGTGGTGGTGGTGAGGCAAACTTACTCATAACAGAAGGTGAATCAAGTGTAGCACTAGTGTTCAGAACAGTACCTCTTCTTATAGTGGATAGTAAGATCGGAACCTTGGGGTCTCCTTTCTTACCCATAGCGGATGAAGTGCAGTAGGTAGGATACTTCAAGTAGACTTGTAAATATTGCTATGCTCCCCGGCAATGGCACCAGAAAACGATACTTGATAACCCTCATCCGTAAGGGATTGAGATAGTCTTCGCGGGTAAGAATAACCCAATTTATAGATTCGACACACGAGGAGCCAAAGAGTATTTATAAGCTTTGACAGTTGAGTTGTCAATTCAACCGCACCTGAAATATACTTACTTGCAACAAAAGATAAGTGGTAACGGTGATATGATAGTGATGGTGGTGACAGCAAAAGTGAACAACAAAAGTAACAACTAATAACCAGCAGGATTGAAACACTGTAGGCTAGGGAGATGGATGGTTGGGCGCTGCATGGATGAGATACATCATGAATCTAACTTGGGGCAAGGCACACAGAAAAGTAATGATCATCTAGGCAAATATCAAACATTAGGCATGTATCCCACAGGTAGTTGTACGTGCTTGCAATAAGAACTTGCACAACATCTTTTGTCCTACCATCCCGCTACGAACGGGGCCAAAAGGAACTTATGGAGATTAAGGTGCTCCTGTCAAAGAGCACCGGAACAAAGCAATAAACTCAATGGGCACATGGAATCCTCAAATTATGGACCATCCCTTTTGGTGCCCCAAGCTGTCACCTTTGGGATCGCCGGTCCCGGACCATAATAGGTGCAAACAACTCATAGATAGGATCAAGAACACAAATATATTCATGCAAACACATAGGGTTCAGATCTGAAAACATGGCACTCGGGCCCAAAGTGACAAGCATTAAGAGCAACAAGTTGAAGCAAAGATGATAGACACCAAAGTAGATGATAGGCAACATGCCCCCAACAATCTGATAAACTATTACATGATCTAACTCATCCAATCCCTACCATCCCCTTTGCCTACAGCAGGGAATTACTCACACATGGAAGGAGAAGTCATGGAGGGAGGATGGAGTGGTGATGATGATGACGATGGCGACGATCTCCCCTCTCCGGAGGCCAAATCAGCCACCAGATTAGCCCTCCCGAAGAAGAACAGAGGGTGGTGGCGGCTCCGCGACGGAAACTGGAAAAACGACTTCTGTTCTGGGGTTTCCTTGCCACGGGATTAAATAGGAGCCAAGGTAGGGCACCAGAGGGGGAGGACCCTCCCAGGCGGCCTCCTGGCGCGGCCAGGGGTGGGGCCGCGCCAGCAGGGCGCCAGGGGCCCCCTGGCTGCCCCCTAGCCCCACTTCTGGCACAATGGCCCTTCGGGTGCGTGGATTTTCTGTGATTTTTCTTGGAATTTTCTGAGACACCTAAAAATCCATTTTGCTACACACAATAAAACCATACAGGCAGCTCTGCTGAAAACAGCGTCAGGCCGGGTTAGTTTAGTTCAAATCATGCAAGAATGAGGGCAAAACAATAGCAAAAGTGTTTGGAAAAGTAGATACGTTTGAGACGTATCAGGGTGCCCGAGGTCAACACCTCGGCAATCGTCAGCCAAGGGGAAACAGTTCCCATGGCGACCGACGGTGGGGAGGAGCATCAGCTCCACCGGTGAACTCTCTTAATCCAGAGGCGCCAAACACGCTGGAGGAGGCACTACAAGGTGCTTCCATCATGGTGGAACACCGCACCCTGATGGGTGCGGTCATGGGAAAGATTTAGTCTGCCAAAAGCAGACTGAATGAAGCCTTCAACAGCCTACTGATAGGACTTGAGGTATGCGACGTAATACTCTAAAAGAACTTTACGTTTTATTTGTATAGGATAACAAACCTATATACGGACGGTAGCCCCTGATGTTTTTTTTATTCTGAAGAGAATCGAACAGGGGTCCATATAGTATGAGCTAATAGAACATAATATGCCGTTTATTTGAACATGCTTTCCAGGTAGCGGCATCCGCCCAGGCCGCAGAGGTTTCCGAGCTCAATCAGAAGCTTCAAATAGCTGGTGAAGAGCTCGACTGCGTTAACAAGCGGTTTGATGAAATGCAGGGTATGCATACTTTCAGAAAATTATTATGTCAAAAGACAATATGTTTAATTTAAGAGGGTAAACTCATTGAGCGGTGTGATTATGTCACAGTTGGTGCGGACGAGGTCGACACCCTCAAGGGTGCCCTTGCATAGGCCAAGAAGGTGGCCGAGATGAAAAAGGCAGCCGCTGAAAAAGTGGCAGCCAAGCTGGAGGCTGAACAGGCCTCCCGCCGTCAACATGAGTCTCGGGTGGCCGAAGTGGAACAAGAGATGCGAGATGACATTCGCAAATGCGAGGAGTTGGAGCAGAAGACTTCGGATCAAACATCCGAACTCAATAAGGCTCTCAATGTTACCAAGGAGGCGCGGAGCGAGTCCCGGAGTGCTCATGAGGAGATCAAACAGGCGCGGAAGATAGCAGCTGGTAAGGCCTTTCTTCTGCAGAATATCTTTGGAGGTCAGAAGTATGTGTCGCTGACGCGATTGTGGAGTTCTCCAGGCGCGTTTGTGGATCTCCCGAAGAGTATCACCGATGCCGCCCAATTCTTCAGAGCCCGGGAGGGCAACACAGCGGAGAAGTTGTTCTTGTCTCAATTCCTTGCACCGGAACATCCACTACCTCTGAATGACCAGTTGAAGCAGCTGGTCGAGCTGCATAACATGGTGGGTGCAGCCATGAAGGACTTGATAGTCCGGCTTTGGCCCGCCGAGAGAATCCCTAGTAGCTACTTCAGATTGGTGAAGCGGCTCATCGATGCGAGGCTGCGGGTCAACACTGTGAAGCGTTCGGCCTGTATAGAGGGCGCCCGGATGGCCTTTGCCCGCGTCAAGATGCACCGGTCGAAGATGAAGGCCGCCAAAGTGGTGACCGCTGGCCCGCCCGAGGACAAGGATCATCGGAGGCCGAAGAGGTACTTCGATGACGTCCTAGAAGGAACCCACATTGTAGATGGATAGTTCTCAAAGGACATGGCTTTTGATTAAGTGTATTCGGGTTGTAAAGACTATGCTTATGAACTGATATGTATATATTTTTCCGCCTTATATTTCAAGCGACTTTTCCTCCTATGCGGCTGTTTATTGTTATATCTGAAAGTTTCCAGTCGTTGGCCTCAGCCCCCATGTAGATGTACAGGGGTGTTCGACATGACTCGTGACTATGCTTTTAACCAATGTCTTGGTCCGTAAAGGAGGTGTCCGCGAAGTGAACCAGACAATCAGACTATGCGGCTTTATTTCTTTCACTTAGCCATAGGAGTTTGACTATGGGGCTATGTGTTGGGGAACGTAGTATTTTAAAATTTTCCTACGATCACGCAAGATCTATCTACCAGATGCATAGCAACGAGAGGGGAGAGTGTGTCTACGTACCCTCGTAGACCGGGAGCGGAAGCGTCAAGTGACGCGGTTGATGTTGTCGAACTTCTTCGCGATCCAACCGATCAAGCACCGAACGTACGGCACCTCCGCGTTCAGCACACGTTCAGCTTGATGACGTCCCACGAGCTCTTGATCCAGTTGAGCTTCATGGGAGAGTTTCGTCAGCACGACGGCGTGGTGACGGATATGATGTGTTCACCGGCGCAGGGCTTCGCCTAGCTCCGCGACGGTATGACCGAGGTGTGATTCTGTGGAGGGGGGCACCGCACACGGCTAAAACAATTCAACTTGTGTGTCTTTGGGTGCCCCCCTGCCCCCGTATATAAAGGAGCAGGGGAGGGAGGCCGGCCAACCTCTCCTGGTGCGGCTAGGGAGGGAGTCCTACTAGGAATAGGATTGCAATCCTATTCCTAGTAGGATTCACCGAAAGGAAGAAGGGGGAAAGGAATAGGAGAGGTGGCGCCCCCCCAATCCTAGTCCAACTAGGATTCCTAGGTGGGGGCGCCGGCCAGCCCTATGGGCTGCCTCTCTCTCACCCTTTAGGCCCACTATGGACCATCCCCTCTCGTAGGGGGTTCCGGTAACCCCCTCCGACATTCCCGATAAATCCGAAACTTTTCTGGTATACTTCCGGTGTCCGAATATAGCCGTCCAATATATCAATCTTTATGTCTCGGACATTCCGAGACTCCTCGTCATGTCCGTGATCTCATCCGGGACTCCGAACTACCTTCGGTACATCAATACTCAAAAACTCATAATACCGATCGTCATCAAACGTTAAGCGTGCGGACCCTACGGGTTCGAGAACTATGTAGACATGACCGAGACTCATCTCTGGTCAATAACCAATAGCGGAACCTGGATGTTCATATTGGCTCCAACATATTCTACGAAGATCTTTTATCGGTCAGAACCGCATAACAACATACGTTGTTCCTTTTGTCAAACGGTATGTTACTTGCCCGAGATTCGATCGTCGGTATCTCTATACCTAGTTCAATCTCGTTACCGGCAAGTCTCTTTACTCGTTCTGTAACACATCATCTCGTGACTAACTCATTAGTCTTTTGCTTGCAAGGCTTATTGTGATGTGTGTTACCGAGAGGGCCCAGAGATACCTCTCCGACACTCGGAGTGACAAATCCTAATCTTGATCTATGCCAACACCACGAATACTTTCGGAGACACCTGTAGAGCATCTTTATGATCACCCAGTTACGTTGTGACGTTTGATAGCACACAAGGTGTTCCTACGATATTCGGGAGTTGCATAATCTCATAGTCATAGGAACATGTATAAGTCATGAAGAAAGCAATAGCAGTTTAAACTAAACGATCATAGTGCTATGCTAACGGATGGGTCTTGTCCATCACATCATTCTCCTAATGATGTGATCCCGTTGATCAAACGACAACTCATGTCTATGGCTAGGAAACATAACCACCTTTGATCAATGAGCTAGTCTAGTAGAGGCATACTAGGGACATACTGTTTTGTCTATGTATCCACACATGTACTAAGTTTCCGATTAATACAATTCTAGCATGAATAAAAGACATTTATCATGATATAAGGAAATACAAATAACATCTTTATTATTGCCTCTAGGGCATATTTCCTTCAGTCTCCCACTTGAACTAGAGTCAATAATCTAGATTACAAAGTGATGATCCTCACACCCATGGAGTCTTGGTGCTGATCATGTTTTGCCCGTGGAAGAGGCTTAGTCAACGGGTCTGCAACATTCAGATCCGTATGTATTTTGCAAATCTCTATGTCTCCCTCCTTGACTAGATCGCGGATGGAATTGAAGCGTCTTTTGATGTGCTTTGTTCTCTTGTGAAACCTGGATTCCTTCGCCAAGGCTATGGCTCCAGTGTTGTCACAAAAGATTTTCATTGGACCCGATGCACTAGGTACTACACCTAGATCGGATATGAACTCCTTCATCCAGACTCCTTCATTTGCTGCTTCTGAAGCAGCTATGTATTCCGCTTCACACGTAGATCCCGCCACGACGCTCTGCTTGGAACTGCACCAGCTGACAGCTCCACCGTTCAATAAAAATACATATCCGGTTTGTGACTTTGAGTCATCTGGATCAGTGTCAAAGCTAGAATCAACGTAATCGTTTACGACGAGCTCTTTGTCACCTCCATATACGAGAAACATATCCTTTGTTCTTTTCAGATACTTTAGGATGTTTTTGACCGCTGTCCAGTGATCCACTCCTGGATTACTTTGGTACCTCCCTGCTAGACTTATAGCAAGGCACACATCAGGTCTGGTACACAGCATTGCATACATGATAGATCCTATGGCTGAGGCATAGGGAATGACTTTCATTTTTCTCTCTATCTTCTGCAGTGGTCGGGCATTGAGTCTTACTCAACTTCATACCTTGTAAAACAGGCAAGAATCCTTTCTTTGACTGATCCATTTTGAACCTTTTCAAAATCTTATCAAGGTATGTGCTTTGTGAAAGTCCAATTAAGCGTCTTGATCTATCTCTATAGATCTTGATGCCTAATATGTAAGCGGCTTCTCCGAGGTCTTTCATTGAAAAACTTTTATTCAAGTATCCTTTTATGCTATCCAGAAAT
Organism: Secale cereale; assembly: GCA_902687465.1. Classification (NCBI taxonomy): domain Eukaryota; kingdom Viridiplantae; phylum Streptophyta; class Magnoliopsida; order Poales; family Poaceae; genus Secale; species Secale cereale. The sequence continues at coordinate 54,645,611 of LR738714.1, read as the reverse complement.
TCTATATCATTTCCAATTAACAATATGTCATCTACATATAATATTAGAAATGCTACAGAGCTCCCACTCACTTTCTTGTAAATACAGGCTTCTCCAAAAGTCTGTATAAAACCATATGCTTTGATTACCTCATCAAAGCGTATATTCCAACTCCGAGATGCTTGCACCAGTCCATAGATGGATCGCTGGAGTTTGCATACTTTGTTAGCACCTTTTGGATCGACAAAACCTTCTGGTTGCATCATATACAACTCTTCTTTGAGATATCCATTTAGGAATGCAGTTTTGACATCCATTTGCCAGATTTCATAATCATAAAATGCGGCAATTGCTAACATGATTCCGACAGACTTAATCTTCGCTACAGGTGAGAAAGTCTCATCGTAGTCAACTCCTTGAACTTGTCGAAAACCTTTCGCAACAAGTCGAGCTTTGTAAACAGTAATATTACCGTCTGCGACGGTCTTCCTCTTGAAGATCCATTTATTTTCGATGGCCTGCCGATCATCGGGCAAGTCAACCAAAGTCCACACTTTGTTCTCATACATGGATCCCATCTCAGATTTCATGGCTTCAAGCCATTTTGCGGAATCTGGGCTCATCATCGCTTCCTCATAGTTCGTAGGTTCATCATGGTCTAGTAACATGATTTCCAGAACTGGGTTGCCGTACCACTCTGGTGCGGAACGTACTCTGGTTGATCTACGGCGTTCAGCAGAAACTTGATCCGAAATTTTATGATCATTATCATCAACTTCCTCACTAATTGGTGTAGGAATCACTGGAACAATTTCCTGTGATGTACTACTTTCCAATATGGGAGAAGGTACAATTACCTCATCAAGTTCTACTTTCCTCCCACTCACTTCTTTCGAGAGAAACTCTTTTTCTAGAAAGGATCCGTTCTTAGCAACGAATATTTTGCCTTCGGATCTGTGATAGAAGGTGTACCCAACAGTCTCTTTTGGGTATCCTATGAAGACACATTTTTCCGACTTGGGATCGAGCTTATCAGGTTGAAGTGTTTTCACATAAGCATCGCAGCCCCAAATTTTAAGAAACGACAACTTTGGTTTCTTGCCAAACCATAGTTCATAAGGCGTCGTATCAACGGATTTAGATGGTGCCCTATTTAACGTGAATGCAGCTGTCTCTAAAGCATAACCCCAAAACGATAGTGGTAAATCGGTAAGAGACATCATAGATCCCACCATATCCAATAAAGTACGGTTACGACGTTCGGACACACCATTACGTTGTGGTGTTCCAGGTGGCGTGAGTTGTGAAACTATTCCACATTGTTTCAAATGAAGACCAAACTCGTAACTCAAATATTCTCCTCCACGATCAGATCGTAGGAACTTTATTTTCTTGTTACGATGATTCTCTACCTCACTCTGAAATTCTTTGAACTTTTCAAATGTTTCAGACTTGTGTTTCATTAAGTAGATATACCCATATCTGCTCAAATCATCAGTGAAGGTCAGAAAATAACGATACCCACCGCGAGCATCAATACTCATTGGTCCAGATACATCAGTATGTATGATTTCCAACAAATCTGTTGCTCGCTCCATAGTTCCGGAGAACGGAGTTTTAGTCATCTTGCCCATGAGGCATGGTTCGCAAGCACCAAGTGATTCATAATCAAGTGATTCCAAAATCCATCTTTATGGAGTTTCTTCATGCGTTTTACACCAATATGACCTAAACGGCAGTGCCACAAATAAGTTGCACTATCATTATTAACCTTGCATCTTTTGGTTTCAATATTATGAGTATGTGTATCACTACAATCGAGATCCAGTAAGAATAGACCACTCTTTAAGGGTGCATGACCATAAAAGATATTATTCATCAAAATGGAACAACCATTATTCTCTGATTTAAATGAATAACCGTCTCGCAATAAACAAGATCCAGATATAATGTTCAAGCTCAACGCTGGCACCAAATAACAATTATTTAGGTCTAAAACTAATCCCGAAGGTAGATGTAGAGGTAGCGTGCCGACGGCGATCACATCGACTTTGGAACCGTTTCCCACGTGCATCGTCACCTCGTCCTTAGCTAATCTTCGTTTAATCCGTAGTCCCTGTTTCGAGTTACAAATATTAGCAACCGAACCGGTATCAAATACCCAGGTACTACTACGAGCATTAGTAAGGTACACATCAATAACATGTATATCACATATACCTTTGTTCATCTTGCCATCCTTCTTATCCGCCAAATACTTGGGGCAGTTCCGCTTCCAGTGTCCAGTCCCCTTGCAGTAGTAGCACTCAGTTTCAGGCTTGGTTCCATAATTGAGGCTTTCTGCGAGAACAGCAACAATCTTGCTATTCTCCTTGAAAATCCCTTCCTTGCCCTTTTTCTTGAAACTAGTGGTATTGTTAACCATCAACATTTGATGCTCCTTTTTTGATTTCTACCTCCGCAGCTGTGAGCATAGCGAAGAGCTCGGGAATTGTCTTTTGTATCCCTTGCATATTATAGTTCATCACGAAGCCATTATAGCTTGGTGGTAGTGATTGAAGAATTCTATCAATAACACTATTCTCATCAACTTGGCAACCAAGTTGAGTCATATGATTGTAGTGCCCATACATTGTGAGCAAGTGTTCACTGATAGAACTATTCTCCTCCATCTTGCAGCTGTAGAATTTATTGGAAATCTTATATTTCTCAATCCGGGCATTTGCTTGAAATATTAACTTCAACTCCTGGAACATCTCATATGCTCCATGACGTTCAAAACGTCGTTGAAGTCCCGGTTCTAAGCCGTAAAGCATGGCACACTGAACTATCGTGTAGTCATCAGACCGCGACTGCCAGACGTTCAAAGCGTCTGCATCAGCGGAAGGGGCTTGTCACCTAGCGGTGCTTCAAGGACATAATTCTTCTGTGCAGCAATGAGGATAATCCTCAGGTTACGGACCCAGTCCGTGTAATTGCTACCATCATCTTTCAACTTAGCTTTCTCTAGGAATGCATTAAAATTCAAAGGAACGGTAGCACGGGCCATTGATCTACAACGACATAGATATGCAAAACTATCAGGACTAAGTTCATGATAAATTAAAGTTCAATTTAATCATATTAATTTAAAGAACTCCCACTTAGATAGACATCCCTCTGGTCATCTAAATGATCACGTGATCCAAATCAACTAAACCATGTCCGATCATCACGTGAGATGGAGTAGTTTTCAATGGTGAACATCTTATGTTGATCATATCTACTATATGATTCACGCTCGACCTTTCGGTCTCCAGTGTTCTGAGGCCATATCTGTATATGCTAGGCTCGTCAAGTTTAACCCGAGTATTCTGCGTGTGCAAAACTGGCTTACACCCGTTGTATTTGAACGTAGAGCTTATCACACCCGATCATCACGTGGTGTCTCGGCACGACGAACTTTCGCAACGGTGCATACTCAGGGAGAACACTAATACCTTGAAATTTAGTAAGGGATCATCTTATAATGCTACCGTCGTTCTAAGCAAAATAAGAAGCATAATAAGATAAACATCACATGCAATCAAAATATGTGACATGATATGGCCATCATCATCTTGTGCTTTTTGATCTCCATCTTCAAAGCACCGTCATGATCACCTTCGTCACCGGCTTGACACTTTGATCTTCATCGTAGTATCGTTGTCGTCTCGCCAACTATTGCTTCCACGACTATCGCTACCGCTTAGTGATAAAGTAAAGCAATTACATGGCGATTGCATTTCATACAATAAAGCGACAACCATATGGCTCCTGCCAGTTGCCGATAACTTTACAAAACATGATCATCTCATACAAAACCGTATAACTCATCATGTCTTGACCATATCACATCACAACATGCCCTGCAAAAACAAGTTAGACGTCCTCTACTTTGTTTGTTGCAAGTTTTACGTGGCTGCTACGGGCTTTAGCAAGAACCGTTCTTACCTACGCATACAAAACCACAACGATGTTTCGTCAAGTATGTGCTGTTTTAACCTTCACAAGGACCGGGCGTAGCCACACTTGATTCAGCTAAAGTGAGAGAGACAGACACCCGCCAGTCACCTTTAAGCAACAAGTGCTCGTAACGGTGAAACCAGTCTCGCGTAAGCGTACGCGTAATGTCGGTCCGGGCCGCTTCATCTCACAATACCGCCGAAGCAAAGTATGACATGCTGGTAAGCAGTATGACTAGTATCGTCCACAATCTCATTGTGTTCTACTCGTGCATATCATCTACGCATAAACCTGGCTCTGATACCACTGTTGGGGAACATAGTATTTTAAAATTTTCCTACGATCACGCAAGATCTATCTACCAGATGCATAGCAACGAGAGGGGAGAGTGTGTCTACGTACCCTCGTAGACCGGGAGCGGAAGTGTCAAGTGACGCGGTTGATGTTGTCGAACTTCTTCGCGATCCAACCGATCAAGCACCGAACGTACGGCACCTCCGCGTTCAGCACACGTTCAGCTTGATGACGTCCCACGAGCTCTTGATCCAGTTGAGCTTCATGGGAGAGTTTCGTCAGCACGACGGCGTGGTGACGGATATGATGTGTTCACCGGCGCAGGGCTTCGCCTAGCTCCGCGACGGTATGACCGAGGTGTGATTCTGTGGAGGGGGGCACCGCACACGGCTAAAACAATTCAACTTGTGTGTCTTTGGGTGCCCCCCTGCCCCCGTATATAAAGGAGCAGGGGAGGGAGGCCGGCCAACCTCTCCTGGTGCGGCTAGGGAGGGAGTCCTACTAGGAATAGGATTGCAATCCTATTCCTAGTAGGATTAACCGAAAGGAAGAAGGGGGAAAGGAAAAGGAGAGGTGGCGCCCCCCCAATCCTAGTCCAACTAGGATTCCTAGGTGGGGGCGCCGGCCAGCCCTATGGGCTGCCTCTCTCTCACCCTTTAGGCCCACTATGGACCATCCCCTCTCGTAGGGGGTTCCGGTAACCCCCTCCGGCATTCCCGATAAATCCGAAACTTTTCCGGTATACTTCCGGTGTCCGAATATAGCCGTCCAATATATCAATCTTTATGTCTCGGACATTCCGAGACTCCTCGTCATGTCCGTGATCTCATCCGGGACTCCGAACTACCTTCGGTACATCAATACTCAAAAACTCATAATACCGATCGTCATCAAACGTTAAGCGTGCGGACCCTACGGGTTCGAGAACTATGTAGACATGACCGAGACTCATCTCTGGTCAATAACCAATAGCGGAACCTGGATGTTCATATTGGCTCCTACATATTCTACGAAGATCTTTTATCGGTCAGAACCGCATAACAACATACGTTGTTCCTTTTGTCAAACGGTATGTTAGTTGCCCGAGATTCGATCGTCGGTATCTCTATACCTAGTTCAATCTCGTTACCGGCAAGTCTCTTTACTCGTTCCGTAACACATCATCTCGTGACTAACTCATTAGTCTTTTGCTTGCAAGGCTTATTGTGATGTGTGTTACCGAGAGGGCCCAGAGATACCTCTCCGACACTCGGAGTGACAAATCCTAATCTTGATCTATGCCAACACCACGAATACTTTCGGAGACACCTGTAGAGCATCTTTATGATCACCCAGTTACGTTGTGACGTTTGATAGCACACAAGGTGTTCTTACGATATTCGGGAGTTGCATAATCTCATAGTCATAGGAACATGTATAAGTCATGAAGAAAGCAATAGCAGTTTAAACTAAACGATCATAGTGCTATGCTAACGGATGGGTCTTGTCCATCACATCATTCTCCTAATGATGTGATCCCGTTGATCAAATGACAACTCATGTCTATGGCTAGGAAACATAACCATCTTTGATCAATGAGCTAGTCTAGTAGAGGCATACTAGGGACATACTGTTTTGTCTATGTATCCACACATGTACTAAGTTTCCGGTTAATACAATTCTAGCATGAATAAAAGACATTTATCATGATATAAGGAAATACAAATAACATCTTTATTATTGCCTCTAGGGCATATTTCCTTCACTATGTACTAGCCCCTTGCGTGTGTGCGGCTATCCGGATTACGGTGCCTGCTCTACGCGGCTGGGCGAAGACCAGCCCCCCGTGTAACACGGAGTAAATCGCTAACGATCATTAGTATAATACTAAGTCATCGAATCGCCCACCAGCTCTCGCTTATCATGACAGTCAGTTTTCGACTTTATCTACTAAGGTACTTGACCGGATGAACCAAAAATTGAATCATAGTAGTTCTCCCTTTACTACCTTAGCCAAACAATGCGGAACGTAAGGTGGTAAGCACAAGAGCCGGGCAACCCTACTATAGACCCAAGACATGATTCGGAGCCGATGCATATAATGCAATATCCGGGACGCCGAACAGTTCCCTATAGGTATTCGGACTTTGAAGTGTGCTAGGCCGAATACAGCCCCTGGTGTTAAATCCAAATTGGGAACATGTGGCAATCTGACGTAGGGAGAGAACACATATGGTAATGTAAAATAAAATCCAAACAAATTGGAACTAAACTGCTTCTTTTATACCCTGATTAATACGGCGAGCCGTGTGGTTACAGATAATGCCGATAGCATTTTGGGCATTTTACATGCCAAAAAAGAAGAAAAGTAAGAAATGGAAAGGTTTACACAGATCCTAAAATTAAAGATTTGAAAATCTCGATGGGGCCCTACTGCACGTCTACGTCGTTTCTCCTTTGTAACACATCCTTGAGGGAGAGAAATTTGATGGCCACCTGTGAAAAGGGAAGGGGGGCTATGGAAAAGAATGCCCTCCACAACCATAGATAAGGTGAGTTCTTTTAATGAACCTGAAATGAAAATATATTCAGAGTCCGAATAGGGTCGAACTGTACTATGGACCATTTTCTCGCAGTGTGCCCCTGGTGCCACTCAAGGTATTTTAAGGGCGTAGTTGTGTATGCGCGGTATGTATGCTACAAGCTTGTAAGCAGTTGGCGGGGGCATAACTGCTAATCAAGCTCAGGTTCTTCTGAGTTGCCGCATTCCAATGCAGGTTGTGTTGGAAATATGCCCTAGAAGCAATAATAAATTGGTTATTATTATATTTCCTTGTTCATGATAATTGTTTATTATCCATGCTAGAATTGTATTGATAGGAAACTCAGATACATGTGTGGATACATAGACAAACACCATGTCCCTAGTAAGCCTCTAGTTGACTAGCTCGTTGATCAACAGATGGTCACGGTTTCCTGACCATGGACATTGGATGTCGTTGATAACGGGATCACAACATTAGGAGAATGATGTGATGGACAAGACCAATCCTAAGCCTAGCACAGATCGTGTAGTTCGTATGCTAAAGCTTTTCTATATGTCAAGTATCTTTTCCTTGGACCATGAGATTGTGCAACTCCTGGATACCGTAGGAATGCTTTGGGTGTACCAAACGTCACAACGTAACTGGGTGGCTATAAAGGTGCACTACAGGTATCACCGAAAGTGTCTGTTGGGTTGGCACGAATCGAGACTGGGATTTGTCACTCCGTATGACGGAGAGGTATCTCTGGGCCCACTCGGTAGGACATCATCATAGTGTGCACAATGTGATCAAGGAGTTGATCACGGGATGATGTGTTACGGAACGAGTAAAGAGACTTGCCGTAACGAGATTGAGCAAGGTATCAGTATACCGATGATCGAATCTCGGGCAAGTGCTATACCGATAGACAAAGGGAATCGTATACGGGATTGATTGAATCCTTGACATCGTGGTTCATCCGATGAGATCATCATGGAGAATGTGGGAGCCAACATGGGTATCCAGATCCCGTTGTTGGTTATTGACCGGAGAGTTGTCTCGGTCATGTCTGCATGACTTCCGAGCCCGTAGGGTCTACACACTTAAGGTGTGATGACGCTAGGGTTATAGGGAAAGTATGTACGCGGTTACCGAATGTTGTTCGGAGTCCCGGATGAGATCCTGTACGTCACGAGGAGTTCCGGAATGGTCCGGAGGTAAAGATTCATATATGGAAGTCCCGTTTTGGTCACCGGAAAAGTTTCGGGCGCTATCGGTAGCGTACCGGGACCACCGGGAGGGTCCCGGGGGTCCACCGGGTGGGGCCACCGGCCCCAGAGGGCTCCATGGGCCAAGTGTGAGAGGGGACCAGCCCCAGGTGGGCTGGTGCGCCCCCCCCCCCCACCAGGGCCCAAGGCGCCTTCAAGAGGGGAGGGGGGCAAACCCTAGGGCAGATGGGCCCTAGGGCCCAATCTGGTGCGCCCCCCCCTCTCCCTCTTCCCCTCTGGCCGCCACCCTTAGATGGGATCTAGGGTGGCCGCACCCCTAGGGATGGGAAACCCTAAAGGGGGTGCGGCCCCTCTCTTCCCCCTATATATATGTGAGGTTTGGGGCTGCCCATAACACGGTTTGACCTCTCTCGTTTGGCGCAGCCCTACCTCTCTCCCTCCTCGTCTCTCGCAGTGCTTGGCGAAGCACTGCTGGAGTCCCGCGCTCGTCCACCACCACCACGCCGTCGTGCTACTGTTGGATGGAGTCTTCCCCAACCTCTCCCTCTCTCCTTGCTGGATCAAGGCGTGGGAGACGTCATCGGGCTGCACGTGTGTTGAACGCGGAGGCGCCGTTGTTCGGCGCTCAGATTGGAATCAACCGCGATCTGAATCGCAGCGAGTACGACTCCTTCATCCGCGTTCTTGCAACGCTTCCGCATCGCGATCTACAAGGGTATGTAGATGCACTCCCCTCCCCTTTGGTGCTAGATTACTCCATAGATAGATCTTGGTGATGCGTAGGAAAAAATTTGATTTTCTGCTACGATCCCAACAGGTTGGACACGTTTAGCAGTGTCTCTGGTCTTGACGACCAATGAATTATTCGGCTTGAATAGGACGCCTTGAACTTCGGCTGACAGGGCCATGGTATACTCCTCTGTACGGAGGGAGCGCTCCATGTTCCCATTGACCGTGATGACGCCGCGAGGTCCAGCCATTTTAAACTTTAGGCAAGCATAGTGCGGGACTGCATTAAAGCAGGCAAAGGCCGTTCTTTCGAGTAGTGCATGGTAGCCGCTTCGGAAGGCAGCGATGTCGAAGATTAACTCCTTACTTCGAAAATTGTCTGGAGAGCTGAATACCACTTCCAGTGTTAATGAGCCCGTGCAGCGGACCTCTACGCCGGGTATCACTCCTTTAAAGGTAGCGCTGCTAGGCTTGATTCTTGACAGGTCAATCCCCATCTTGCAGATAGTGTCTTGATATGTCAAGTTGAGACCGCTGTCGTTGTCCATAAGGACTCGAGTAAGATGATATCCATTGATTATAGGATCGAGTACTAGGGCCGCCAAACCTTAGTGACAAATACTGGTTGGGTGATCTGAAGGAAATATGCCCTAGAGGCAATAATAAAGTTGTTATTTATATTTCCTTATATATCATGATAAATGCCTTTCGTTCATGCTAGAATTGTATTAACCGGAAACTTGATACATGTGTGAATACATAGACAATACAGAGTGTCCCTAGTATGCCTCTACCAGACTAGCTCGTTAATCAAAGATAGTTAAGTTTCCTAACAATACATATGTGCTGTCATTTGATGAACGGGATCACATAATTAGGAGAATGGTGTGATGGACAAGACCCATCTGTTATCTTAGCATAATGATTGTTAAGTTTTATTGCTATTTCTTTCTTCATGACTTATACATGTTCCTCTCACTATGAGATTATGCAACTCCCGAATACCGGAGGAACACCTTGTGTTCTATAAAACGTCACAACGTAACTGGGTGATTATAAAGATGCTCTACAGGTGTCTCCAAAGGTGTTTGTTGAGTTGGCATAGATCGAGATTACGATTTGTCACTCCATGTTTCAGAGAGGTATCTCTGGGCCCTCTCAGTAATGTACATCACCATAAACCTTGCAAGCAATGTGACTAATGAGTTAGTTACGGGATAATGCATTATGAAACAAGTAAAGGGACTTGCCGGTAGCGAGATTGAACTAGGTATGATGATACCGACGATCGAATCTTGGGCAAGTAACATACCGATGACAAAGGGAACAATGTATGTTGTTATGCAGTTTGACCATTAAAGATCTTCGTAAAATATGTAGGAGCCAATATGAGCATCCAGGTTCCGCTATTGGTTATTTATAGGTGATGTGGCTCGGTCATGTCTACATAGTTCTCGAACCCGTAGGGTCCGCACGCTTAACGTTCGATGACGATTTGTGTTATGAGTTATGTGTTTTGGTGACCGAAGTTTGTTCGGAGTCCCGGATGAGATCACAGACATGACGAGGAGTCTCGAAATGGTCAATAGGTAAAGATTCATATATTGGAAGGTTGTATACGGACACCGTAATGGTTTCGGAGAGGTTCGGGGATTTATCGGAGTACCGCGAGGCTATCGGAACCCCCCTGGAAAGTTAATGGGCCTATTGGGCCATAGTGGAGAGAGGGAGGCTTCCACAAAAAGTGCCCCCCCAAGCACAAACCGAACTGGACTAGGGTTGGGCGCGCGGACCCCTTTGCTTCTCCCTCTCCCTCCCTTTCCTCCTTCCCCTATGCATTGGAAGAAAGCGGGGGCGAATCCTACTAGGTTTGGAGTCCTGGTAGGACGCCCCCCCCCCACGGCGCACCACCCCTATGGCTGGCCTCCTCCTCCTCCTTGATAGTTCAGTTAGTTCTGATGACTACTTGATAGTTCAGTGTGCCATGCTTTACGGCTTAGAATCTGGACTTCAAAGACGTTTTGAACGTCATGGATCATATGAGATGTTCCAAGAGTTGAAGTTAATATTTCAAGCAAATGCCCGAATTGAGAGATATGAAGTCTCCAATAAGTTCTATAGCTGCAAGATGGAGGAGAACAGTTCTATTAGCGAACACTTACTCAGAATGCCTGGGTACTACAATCACATGACTCAACTTGGATGCAAAGTTGATGAAGATAGTGTTATTGATAGAGTTCTTCAATCAGTGCCACCAAGCTATAAAGGCTTCTTGATGAACTATAATATGCAAGGGATGCAGAAGACTATTCCCGAGCTCTTCGTTATCCTTACTAATGCTCGATGTAGCACCTGGGTATTTGGTACTGGTTCGGTTGCTAATATTTGTAACTCGAAACAGGGGCTGCGGATTAAACGAAGATTAGCTAAGGATGAGCTGACGATGCGCGTGGGAAATGGTTCCAAAGTCGATGTGATCGCCGTCGGCACGATACCTCTACATCTACCTTCGGGATTAGTTTTAGACCTAAATAATTGTTATTTGGTGCCAGCGTTGAGCATGAACATTACATCTGGATCTTGCTTGTTGCGAGACGGTTATTCATTTAAATCAGAGAATAATGGTTGTTCTATTTATAGGAGTAATATCTTTTATGGTCATGCACCCTTGATGAATGGTCTATTTTTGTTGGATCTCGATCATAGTGGTACACATATTCATAGTATTGAAGCCAAAAGATGCAAAGTTGATAATGATGGAGCAACTTATTTGTGGCACTGTCGTTTAGGTCATATTGGTGTAAAGCGCATGAAGAAACTCCATTCTGATGGACTTTTGGAATCGCTTGATTATGAATTACTTGTTGCTTGCGAACCATGCCTCATGGGCAAGATGACTGAAACTCCATTCTCCGGAACAATGGAGCGAGCAACCGACTTATTGGAAATCATACATACTGATGTATGTGGACCAATGAGTGTTGAGGCTCGCGGCGGGTATCGTTATTTTCTGACCTTCACAGATGATTTGAGAAGATATGCATATATCTACTTGATGAAGCACAAGTCTGAAACATTTGAAATGTTCAAAGAATTTCAAAGTGAAGTAGAGAATCATCGTAACAAGAAAATAAAGTTTCTACGATCTGATCGCGGAGGCGAATATTTGAGTTATGAGTTTGGTCTTCATTTGAAAAAATGTGGAATAGTTTCACAACTCACGCCACCTGCAACACCATAGCATAATGGTGTGTCCGAACGTCGTAACCGTACTTTATTAGATATGGTGTGATCTATGATGTCTCTTACCGATTTACCATTATCGTTTTGGGGTTATGCTTTAGAGACAGCTGCATTCACGTTAAATAGGGCACCATCTAAATCCGTTGAGACGACGCCTTATGAACTGTGGTTTGGCAAGAAACCTAAGTTGTCGTTTCTTAAAGTTTGGGGCTGCGATGCTTATGTGAAAAAGCTTCAACCTGATAAGCTCGAACCCAAGTCGGAGAAATATGTCGTCATAGGATACCCAAAGGAAACTGTTGGGTACACCTTCTATCACAGATCCGAAGGGAAGATATTTGTTGCTAAGAATGGATCCTTTCTAGAGAAGGATTTTCTCTTGAAAGAAGTGAGTGGGAGGAAAGTAGAACTTGATGAGATAATTGTACCTTCTCTCAAATTGGAAAGTAGTTCATCATAGAAACTAGTTCCAGTGATTCCTACACCAATCAATGAGGAAGCTAATGATGATGATCATGAAAACTTCTGATCAAGTTACTACTGAACCTCGTAGTTCAACCAGAGTACGTTCCGCGCCAGAGTGGTACGGTAACCCGGTTCTGGAAGTCATGTTGCTTGACCATGATGAACCTACAAACTATGAGGAAGCGATGATGAGCCCAGATTCCGCAAAATGGATTGAGGCCATGAAATCTGAGATGGGATCCATGTATGAGAACAAAGTGTGGACTTTGGTTGACTTGCCCGATGATCGGCAAGCCATTGAAAATAAATGGTCTTTAAGAGGAAGACTAACACCGACGGTAATGCTACTGTCTACAAAGCTCGACTTGTTGCAAAAGGTTTTTCGACAAGTTCAAGGAGTTGACTACGATGAGACTTTCTCACCCGTAGTGATGCTTAAGTCTGTCCGAATCATGTTTGCAATTGCCGCATTTTATGATTATGAAATCTAGCAAATGGATGTCAAAACTGCATTCCTTAATGGTTACCTCAAAGAGGTGTTGTATATGATGCAACCAGAAGGTTTCGTCGATCCTAAAGGTGCTAACAAAGTGTGCAAGCTCCACTGATCCATCTTTGGACTGGTGCAAGCATCTCGGAGTTGGAATATACGCTTTGATGAGGTGATCAAAGCATATGGATTTATACAGACTTTTGGAGAAGCTTGTATTTACAAGAAAGTGAGTGTGAGCTCTATAGCATTTCTGATATTATATGTGGATGACATATTGTTGATTGGAAATGATATAGAATTTCTGGATGGCATAAAAGTATACTTGAGTAAGAATTTTTCAATGAAAGACCTCGGTGAAGCTACTTATATATTGGGCATCAAGATCTATAGAGATAGATCAAGATGCTTAATTGGACTTTCACAAAGCACTTACCTTGATAAAGTTTTGAAGAGTTCAAAACGGATCTGTCAAAGAAAGGGTTCTTGCCTGTGCTACAAGGTGTGAAGTTGAGTAAGACTCAATGTCCGACCACTGCAGAAGATAGAGAGAAAATGAAAATCATTCCCTATGCCTGAGCCATAGGATCTATCATGTATGCAATGCTTTGTACCAGACCTGATGTGTGCCTTGCTATAAGGTTAGCGGGGAGGTACCAAAGTAATCCAAGAGTGGATCACTGGACAGCGGTCAAGAACATCCTGAAGTACCTGAAAAGGACAAAGGATATGTTTCTCGTTTATGGATGTGACAAAGAGCTCGTCGTAAACAGTTACGTCGATTCAAGCTTTGACACTGATCTCGATGACTCTAAGTCACAAACTGGATATGTATTTTTGTTGAACAGTGGAGCTGTCAGTTGGTGCAGTTCCAAGCAGAACGTCGTGGCAGGATCTACATTTGAAGCAGAGTACATAGCTGCTTCAGAAGCAGCAAATGAAGGAGTCTGGATGAAGGAGTTCATATCCGATCTAGGTGTAATACCTAGTGCATCTGGTCCAATGAAAATCTTTTGTGACAACACTGGAGCAATAGCCTTCGCGAAGGAATCCATGTTTCACAAGAGAACCAAGCACATCAAGAGACGCTTCAATTCGATCTGCGATCAAGTCAAGGAGGGAGACATAGAAATTTGCAAGATACATATGGATCTGAATGTTGCAGACCCGTTGACTAAGCCTCTTCCACGAGTAAAACATGATCAGCACCAAAACTCCATGGGTGTTAGAATCATTACTATGTAATCTAGATTATTGACTCTAGTGCAAGTGGGAGACTGAAGGAAATATGCCCTAGAGGCAATAATAAAGTTGTTATTTATATTTCCTTATATATCATGATAAATGTATTTTATTCATGCTAGAATTGTATTAACCAGAAACTTGATACATGTGTGAATACATAGGCAAAACAGAGTGTCCCTAGTATGCCTCTACTTGACTAGCTCATTAATCAAAGATGGTTATGTTTCCTAACTATAGACATGAGTTGTCATTTGATCAACGGGATCACATCATTAGGAGAATTATGTGATGGACAAGACCCATCCGTTAGCTTAGCACTATGATCGTTTAGTCTTACTGCTATTGCTTTCTTCATGACTTATACATCTTCCTGTGACTATGAGATTATGCAACTCCCAAATACCGGAGGAACACCTTGTGTGCTATCAAACTTCACAATGTAACTGGGTGATTATAAAGATGCTCTACAGGTGTCTCCAAAGGTGTTTGTGGTGTTAGCATAGATTGAGAATAGGATTTGTCACTCCGAGTGTCGGAGAGGTATCCCTGGGCCCTCTCGGCAATACACATCATAATAAGCCTTGCAAGCAAACGACTAATGAGTTAGTCACGGGTTGATGTATTACGGAATGAGTAAATAGACTTGCCGGTGACGAGATTGAACTAGGTATGATGATACCGACGATCGAATCTCGGGCAAATACATACCGATGACAAAGGGAACAACGTATGTTGTTATGCGGTTTGACCGATAAAGATCTTCATAGAATATGTCGGAACCAGTATGAGAATCCGGGTTCCGCTATTGGTTATTGACCGGAGATGAGCCTCGGTCATGTCTACATAGTTCTCGAACCTGTAGGGTCCGCACGCTTAACGTTCGATGATGATTGGTATTATGAGTTGAAGTGTTTTGATGTACCGAAGGTTGTTCGGAGTCCCGGATGAGATCACGGACATGATGAGGATTCTCGAAATGGACAAGACATAAAGATTCATATATTGGAAGGTTATATTCGGACACCGGAAGGGTTCCGGGGGTCATCGGATAAATACCGGAGTACCAGGGAGTTACCGGAACTCCCCAGGGGCTTAATGGGCCTACATGGGCTTTATTGGAAGAGAGAGGAGGCGGCAAAGAGGTGGGGGCGCACCCCCTAGCCCAATCCGAATTGGGAAGGGGCCGGCCCCCTTTCCTTTTTCTCCTCTTCCCCTTCCTTCCCCTTCCTAGTTGGACTAGGAAAGGGGGAAACCTACTCCTAGTAGAAGTAGGACTCCCCCCTTGGGGCGCGCCATAGGAGGCCGGCCGGCCCCCTCCTCCACTCCTTTATGTATGTGGCCAGGGGGCACCCCATAGACACACAAGTAGATTTCTTAGCCGTGTGCGGTGCCCCCCTCCATAGTTACACACCTCGGTCATATCGTCGTAGTGCTTAGGCGAAGCCCTACGCCGGTAACTTCATCATCACTATCACCACGCTGTCGTGCTAATGGAACTCTCCCTCGACCTCAACTGGATCAAGAGTTCGTGGGACGTCATCGAACTAAACGTGTGCTGAACGCGGAGGTGTCGTGCGTTCGGTGTTTGGATCAGTTGGATCGCGAAGACGTTCGACTACATCAACCGCGTTACTAAACGCTTCCGCTTTCGGTCTACGAGGGTACATGGACACACTCTACCCGCTCATTGTTATGCTTCTCCTAGATAAACCTTGCGTGATCGTAGGAATATTTTTGAAATACTACGTTCCCCATCAGCAAGCATCTCAGAGTTGGAATATGCGCTTTGATAAGGTCATCAAAGCTTATGGTTTTATATAGACTTGCGGTGAAGCCTATATTTACAAGAAAGTGAGTGGGAGCACTACAACATTTCTGATAATTATATGTGAATGACATATTGTTGATCGGAAATGATGTAGAATTTTCGGGAAAGCATAAAGGATTGTTTAAAAGGAGTTTTTTTTAATAAAAGACCTTTGTGAAGCTGCTTATATATTGGCATCAAGATCTATAGGGATAGATCAAAGACGCTCAATAGGACTTTCACAAAACACATACCCTGATAAAGAGTTTGAAGTAGTTAGAAATGGATCAGTCAAAGAAGGAGTTCTTGCATGAGTTGTAAGGTATGAAGTTGAGTAAGACTCAAAGCCCGACCACGGCAGAAAAATAAAGAGAGAATGAAAGTCATTCCCGATGCCTCAGCCATAAGTTCTATAAAGTATGCCATGCTGTGTACCAAACCTATTGTGTACCTTGCCATGAGTTTGGCAAGGAGGTACAATAGTTATCCAGGAGTAGATCACTGGACAGCGCTCAAAATTATCCTTAGTAACTGGAGGACTAAGGAAATGTTTCTCGATTATGGAGGTGATAAAGAGTTCGTCGTAAAGGGTTACGCCGATGCAAGTTTTGACATTAATCATGATGACTCTAAGTATCAATCTGGATGCGTATTGAAAGTGGGAGCAATTAGCTAGAGTAGCTCCATGCCGAGCATTGTAGACATAGAAATTTGTGAAATACATACGGATCTGAATGCGACAGGCCCGTTGACTAAACTTCTCTCACAACGCAAAACATGATCACACCTTAGTACTCTTTGGGTGTTAATCACATGGCGATGTGAACTAGATTATTAACTCTAGTAAACCCTTTTGGGTGTTGGTCACATGGCGATGTGAACTATGGGTGTTAATCACATCACGGTGTGAACTATTGGTGTTAAATCACATGACGATGTGAACTAGATTATTGACTCTAGTGCAAGTGGGAGACTTAAGGAAATATGCCCTAGAGGCAATAATAAAGTTGCTATTTATATTTCCTTATATATCATGATAAATGTATTTTATTCATGCTAGAATTGTATTAATCGTAAACTTGATACATGTGTGAATACATAGAAAATACAGAGTGTCCCTAGTATGCCTCTACTAGACTAGCTCGTTAATCAAAGATGGTTAAGTTTCCTAACCATAGACATGTATTGTCATTTGATGAACGGGATCACATCATTAGGAGAATGATGTGATGGACAAGACTCATCCGTTAGCTTAGCATAATGATCGTTAAGTTTTATTGCTATTGGTTTCTTCATGACTTATACATGTTCCTCTGACTATGATATTATGCAACTCCCGAACACCGGAGGAACACCTTGTGTGCTATCAAACATCACAACTTAACTCGGTGATTATAAAGATGCTCTACATGTGTCTTCGAAGGTGTTTGTTGAGTTGGCATAGATCGATATTAGGATTTGTCACTCCGTGTTTCAGAGAGGTATCTCTAGGCCCTCTTTGTAATGTACATCACTATAAGCCTTGCAAGCAATGTGACTAATGAGTTAGTTACAGTATGATGCATTACGGAACGAGTAAAGAGACTTGCCAGTAACGAGATTGAACCGATGATACCGACGATCGAATCCTGGGCAAGTAACATACCGATGACAAAGGGAACTACCTATGTTGTAATGCGGTTTGACCAATAAAGATCTTCGTAGAATATGTAGGAGCCAATGTGAGCATCCAGGTTCCGCTATTGGTTTTTGATTGGAGATGTGTCTCGGTCATGTCTACATAGTTCTTGAACCCGTAGGGTCCGCATGCTTAACGTCCGATGACGATTTGTATTATGAGTTATGTGTTTTGGTGAACGAAGTTTGTTTGGAGTCCCGGATGACATCACAGACATGACGAGGAGTCTCAAAATGGTCGAGAGGTAAAGATTCATATATTGGAAGGTTGTATACGGACATGGGAATGGTTCCGGAGATGTTCGGGGATTTATCGGAGTACCGGGAGGCTATCGGAACCCCCCTGGAAAGTTAATGGGCCAGTTGGGCCATAGTGGAGAGAGGGAGGCTGCCACAAGAGGTGGTGCGCACCCCCCAAGCCCAAACCGAATTGGACTAGGGTTGGGGGCGCGGCCCCCCTTTCCTTCTTCCTTTCACTCCCTTTCCTCTTTCCCCTATGCATTGGAAGGAAGAGGACGAATCCTACTAGGTTTGGAGTACTAGTATGACTCCCCCCATGGCGCGCCACCCCTATGGCCGGCCTCCTCCTCCTCGCCTCCTTTATATATGTGGGCAGGGGGGCACCCAAGGACGCACAAGTTTCTCTTAGCCGTGTGTGGTGTCCCCTCCACAGATTACACCTCAGAACATATTGTCGCGATGCTTAGGCGAAGCCCTGCGCGGATCACATCACCAACACTGTCGTCATGCCGTCGTGTTGATGGAACTCTCCTTCGAGCATCTGCTGGATAAAGAGCTCGTAGGACATCATCTTGCGGAACGTGTGCTGAACACGGAGATGCGGTGCGTTCTGTACTTGGACCGGTTGGATCGTGAAGACGTTCGACTACATCAACCGCGTTAACATAACGCTTCTGCTTCCGGTCTACGAGGGTACATAGACACACTCTCCCTGTCTCATTGCTATGCATCTCCTAGATAGATCTTGCGTGAGCGTAGGAAAATTTTAAAATTGTATGCTACGTTCCCCAACATGATCCCTGTGATCAAAGGTGATCGGACAAAGCCGACCATGGGTTGAACTTCGGGGCAACAGGCTCCATGGCGTAAACATCCCTTAGTGTGCGCTTGCGCTCCCTTTTGGGGATATGGGTGGCGTAGATCATATTCACCGACGACTACAGCTACCCCGACAGAGCATATTACTACGTGGAGGTCGCCGACGACCAGGAGTAGTTTAGGAGGATCCCAGGCAGGAGGCATGCGCATCTTCGATCTGTATCCCTCTTTGTGCTAGTCATCTTATGACAACTTGTTTAACTTATGTCCGTTTTCAGATATTGTTGCTTTCGCTGACTCGTTTATGATCGAGCTTATGTATTCGAGCCCTCGAGGCCCCTAGCTTGTAATATGAAGCTTGTATGATCTTTAATTTGTGTCTAGAGTTGTGTTGTGATATATACATATGTGTCCTTGATCTTGGTCGTACACATTTGTGTGCATGATTTGTGTACGATCAAATCTGGAGCGTCACATTATGCCAGGAATGAATCAGCAGCGGATAAAAAACAGACGCTTGTCCGTTTACAGGCGAGCGTTGGGCCGCGGTTTGTTTTTGTTTCATCTTAAACGGACGTTGCGGAATGATTTGAGATGGTGCGTTGGAGTTTGCCTTACAATTTATTTTCTACGTTGCTCGGAAAACAAAAATGTAGTTCTTGTTCGACGGATCAAGCGACCGAGACATTTCGGATGCGAAAACTAGACCAACGACGGGGTTTTAAGGGGTTACTTCCCTAACTAATCTTCACCCCCCTTGATTTTCAGGGGGTGTACGCCTTCCACCCCCAATTCTTCCAATCACTTTAGCTAAACACACCCTAAAGTCAGTAAAATCTGCCCGTGTAGCATTGCTCTTTCGGACGCCCGCGCTCCAATTCGACCAGGTTTTGGCCGCGCAAGAGCCTGAGGATACGTATCCGTAAGTAGGGCCCGGTTTCAGTGACCCACTCAGCACCCAAAAAGGAGCTGCCCTACCACCAGTACTTCCCACTGGCTATAAACCCAGCCAGCCCTTGTCCCCGGCCAGACAAAGCCGCCTCTGTCACTCACTCGCTCTCGCCGGAGAACGTCCCTCTTAGCTCGCCGCTTCCACCCGCGTCTCTTCTCCGGCCATGGCCGTCACCGCCAGCAAACTTAGGGCGGACGCGCCGCAGTACGTCTACCACGGCAACCTTCCGCTCATTCCAACCCCGCCTTCTTATCACAAGACGGCGATGGGCGGCCCCCTCCCTCCACCCCCGCCTCCTCATCACAAGGCGGCGATGGGCGGCCCCCAGTACCACGCCCCGGCCAGCTCGATGGCTTTCCCGGTCTTTGCCAGCTACCCGACCCCGCCCCCGCCCCCGCCATTCGTTCCCGCTCCCGTACCAATCTACGGCGTTCCTCAGCCACAGCAGCCGGCATTCCCGGGTCATTTCCTCTTCTCTCCCCCTCCGCTGATGCGGCCAACCTCGACGCAGTGCCTCCTCGCCAAGGTTGCTCCCACGCCGCGGCGGCCAACCGCGCGGCAGTGCCGCCTCGGCAAGGTTGCCCCGTCGCCGCGGTGGCCAACCGCGCGGCAGTGCCGCCTCGGCAAGGTTGCCCCCTCGCCGCGGCGGCCAACCGTGCCGCAGTGCCGCCTCGGCAAGGTTGCCCCCTCGCCGCGGCGGCCAACCACGCCGCAGTGCCTCCTCGGCAAGGTTGCCCCCTCGCCGCGGCGGCCAACCACGCCGCAGTGCCTCCTCGGCAAGGTTCCCCCCTCGCTGCTGCGTCCAACCGCTCCGCAGTGCCTCCTCGGCAAGGTTGTCCCCTCGGCGCCACCAAAGCAGGCAGCGGTGGAGACTTCCCTCTGCAAGGATGCCCCCTCCCCGCTGCCGCCTTTGAGCACTGAGGCTGTCCCCTCGTCGCCACCGCCAACGGCGGTGCCCTCGAGCCGCACGGCTCTGAAAGTTTCGGCGCGGACGCACGGCCTCCCTCCGCACAGGCTCATGTTTTGGTCCGTCGACGTGGAGGCCGAGAAGAAGCAGGCGAAGGCGGCGGCCATGGCGAGAGCGGCCAAACCCGTGAAGACCGTGCAAGAAGAAGCACCTGCCCCAGTGCCGCGCCCTCGCGGACGGAAGGCCGGGCCGCGTCGGATGCAGGTGCAGCAGCCCGTGACAGGGAGAAGGAGCAGGGAGCTCTGTCGCAGGCAGGCGAAGGCTGCTCCAGCCGAGCTCACCTGCAAGCCGGCGGCGAGGTCGCCCTCGCCGGCGTTCACGACGAGGCTGCCGACGCCGAGGCCCGCGCCGGAGTGGCGCAACCCGCAGGTCACCACCGTCATGATCCGGAACATCCCCAACAGGCTCGAGTAAGTACATATCCAGCGACCACCACCATGCACCATGCACAGCATGACCTTCTCCTCCTTCCGGTAGATCCTCACTGCATGACCGACTATTTCGTGCGTTTAAGCTGATGAATCTTGGCGTTTTTACGCGCGCAGGCCGGCGGAGATGATGCAGTTGCTGGACGACCACTGCGCCCGCGCGAACAGGGAGGAGAAGCGCGGCGACGTGCCCGCCGCCTACGATTTCCTCTACCTGCCCATGGATTTCAGGTAATAAAATGCCGCAACACCCCCACACAAGAACATGAAATTACCGCCTGCATTTCTTCCTTTTTTGAGCAGTACTAGTAGTACTTAAAGAACTGTGAAAAGTTTGAACGAAAAGTTTTCTTTGTAAAAAACTGTGCAGTGAAAAGGTTATCTTTGTAACAAATGGATCGGAGCCAAGTTAAAGTTCAACCTCCTTTGATGTTCATCCCTGTCGTCTTTCGTCGGACAAAGGCAAAGAACAAAGTGACAGGACTAACAAGAAGAATAAACCATGCTAATGGACAAGCTAGCAGATACTGCTCCTTTGTCTTTTCAACAATTGTACTCCCTCTCTAAACTAATATACGAGCGATTGGATCACTATTAGTTTACGGAGGAAGTACTAGTACAGTAGTAGCTTAGTTTTGCTTAGCATGATGTCCTTTCCTGCATTATTTCTTGTTGTGTGCGAAACAACACCGTGAAAGTTATAAGCTCGTCACCTCAGCATGATGTTCTTTCCTACATTTCTCGGTCTGGATAAAGCTAAAGAACATACGGACAAACGAGTAAGGCTCGGAAAGAATTACCAGCGCTGTACTTGACAGAATAGACGTGCAGTTTGTTTGTACTAGTACATTTTCTTAAATCTTATATACAGTACTACTTGGTCAGTTCAAATTTGAACTGAAACAACAAAATTTTATTTTGGATTGGATCGGAGGGGGTGCTCATCAGTTGGAGTGGATTTTATTGGAAAGTTGCACGAAGGAATGCTGATGAAATAAAATCGTTTGTTTGTTGGTTGCCTCAAACCAGTCTGTGCAGCAACCTGGGGTACGCGTTCGTGAACCTCACGTCGGCCCAGGCGGCGCGCGGGCTCTACTCCGACCTGCACGGCGCCCGCTGGACGGTGTTCGGCACCAACAAGGTCATCGACATCTGCGCCGCGCGTATCCAGGTACGTACCGCACGCCTCGCTTGCCAATCGTTCCATCGCGTCAAACGCGCAATGATCCCGGCCTAGCCACCATGCAACATGCAGGCATGCGCTAGGCGTACGTGCTGATTGATGTATAGGCGCAAACAGCGGTGTCTCACGCACGCTCGTGTGTCGAATGGTTTTGCAGGGCAAGAAGGCGCTGGTGAAGCACTTCAGCAACTCCACCTTCCCGTGCGCCACCGACGACTACCTCCCGGCCGTCTTCTCGCCCCCGCGCGACGGCGCCGCCACCGACCCGTCCGTCGCCGGCGAGGCCACGCGCGTCGGCACCCGCGTCACTCCAGCCGCTACCCCGCCGGCCACGCCACGGGCGGAGCGGCTGGCAAGCAAGCCCGTGGCCCGTGGCCGTCGCCAGCGCTGGGTCATGAAGCCGGGCAGCGCGACAAGCTGCGCGTGAAGCGTACTATGCTCCATTGCTCGTTCGATCGTGGTAGAGTAGCAGCGTCGCACGGTCAAACCGGAGTCCGGCCATGCCTTCCCTTTCTCCTTTGGTGCAGGGAGGGAAGGCTGTTGGACTCTGGACATGAGCAAGCATCGCACTGCTCTACCACTGTGTGTCTCTTTGTTTCCAAGCCTCCACTTAGAAATCTCCATGAAATTTCTCCTCTGTGCGTACTGTGTAGCATCAGCCTCTGGTCTGTGCTGGCTGTGTAATGTGTCCGTAGCATGTGTCCTGTTCTGCTCTCTCAAAGCAAAAGATTGTCTGGTGTCTGGTGGCCGAGTCCCCATTGGCCCAGGCGTTGTACCTATTGTGCGTGCTGCAAGCTCTGTGTGTGTTGGGGGTTGGATGTTGGAACTAGAAGCTAGTCTGTGCTGCTTTCGGACTGCCAGTACTAGCATGGCATAGCATGGCATGCATGATGCATGCATGTTTATCCGTTTGTACCAGAAGAATCTCTGTCGCTCTGTCCATGTGATTCCATGGTCGCCATTAAATGGGGCAAGCAAAAGTACGCTGCTCTTCCGTGAAAACGGAGCACGTCCCTCGTCAGCACTTGGCCGTGCAAGTTTTTCTCTGGGATATGCCCCGGAAACTGAAAGGTAGACTACAAAAAAGCGCCAAAGAATTCTTTGTAAACAATGCTTTTAAATTTACCGTAGCAAAATACAAGAAATAATTCTTGTTTCTCTTGAAAAACCCAACCTGTATGTGCTGAGGTTCGTGTCTTTCCATGTTGCACAGGCGCACGTAGCAGGAGCATGCATGACTTTTGTTGAGTATATGGATTATTAGGAAGTATAGGATAGACTAAGATTTGGTTCTGCCTTATCTTGTACTCCAAGTTGATCTTTGCACTCCTATATATATATATGTCCACGGGGCTCAAGCAATACAACAACTATTCCACCAAATCTCTCTCTCCCTTCTAACATGGTATCTATCGCAAGTCGATCCTAAACCCTAGCCGCCACAGCTTCCGCACCCGCGCGCCGCCCCTGGGGCGGTCGGCCTCCATGACCGCCGCCGGGGGCCGCGCCGTCCGTACCTAGGGTTCGTCCGCCGGCCGTGTTGGACGGCTGCCTTAGAGAGTCTTTTTTCCGAGCCCTTGCTCCGGGTTTTTTCGCTCTCTTGCCGGTCGTTTTGATCGGCGTTTTTTTTTTGGTTTTCCGATCTAATCTTGATCGGTTTGCGTCGCCCGCGGCCGCCGTCGACCCTATGCGCCTCTACTCCGACCCCGGCGCGACTAGCCGGCCTCTCCTCCGACCCGCGGCCACGTGCGCCGAGGCGGCCCGTCCGGGCCAGTCGCCGTCCCCGCGTCGGTCCGCCCGTCGCCCTGCGCCAGCCATCACCGCCCTGCTCCGACCGGAACACCTGCATCGCCCCGACCCGGCGGCCTCGCACCATGCGACGGCCAATCATAGCAGTCACTCGCGCGCCGGCCCACCCATCGATCCACGTCACCCGCTTCGGCCGCGTCTGCACGGCGGCCCGGCGGTCTACCTCACCGGCCTCGTCCTCGGCTGCATCAGGCTCGTCGTCTGCCTCAACTCGGGCGTCGTTGCTCCGTTGGTCGCTCGGGCCTCGCTGCCCGGGCGCCTGGGCTGCTTTGGCAGCCCGGGAG
Organism: Secale cereale; assembly: GCA_902687465.1. Lineage (NCBI taxonomy): Eukaryota > Viridiplantae > Streptophyta > Magnoliopsida > Poales > Poaceae > Secale > Secale cereale. Next base: position 54,621,283 of record LR738714.1, on the reverse strand, counting down.
CCGGCTCTGACGTCCCGTTCCGTCCGTCGTCGCCGGCCTCATCCGGGACTCCGCCATCACTCCTCCATCGAGCGGCGTCCCCGACCTCGCGCGCGATCGGCTTGATCACCCGCTCGCCGCCGCGATCCGCCTCATCTACGCCGCGCGATCGACCTGGCCCGTCGGTCACGGGCGCCTCCGCAGGTCCCGTGAAGATCGTCCCGAGTACTGCGCGCCTCTCCGCCGATCGAGCATCGGGCTGCCGCTGCGTCCCCCCGTCGGGCCGCAGCGCCCCCCCCCTCGTGGTTCTCCTCGCGGCTACATCGACTCGTGCTTCGCCGCTGCGTCGCCCCTTCGGGCCATAGTGGTGCGATACGCGGTCTCCGCCGCCGCCCCGAGGCCGTCCCCGTGGTTGTACCGACTTGTGAACCGCCGTTGCGTCGCCCGTTCGGGCCGCAGCGTCGCGGCCCGCGGTCCCCGCCGTCGCCCCGACCCGCCTGCCGCCGCTGCGTCGCCCCTTCGGGCCGTAGCGTCGCGGCCCGCGGTCCACTCCGCCGTCACCGCGCGTCGACCTCCCGTGGTATACGCCGCGCCGTCTCCCTTGACGCGGGAACGCCACCATCCGCGCCGGTCTTCGTCACGCTGTCAGGGTTCTTCGCCTACTTCGAGCACCGCCGCCGCTAACCTAACCTAGCCGCCGCCGCCGCAGCCGTCAGGCCGCCGCCGCCGCTCTTCTTTGGCCTCCGCCGTCGCTACCTTCGTAGCCACCGCCGTTGCCCGTCCACCCCCTTCGTCTTTGTCCAAGCACCAGCCCGTCGCCAGCGTCGCCGTCATCTACCCCGACAACTTCGTCTACTCCGACCACCGTTGGTGACGTCGGCCCCGCGCCGATGGACGCCACAATCGTCGTCGAGTTCTTCTCTGCTGGCCCCTCCGACTTCTTCGACATGGCGTACAGCTCATGCAGGTCCCTCGTCTACGCATGCCCGGTGCTGGCAACACTGATGCGTGCCTTCATCCACGACGTGTCCCTGGGCCTGGCAAGCCTGGTCGACGCTTCGTCAACTTCGCCTTCGTCCGTCTATGCATGCTCGGTGCTGGCAACACCGGTGCGTGCCTTCGTCTACGATGTGTCCCCGGGCTTGGCAAACCCGCCGCGACGCGTCGTCAACAACATCTTCCCGGCGCACCACTACTTCGACACCACAGCGCCCATGCTAACTTGGCGCCCCCTTGCTCCCGCGGATCCACGGCGACTTCCTCGACACCGGCTACCCCGACTCAACATCGACCACGGCATTCTTCGCATGGCTACCTCGACCACGGCTCCACCACCCTACGCTCTCGGCTACATCGACAAACGGCACAAAGGGCTACCGCCTGCTTGAGCAACCTCGTCGGTTTTTCGCTCCAGGCACGACTCCGCGATGCATCGACCGTTACGACTGTGGGGGGGGGGG
>LR738714.1:54587388-54619783 GCA_902687465.1 Secale cereale | reverse complement strand
TTCCGTTCGCTTGCCTTCGGATTCTTCTCCAGTCTCACCGTCTGCGTCGCTACCGTTGTGACTGCGGGGGGATGTTGAGTATATGGATTATTAGGAAGTATAGGATAGACTAGGATTTGGTCCTGCCTTGTCTTGTACTCCAAGTTGATCTTTGTACTCCTATATATATGTCCACGGGGCTCAAGCAATACAACAACTATTTCACCAAATCTCTCTCTCCCTTCTAACAACTTTGATCATAACTTTCTCTGAATCCGCTATTTTTTTAAACTTGTTTTCAGCACCCTTCAGAAATTTTAAAAGACTATAACATAAATATGCGACCTTGGATTCTCAGAAATTGCACCATTTATAATTTGACCTCTTCTACCGTTTTACATATAAACTCCATTTTAACTTCAATTTTGCATGAGTATAAACCAATGATGTCACGTCCAACATCGCACAATTCGACAACATTCCAAATCAATAAATTCAAATTTTAAACTTCAATTTTCTAAAAATAAATAGTGTCTAAATGCAAAGAACATTAGGGTATGAATGCAACAAATAAGCAAAACTGTTCGTGAATAAATAAATTTGAACAAATTTAATGCCTGTGTAGCAAACCCTGAATGACATGGGCAATGCACCCGAACAACCCCTTAGACATACAAAAGCACCGCGGAAAGTGATACATAGTGTACAAACATAATGGTAAAAAAATGTTCTAACATGGAAAAATTTTGGTCGGCCGATCTATTTAGGTGAAGTTACAAATGGTCGGGTTGCGTCCCTACTCGCCTCCCCTTTTTTCTACCCTCCATCTCCCATTGCACAACCATATAATATCTTCATCGCCTTGGAGAGCTTCTGTATCTGAATCGTGGGAGGAGAACAAACAAAAATCCAAGAACTCATCTAGCATCGAGCACATTGAGATTATAGTGCTAATCGGGCTCATCTACACTAATAGAGTCGAAACCCAATTTCATATACATGACTCTAAGCAAAAATACACAACAAACTTGAAAAAATTTCAAACCAAACATACCTTCAGACAACTCGTCTTTGAGCTGGGAGGAGTGGGGAGAGTGGGATCGATTTCATTGGCGAGCTACCATGGAGTTTCAGTTGAGTTGGGAGGTGCGATTATTCTTGAATGTATTTCATACTAATTAATGGGGATTCCTCAAGTCTAGAACCATTCAGGATTGTGTTGCTTGGGCTTATGAATACCTCCATCAATTGGTATAGGTCTAAATCTTATCTTGTGGTTCTAAAATTGGACTTTCATAAGGCCTTTGACAAGCTTCGATACCAGATGATCCTAGCCATATTACAACAAAAGGGTTTTGGAACTAAATGGTGCTCTTGGGTGAAAGGTATTTTGTACTTATCAACTTCATTTGTTCATTTGAATGATGTCTTTGGATCCCAATTTAATTAAGTATGGAAGAGGAGTGAGCACTACTAGGGAAAACCTTATACACAGAATCTTACTAGCAGCGCGGTTCAAAATAAGGCGCTACTGCTACTTAGCAGTAGCGCGTGACAAAAAACCGTGCTACTCATACAAACATAGCAGTAGTGCATCAGGAGGAAACAGTGCTACTACTACAATTGCCACGACCGTGCCGCCATACTAGGTATAGCAGTAGCGCCTCTATCGAAAACGCGCTACTGCTATTGAATTAGTAGTAGAGGTTTTTGCCAACGCACGCTACTGCTAAGTTTAGTACACTCCTTGCAACTAAGTTTAGTCCCACCTCGCTCCGCGAACAGGGATTACTTCTCAAACTATCACAACCACTTGGCCTTCACTGAATTCTAGTGTAGGATTTGTGACCGCAATATGAGTCCTCACCGGTTCCTAGACCGGTGCAGACTCATATTGACAATTCAGATTCTACAAAAAAAAAATCATTGATGACCAATGTATTTTTGATGTTCATTTTTACATGCTAAGCCTTAGCAGTAGCACGTTTTGGCAGAAGGCGCTACTGCTATAGGCATAGCAGTAGAGCTTCTCGGGTAAAAGGTGCTACTGCTAAAGGTGCTAGAGCAGCTTCAGGCAGCCAGCCGCCTATGAAGCCCCGGGAGGTAGAGAGAATACCTGTCGAAGGTGCGTAGCGTTTCCATGTCGCCGGCCACCCGATCCTACCTCCGAAAGCGCTAGAGCACATACTGAACAATGATCTAAGGAGACTTCGTGAAGATGTGCTTGCCAGAGAGAAAAGCCTTCTCATCTCAGAAAATCCAGGATACCCGCTTTACGCGGCTCAGGTGCCGTGTGGGAGGGTGTTCGTCGAGAAATGGCCCGTGGATAAGTTCATCCTGCGATTTGACTATATCTATGACATGTTCCACATGACCAAGCTAGATTTTCAGTTCATCCGCATGTATGCGATGTATCTCAACTACATCATCAGTATCTACGTCGCGGACCCGTTCTATATGCACGAGGGCTTCTTGGCAGTCTGGAAAGAGCACCGTGACTATGCGAGCAAGTACCTCGGCGAGTTCATGATCGCTAATAAGGACAAGGAAGCATTTCTCCTGCCTTATCATCCCACGTAAGTCATCCGCGGATATCCTTTCATAAGTTTTAATTATTCCTTTGCAAGCATGGAGGCTAATTTGAGGTGTGATTATTTTGCGCAGCGGGGAGGGGGGCATCCTCATCTGTTTGTACCCAGAATACTCCCATGCTCTGTACTTGGACTCATCAAAGAACAACAGGAAAAAGGATTACACGCACACCAAGAGTATTCTTGATAGTGCCATGTTAAGCTTCAGCCTATCTGGTGGATATCTCAAGGTGAAAAAGTACAGGAAGAACGTGTTGTCTTTCGGCCATAAGACCGACTTCTGCTGTATCCAGCAACCACACACCAGTAAGGCTGATGGATTCTACCTCATGCATCACATTATCGAGTACAGAAGGGATAATCAACGCCTTCGCATGTTAGCTACTACCAACGGTGCCGAGATTGTCAACTAGGCCACAAGCATAGGAAAGACACTGGATCATTGAAACTGAGCTGATTTTGATCACGTACAGTGTGAACATGCCCAAGTGATCATGAAGCAGGTCCTCGAACCAACAGGGATGTTCTACCATGGGCCAATCATGCGGGATGATGTCCGAACACTGCTACTTGCTCAAAGTCTAGACCTTAAGCCTTTCACGAAGCTCGGGTGCTTTCTCCCTGACTATGAAGATTGGACCGCCGACATGGAGGACTAATTGTTGATGACATTGTGTCACTACTGTCTTTCTATCACAAAACTTTGAATTTATGCACGGCGAAACTATGTGATGTAATAAAACCATGGTCCCGAACTAGCGTAGATCGCTCTAGTTAATTAGTCTGGGTACGAGGAACTTCATCATTTATGTCTACTATAGGTTGCTTGTATTTTGCTAATTATGACTCTTTGTTTTCTGAAGTACATTATGTTGTATATTATCGTTCAATTCATTAATTGACGATGCAGGTACATAGATCATAGATGGCGAAGGACTGTTATGCCGTGTTCGTTGGGAGGGTTCGAGGAGTGTACGACCACTGGCCAGACACTCAGGCCCAGGTGGACAAGTACCCGGGTGCTAGCCACAGAGGGTTCGACAGCAGAGCCAAAACGGAAAGTAGTTACTTAAGGTGGACGCTTCGGCAAGAGCGGGGGCGGAACCGCCGGCGCTTCAAGTACTACATAGTCGCGGTATTGCTCATGCTGATCGCTCTTGTCTTCTACATCATGGTTTAGATAGAGATGATGAAACTTTTGTGTGTGCCATGACCATGCAGTTGCACTTTTTCGAGACATGACATGACTTGTGTATCTCTATTTTCAAGATGTGATGATATTTGTGTTGAATGATGATGATGGTATGACGAGACTAATGTATGTGTATGATATGATGAGAATAGTGTATGTTTATTATGATCCGATGAAACTACTGTATAGAGTTTGCATAAATACATCACAAATACGTAGAGGAATATAAATCTATAAAAGCAGGAATACTAGGAGCAGCGCTGGAAGGCATCTAGCAGCAACGCTGGATTAGCAGCAGCGCTTGCCTTTCTGCAGCGCTACAGATAGTTAGTCGTAGCGCTGGTCACGGCAGCGCTACTGCTAACCATACTTACCAGTAGCGCAGGTCAACGCTACTGCTATATGTATTTCAAGCGCTACTAGTAGGCTTTCTCCTAGTAGTGTTTGGTAGCCTTTGTACATCAGACTACTATATTTGCATAGAACACACAATCACATGTGGAAATAGTTTGTCATAGACACATCACACGTATACTAGCACAAGTCATGTACACGTGTGCACACGCGTACGCGTACTCCTACGAAGCACACACACATACACTATCGGAGTAAATGACTACGGGTAGCCTCATCAGCCCCTGGTATTTCAAAACATCGAGGCCGACTGCGCCCCTCAAGCAGCAGAAGCAAGGAGCCGCCTTCCAGAGGCTGGCTGGTCCAACCGGCTGGCTGATACAAGGCGGCAAGCTCCAAAGGACGGTCGCAACGCAGGCCGACTCCCGGCAGACGGCCCACTGTGCCCACGGAGTTTGCACCCACATAAAGATGACAAGACAGGGTGTGGCTATAATACAACCCACTACCCTCGAATCCAGGGCCAGATGTGGCCACAGTGCCACCCATCGGACGTACGTCCTTCGCCTGGCGCAACACTATAGCCACACCGCTTGTGACGTCATCGAAGACACAAGAAGCCATGCTCCCATGGCGGGCTGCCGGTACAGCCCCCAGGTGGCGGGACCTACCTGCCAGCGGAATACTAGAAGGCCGCAAGCCAGACCAGTCGGCCCAAGGAGAAGCCGGCTGGTGACCAGGCGGCCCTCCCCTACCTCGAAGATTGCACGCCCTTAACCTGAAGAGATAGGGAATGGCTACAGTGAAAGACTGCCAAGTGGCGGGACTGTAGCTACACTTCCCCGACAAAGCAGGCAGCATCAGTGGCATCGCTATAGTACCAAGCAGTCGGCGGGACCCACCAGGCGGCGGGCCCCAGTTTCCGGCGGAGAAGCCGGCCACGAGAGACACTGACAGCCGGGTCCTACACCCGGCATGATTACCATTATACCCCTGGGGGTGGGCCTATATAAACCCCCCAATGCACCCATGCAAAGGGTTCAGCTCCTGAGGGAGACCACACACCCATGTAGAGAGAAGAGATAGAGCTAGCTTTGCCCTTCTTCTTCCTCTCGCCGAATAGCTCGAGGAGCACTTGTATTCACTTGTTGATTAGTGAACACGTGGAGACCCCACGGAGCAGGACTAGGGGTGTTATCTCCTAGGAGAGCCCCGAACCTGGGTAAAGTCCGCCGGCATTCATGTCTCCGCCTTATCCCGCTTCCAGGCACCGGCGATGTCTTACTAGCTCCCACATTGATTAGCCATCCTTTGGCATATGTCGCACCAACCACCCGACATTTGGCGCCCACCGTTGGGCTAGGTGCACCGTCATTCGGAAGCCTGCTCTGGACGGGAACCTTCTTCCTCCTTGCCGAGCGCAGCCAGCCCGGTACGCCTGAAGGCGTTCATGCCGACGCGCTGCATGGCGCAGAAGTCGCCTCCGTGGCGAGCTATCTCGCTGATCTCATCTACGAGATTAGCCTCACCGACGAGCCCGCACTTGACGATGGCGCGGTCACCTACGAGAGCTGCTTCGTCGACCTCCTGGGCAAGCTCACCATCGCCAGTGAGCCGGCCTTCGACCAGGAGTCGGTCGGCTCCACCGGCCCGATGCTTGTCGACTCCGACACGGTGTCCCTCGATGCTTTTCCCACCAACGTGGTGGTCATCGATGACCTGCTTCCTCGCGCAGACAGCGGCGGTAGCACCATCACGGAGGTGCTCGTCATCAGCCACGGCGAGACGTACGAAGCCGTCGCCCATGACCTGCTGCAAGCGACGCTACAGGACTTGGCAGGTCCCAACGCAGCAGATGCCGGCACCGAGGCCCTAGAGACCTGCCGCGTCGCGCTTGCCGAAAGCGCCAACAAGCTGGCGGCCACGAGACGCCTCGCTGAGGCTTATTAGCGCGAGATCGACCGTGCCATCGGTGGCACTCCGGCTGTTGGAGAGCCCAGTCGCATGGGCGCGGTCCAACGACACGGGACCGCCCTCGCAAGCATGTTCGGGGCAGACCGCCCCGTCTATGCCATGCCTGTGGAAAACCTACGAGCTACCCAGGCGGCAGCATACGAGCTAGACCACCTGGAAGGTGACAAGCGCCGTTGCATGATGAAGCGCGTTCAGCAACTCATCGATACTGCTGGTGTGCAGCAAGAAGCCGGCCGCCGCGCGGCGGAGCCCGGCCAGCAGGCCAAGAATATCCCTCCTCGTCGAGAACGTGGCACGACCTCCCGGACGCCGACTGGCGGTGCCCGCGGTTCAGGAGATCCAGAGACGGCTGCAAGCCGCAGTCGAATGCGCATCACCATTGAGCGTGACCAAGACGGCCGCCCACGAGCGGTGAAATGATGGGACGACTATCAGCCTCCCCCGCGCAGGGAGAAGCGTGTCTCCCCACCGCCTGTTGAGCACCCGACGCTCAGCGGCCGGCTGGGACGCCGAGAATGAATCAGAGAAAATGACGCTCATCATCGGATCGATCGCCTGGCGCGATCCCATGAACTGGAAGAAGAAGACGCGATCGGTGCGCCTTGTTTTGGCCCTCGCATTCATGACGAGCCCTTTCCCAAAGGGTTCTCGCTCCCACGGGATACGCCTAAATATAACGGCTATGTGAAGCCGGAAGATTGGCTTGTCGACTACTCCACCGCCGTCAGCGTAGCGAACGGCAACAAGCACGTTGCCGTCAAGTATGTCCCGCTCATGCTCCAGGGCACAACACGGACTTGGCTCAACAGCCTGAAGCCTTACAGCGTCAACAACTGGGTGGATTTCACCAAGGTCTTCATCTGCAACTTCACGAGCACCTACAAGCGGCCGCCCAAGCCTCGCCAACTCTCTCTGTGCGTCCAAGGCCCGACCGAGTCCACCCGCGACTACCTGATGCGGTGGGCCGAACTGTGGAACTCCTGCGAAGGGGTGCACGAGGTGAAGGCCATAGAGTATTTCACGGCCGGGTGCAGAGAGGGCACTCTTCTCAAGCACCTACTCCTCTATGATGAGCCGGCTACACTCGATGAGCTGCTGACCACCGCAGACAAATACGCCATGGCCGATTCCTCCATGAAGTCGGAGCTCCAAGTGGATGCCTCCGGGAAAGTGCTCCCTCCGGCTCCCCGGACGCTGGTTGGCAATTCTAGTCGGCGCTAGCAGCAGAGCGACGACAAGCGCAAGGCCTCGATGCCGGCTTCCACCAGCCGGCAGGTGGCAATAGTTGGGGACCAGCAACCAGAAGGGCAACCTTTACCCAAGCATCCGAAAGGCGGCAAGCCAGCCCGGTAGCCGACATTTTCCTATGAGCAAACCCTCGACGCTCCCTGCAAGTTCCATAGCGGCGCAAAGCCATTCAATCACGTCACCCGGAAATTCCATTGGCTCACCAGAATCTCCAAAGGCGAGGGACTGCTACCACCGCCGCCTGCTGGTCAGCCGGCACCGCCTCGCCGGTAGTCGGCAGCTCGTCCAGCAGTCGGCGCTGTCCAAGATGAGTTCCCCGAAGAGCTTGCCGCCTACATTGTGTTCACCAGTGTGATTGATGACAAGCGCAGCCGGCGACAGCAGCATCAGGGAGTCAACGCTGTCGCATCTGATGCCCCAAAGTTTATGCAGTGGCCAGAAAAGCCGATCTAGTGGAGCCGAGATGATCACCCAGAGGTGATGCCTTCCCCTGGTTCTTATGCCTTGGTGCTGGACGCCACCTTTGCAACAGATAGGCGGGCTGCTCGTTTTTCCCGGGTTCTGATAGATGGCGGCAGCAGCATCAACATCCTTTACCGAGATACCATGGAGAAGTTGAACATCAAAGAAAGACAGCTCCAGCCCAGTCGGACCGTCTTCCACGACATTGTGCCCGATCTCTCCTGTTCACCAATCGGCAAGATCAAAATGGACGTCCTCTTCGGAGACAAAGATCATTTTCACCGTGAAGCAATTTGGTTGGAAGTGGTCGATCTCGAAAGCCCTTATCATGCACTGCTTGGCCGACCAGCTATGGCCAAGTTCATGGTAGTTCCGCACTATGCAAGATGAAGATGCCTGGGACCAAGGGTATTATCACCATAACCGGGGACTATAAGAAGTCGTCCGCTTGCGCTGCAGCCAGCAGCCAGCAGCCGCCTGATACATCCATTTTGCATCATGCTTTCATGATGATATTTATTGCACTATGGGCTGTTATTACACGTTATGTCACAATACTTATGCCTTTTCTCTCTTATTTTACAAGGTTTACATGAAGAGGAAGAATGCCGACAGCTAGAATTCTGGGCTGGAAAAGGAGCAAACATTGGAGACCTATTCTGCACAACTCTAAAATCCCCGAAACTCTACGAAACACCGTTTCAGAAAATATAAAAAATATCTGGCGAAAGAGATACGTCAGGGGGGCCACCATCTGTCCACAAGGGTGGGGGCGTGCCCCCTGCCTCATGAGCCACCTGGTGACTCCCCGATGCCCATCTTCTCCTATATGGGGTGTTTTGACCTGGAAAAAATCAGAAGGAGGCTTTCGGGACAAAACTCCACCGTCTCGAGGTGGAACCTTGGCGGAACCAATCTAGGGCTCTGGCAGAGCTGTTCTGCCGGGGATACTTCCCTCCGGGAGGGGGAAATCGTCACCGTCGTCATCACCAACAACTCTCACATCTTGGCGAGGGGGGGTTATCTTCATCAACATGTTCACCAGCACCATCTCCTCTCAAACCCTAGTTCATCTCTTGTATCCAATCTTCGTATCAAAACCTCAAATTGGTACCTCTAGGTTGCTAGTAGTGTTGATTACTCCTTATAGTTGATGCTAGTTGGTTTACTTGGTGGAAGATCATATGTTTAGAGCCAGTATGCACATTAATACATCTCTGATTATGAACATGAATATGCTTTGTGAGTAGTTACGTTTGTTCCTGAGGACATGGGAGAAGTCTTGCTATAAGTAGTCATGTGAATTTGGTATTCGTTCGATATTTTGATGAGATGTATGTTGTCTTTCCTCTAGTGGTGTCATGTGAACGTTGACTACATAACACTTCACCATTGTTTGGGCCTAGAGGAAGGCATTGGGAAGTAATAAGTAGATGATGGGTTGCTAGAGTGACAGAAGCTTAAACCCTAGTTTATGCGTTGCTTCGTAAGGGGCTGATTTGGAATCACATGTTTCATGATATGGTTAGGTTTACCTTAATAGTTCTTTTGTAGTTGCGGATGCTTGCAATAGAGGTTAATCATAAGTGGTATGCTTGTCCAAGTAAGATCAGAACCCAAGCACCGGTCCACCCACATATCAAATTATTAAAGTACCGAACGCGAATCATATGAACGTGATGAAAACCAGCTTGACGATAATTCCCATGTGTCCTCGGGAGCGCTTTCCTTCATATAATAGTTTGTCCAGTCTTGTCCTTTGCTACAAAAATGATTGGGCCATCTTGATGCACCTTATTTACTTTTACTATTTGTCACTTGCTACCAATTACCTTATCACAAAACTATCTGTTACCGATAATTTCAGTTCTTGCAGAAAATACCTTACTGAAAACTGCCTATCATTTCCTTCTGCTCCTCGTTGGGTTCGACACTCTTACTTATCAAAATACTACGATAGATCCCCTACACTTGTGGGTCATCAAGACTCTTTTCTGGCGCCGTTGCCGGGGAGTGAAGCGCCTTTGCTAAGTGGAATTTGGTAAGGAAAAATTTATAGTGTGCTGAAATTTACTGTCACTTGTTACTATGGCTCATAATCCTTTGAGGGGCTTGTTCCGGGTATCTTCACCCTGACCAGTAGAGAAAAAAGTTGCTCCTCAACCTACTAAACCTACTAAAAATGTTTGCTTTGAAATTCCTTCGGGTATAATAGAGAAACTGCTAGCTAATCCCTTAAAGGAGATGGAACACTGCATCCTGATTTGCACCTAATCTAGGTGGATGAAGTTTGTGGATTATTTAAGCTTGCAGGTATGCCCAAGGATGTTATTAAGAAGAAGGTCTTCCCTTTATCTTTGAAGGGAGATGCATTGACATGGTTTAGGCTATGCGATGATATTGGATCATGGAACTACAATCGATTGAAGTTGGAATTTCATCAGAAGTTCTATCCTATGCATCAGGTTCATCGTGATCGTAATTATATATATAATTTTTGGCCTCGTGAAGGAGAAAGTATCGCTCAAGCTTTGGGGAGGATTAAGTCAATGTTATAATCATGCCCCAATCATGAGCTCTCAAGAGAAATGATCATTCAAAACTTTTATGCTCGGCTTTCTCTCAATAATCGCTCCATACTCGATACTTCTTGTACTGGTTCTTTTATGATGAAGACTATTGAATTGAAATGGGATTTATTGGAAAGAATTAAACGCAACTCTGAAGATTGGGACCTCGACGAAGGTAAGGAGTCAGGTATAACCCCTAAGTTTGATTGTGTTAAATCTTTTATGGATACCGATGTTTTCAGTGAATTTAGCACTAAATATGGACTTGACTCTGAGATAGTAGCTTCTTTCTGTGAATCATTTGCTACTCATATTGATCTCCCCAAGGAGAAGTGGTTTAAATACCATCCTCCCATTGAAGTAAAAGTAGTTGAACCTATTAAAATTGAAGAAAAGACTATCACTTACAATATTGATCCTATTGTTCCTACTGCTTATACTGAGAAACCGTCTTTCCCTGTTAGGATAATAGATCATGATAAAGCTTCAACTGTGGTCCGTAAGAGTAATACTAGAACACCTACACCCTCTGAGAAAATTAAAGTTGAACCTAGTGTTACTATGGTTAAGGATCTCTTGGTCGAAAATTTAGATGGACATGTTATTTACCTCCAAGAGGAAGCTGCTAGAATCGCCAAACCTGATACTAGGAATAAACATAGGCCTGTTGTAGGCATGCCTGTTATTTCTGTTAAAATAGGAGATCATTGCTATCATGGTTTATGTGACGTAGGTGCTAGTGCAAGTGTAATACCTCATTCCTTATATAAAGAAATTATGCACGATAGTGCACCTACTGAGTTAGAAGGTATTGATGTTACTATTAAACTTGCTAATAGAGGCACTATTTCACCAGTTGGGATTGTTAGAGATGTTGAAGTCTTGTGTGGGAAGGTTAAATACCGTACGATTTTCTTGTTCTCAGTTCCCCAAAAGATGATTTTTGTCCCATTATATTTGGTAGACCCTTCTTAAATACTGTTAATGCTAAGATAGACTGCGAAAAGGATATTGTTACTGTTGGATTAGGGGATATGTCTCATCATTTTAACTTTGCTAAATTTCGTAGACAACCCCATGATAAAAAATTGCCTAGTAAGGATGAAATTATTGGTCTTGTTTCTATTGATGTACCTCGTAACGATCCATTAGAACAATATCTGCTAGACCATATAAATGATATGTATATGAATGGGAGAAGGGAAATAGATGAAATATTCTTTAAGCAGGGACCCTTATTGAAAAACAACTTGCATGTTGAAATTCTAGGGGATCCTCCTCCACCCAAGGGTGATCCCGTGTTTGAACTCAAACCATTACCTGATACTCTTAAGTATGTTTATCTCGATGAAAAGAAGATGTATCCGATTATTATTAGTGCTAACCTTTCAGAGCAGGAAGAAGAAACATTATTGAAAACTCTGAAGAAGCACTGTGCTGCTATCGGATATACTCTGGATGATCTTAAGGGCATTAGTCCCACTTTATGCCAACACAAGATAAAGTTGGAAGAGGACGCGAAACCGATTATCAATCATCAACGACGGTTAAACCCTAAGATGAAAGAAGTGGTAAGGAAGGAAATACTAAAGCTTCTAGAGGCAGGTATAATTTATCCAGTTGCTGATAGCCAGTGGGTAAGTCATGTCCATTGTGTCCCTAAGAAGGGAGGTATGACTGTTGTTCCTAATGATAAAGATGAATTGATCCCGCAAAGAATTGTTACAGGTTATAGGATGGTAATTGATTTCCGTAGATTAAATAAAGCCACTAAGAAAGATCATTACCCTTTGCCTTTTATTGATCAAATGCTAGAAAGGTTATCCAAACATACCCATTTTTGCTTTCTAGATGGTTATTCTGGTTTCTCTCAAATACCTGTGTCAAAAGGGGATCAAGAAAAGACCACTTTTACTTGTCCTTTCGGTACCTTTGCTTATAGACGTATACCTTTTGGTTCATGTAATGCACCTGCTACCTTTCAAAGATGCATGATGGCTATATTCTCTGATTTTTGTGAAAAGATTGTTGAGGTTTTCATGGATGATTTTCCGTTTACAGAACTTCTTTTGATGATTGCTTGAGCAACCTTGATCGAGTTTTACAGAGATGTGAAGAAACTAATTTTGTCTTGAATTGGGAAAAGTGACACTTTATGGTTAATGAAGGCATTGTCTTGGGTCATAATTTTTTTGAAAGAGGCATTGAAGTTGATAAAGCTAAGGTTGATGCTATTGAAAAGATGTCATGTCCCAAGGACATCAAAGGTATAAGAAGTTTCCTTGGTCATGCCGGGTTTTATAGGAGGTTCATTAAGGACTTCTCCAAAATCTCCAGGCCTCTGACTAATCTCTTACAAAAAGATGTTCCTTTTGTCTTTGATGATGATTGTGTAGAAGCATTTGAGATACTTAAGAAAGCATTGATCTCTTCACCTATTGTCCAGCCTCCCGACTGGAATTTACCCTTTGAGATTATGTGTGATGCTAGTGATTATGCTGTAGGTGTTGTTCTAGGACAAAGAGTTGATAAGAAATTGAATGTTATCCAATATGCTAGTAAAACTCTAGACAGTGCCCAGAGAAATTATGCTACTATTGAAAAGGAGTTTTTAGCAGTCGTATTTGCTTGTGATAAGTTTAGACCTTATATTGTTGATTCTAAAGTAACTATTCACACTGATCATGCTGCTATCAAATACCTTATGGAAAAGAAAGATGCTAAACCTAGACTTATTAGATGGGTTCTCCTGCTAAAAGAATTTGATTTGCATATTACTAATAGAAAGGGAGCTGAGAACCATGTTGCAGACAACTTGTCTAGGCTAGAGAATATTCTTGATGACCCACTACCAATAGATGATAGCTTTCCTGATGAACAATTAGCTTTCATAAATGCTTCTCGTACTACTCCATGGTATGCTGATTATGCTAATTACATTGTTGCTAAGTTTATACCACCTAGTTTCACATACCAGCAAAAGAAAAAGTTCTTCTATGATTTAAGACATTACTTCTGGGATGACCCACACCTTTATAAAGAAGGAGTAGATGGTATTATTAGACGTTGTGTGCCTGAGCATGAACATGAACAGATCCTACACAAGTGCCACTCCGACTCTTACGGAGGACACCGTGCTGGAGATAGAACTTCACATAAGGTATTGCAATCTGGTTTTTATTGGCCTACTCTCTTCAAGGATGCTCGTAAGTTTGTCTTATCTTGTGATGAATGTCAAAGAATTGGTAATATTAGTAGACGTCAAGAATGGATTATTCACTTGTTATTGAACCATTTGATGTCTGGGGCTTTGATTATATGGGACCATTTCCTTCCTGTAATGGGTATACAAATATTTTAGTTGTTGTTGATTACGTTACTAAGTGGGTAGAAGCTATTCCGACTAGTAGTGCTGATCACAACACCTCTATTAAGATGCTTAAGGAAGTTATTTTTATGAGGTTTGGAGTCCCTAGATATTTAATGACTGATGGTGGTTCACACTTTAGTCATGGCGCTTTCCGTTAAATGCTTGCTAAGTATGATGTTAATCATAGAATTGCATCCCCTTACCACCCCAGTCTAGTGGTCAAGTAGAACTAAGTAATAGAGAGCTAAAATTAATTTTGCAAAAGACTGTTAATAGGTAAAATTGGTCCAAGAAACTTTATGATGCATTATGGGCCTATAGAACTGCATACAAAAATCCTATGGGTATGTCTCCATATAAAATGGTTTATGGAAAAGCATGTCACTTACCTCTTGAGCTAGAACATAAGGCATATTGAGCTATTAAAGAGCTCAATTATGATTTCAAACTTGCCGGTGAGAAGAGGTTATTTGACATTATCTCACTAGATGAATGGAGAACCCAAGCTTATGAGAATGCGAAGCTATTTAAAGAAAAGGTTAAAAGATGGCATGACAAAAGGATACAGAAGCATGAGTTTAACGTAGGTGATTATGTCTTGCTATACTACTCTCATTTAAGATTTTTTGCAGGAAAACTTCTCTCTAAATGGGAAGGTCCTTACGTTATCGAGGAGGTCTATCGTTCCGGTGCCATAAAAATCAACAACTTCCAAGCCACAAATCCGAAGGTGGTGAACGGTCAAAGAATCAAACATTATATCTCAGGTAATGCTATAAATGTTGAAACCAATGTTATTGAAACCGTAACCCCGAAGGAATACATAAGGGACACTTTCCAGAACGATTCAGACCCCAAAAAGGAAGAGGTATGTGGTACGGTAAGTAAACCGACTCCAAAATAGTTCTAATGGCAATTTTCACCGTTTTGGAATATTTAGAAAAATAGAAAAATAAGAGGCAGTCCAGAAAGGACACGAGGCATCCACGAGGGTGGAGGGCGCGCCCCCTGCCTCGTGGGCACCTTGTGTGCCTCCGGGACTCCGTTATCTTGCACGTTACTTCTTTTGGTCGGTTTAAATTCACTATATATTCTCCCGAAGGTTTTGACCACCGTATCACGCAAAAATCCTCTGTTTTTGTTTCAAGTTGTTTCTGCCACACATTAGAGCAATATGCCGTCCCAGGATTCGGAGGGAGAAAGCTATGTGGCTGATCTCCTTGTTGACCCTAAGGTCTACGGGGACTGGGAGCATTATGGTTGGACCACGGAGGAAGAAGAAGACCATGATCCCAATGGAAAGGATTGGACCAGCTCAGATGAAGATTAAGTCCCATTACCTCAACGTGGGGACATGCATGTGGAGTTCAAAAAGTCAAGCTGATAACCCACAAGTGTAGGGTATCGCAACAGTTTTCGAGGGTAAAGTATTCAACCCAAATTTGTTGGGTCGACACAAGGGGAGCCAAAGAATACTCTTAAGTATTAGCAGCTGAGTTGTCAATTCAACCACACCTGGAAACTTAGTATCTGCAGCAAGATAGTTTAGTAGCAAAGTAATATGATAGTGTCGGTAGCAGCAATAAAAGTAACGATAGTATTTTTGTAGTTTTTATGATAGTAGCAACGGAAAGGTAAATAAGCAACTAGCAATATAGGTAAAGCTCGTAAGGATTGGATCGGTGATGGGAAATTACGCTGGATGCAATTCATCATGTAGAAGTTATAACCTAGGGTGATACAGAACTAGCTCCAGTTCATCAATGCAATGTAGGCATGTATTCCGAATATAGTCATACGTGCTTATGGAAAAGAACTTGCATGACATCTTTTGTCCTACCCTCCCATGGCAGCGGGGTCCTATTGGAAACTAAGGGATATTAAGGCCTCCTTTTAATAGAGTACCGGACCAAAGCATTAACACATAGTGAATACATGAAATCCTCATACTATGGTCATCACCGGGAGTGGTCCCGATTATTGTCACTTCGGGGTTGCCGGATCATAACACATAGTAGGTGCCTATAGACTTGCAAGATAGGATCAAGAACACACACATATTCATGAAAACATAATAGGTTCAGATCTGAAATCATGGCACTCGGGCCCTAGTGACAAGCATTAAGCATAGCAAAGTCATAGCAACATCAATCTCATAACATAGTGGATACTAGGGATCAAACCCTAACAAAACTAACTCGATTACATGATAGATCCCATCCAACCCATCATCGTCTAGCAAGCCTACGATGGAATTACTCACACACGGCAGTGAGCATCATGGAATTGGTGATGGAGGAAGTTTGATGATGACGATGGCGACAATCTCCACTCTCCGGAGCCCCGAACGGACTCCAGATCAGCCCTCCCGAGAGAGATTAGGGCTTGGCGGCGGCTTCGTCTCGTGAAACCCGATAATTCCTTCTCTCCTATTTTTTCTCCCCGAAACGGAAGATATAGGATCTGGTTGTATGTTGGTGGAGCATCGGGGGGCCCTCGAGGCAGGGGGCATGCCCCCACCCTCGAGGACAGGGTGTGGGCCCCTCGGTGAAGATCTTCTTGCAGATATTTTTTATATTTTCTGAAATAATTCTCCGTTGATTTTCAGGCGATTCCGAGAACTTTTTATTCTGCACAAAACAACACCATGGCAGTTCTGCTGAAAACAACGTCAGTCCGGGTTAGTTCCATTCAAATCATGCAAGTTAGAGTCCAAAACAAGGGCAAAAGGGTTTGGAAAAGTAGATACGTTGGAGACGTATCACAAGCCTCCCTGATAGAGCGAAGAAACCTAAGATCGAGTTTATCCCTTTTTGCCTCTTGCAGGAAAACAAGCAGGAACTATGCAAGAAGATATTAAGCCTTGAGCAGGAGATCAATGATCTAACGGAGCAAAATTCTATCCTTAAGCGCAAGTTAAGGAAGAAGCCTACATCATCGACAACTCCATCACCACCTCCGAAGAAGGAGACATAATCACATGGGTATGGGCACTCCCCTTGGCAACCGCCGAGCTTGGGGGAGGTGCCCCGGTATCATATCACCATCACACTCCTATCTTTACCGTTTTTCTTAGTTTGATCCTTTTGGTAATATCTTGATCTAGTAGAATAAAGTTTAGCATGATCTAGTTGTGATTTTTTGCTTTTTGATCTTTATCTTTGTAATCGAGTCCGTGAGCTATATAATAAAGATTAGTGTTGAGTTAAGGGCTTGATTCTCTCGCTATGGTCATGAGAGAATAAAAGAAAATATAAAAAGTATCAAAGAGATCATATTGATCTTATGAAAGGTAATGACTTCACATATAAAGAGTATGATGAATAAAATTTGTTGAGAGTTGACAAACATAGTTTTGGTCATCGTTGCAATTAATAGGAAGTAATAAGGAAAGAGAGGTTTTCACTTACAAATATACTATCTTGGACATCTTTTATGATTGTGAGTACTCATTAAAATATGACATGCTAAAGAGTTGATGTTGGACAAGGAAGACAACATAATGGGTTATGTTTTCTTATATCCAAAATAAAGTATATTGTCATGGATCACCCAACATGTTGAGCTTGCTTTTCCCCCTCATGCTAGCCAAAACTCCTTGCACAAAGTAGAGATACTACTTGTGCTTCCATACATCCTTAAACCCAGTTTTGCCATGAGAGTCCACCATACCTACCTATGGATTGAGTAAGATCCTCCAAGTAAGTTGTCATTGTTGCAAACTCTCTAAAATATGTATGATTTATTAGTGTGGAGAAAATAAGCTTTATACGATCTTGTGATATGGAAGTAATAAAAGCAACGGACTGAATAATAAAGGTCCCTATCACAAGTGGCAATATAAAGTGATGTTCTTTTGTGCTAATATTTTGTACATCCAACCATAAAAGCACGTGATAACCTCTGCTTCCCTCTGCAAAGGGCCTATCTATTATTCTTGCCTTATAAGAGTCAAGGTGATTTTCACCTTTCCTTTTTACATTTTATCCTTTGGCAAGCACATTGTGTTGGAAAGATCCTGACATATATACCCACTTGGATGTAAGCTATCATGATGTATTACTGTTGACATTACCCTTGAGGTAAAAGGTTGGGAGGCAACACTATAAGCCCCTATCTTTCTCTATGTCCAATTAAAACTCCATACCCATAAGTATTGTGTGAGTGTTAGCAATTGTGAAAGACTAGATGATAGTTGAGTATGTGGACTTGCTGAAAAGCTCTTATATTGACTCTTTCTGATGTTATGATAAATAGCAATTGCTTCAATGACTGAGATCATAGTTTGTTGGTTTTCAATGAAGTTTATGATTCATACTTGACATTGTGAATGGATAGTTACTTTAGCATAAGAGTCATATGACTATATATATATATATATATATATATATATATATATATATATATATATATATATATATATATATATATATATATATATATATATATATATATATATATATATATATATATATATATATATATATATATATATATGTGTGTGTGTGTGTGTGTGTGTGTGTGTGTGTTGCTATTATAAGAATGATCATGATGCCCTCATGTCCGTATTTTATTTTTATCGACACCTCTATCTCTAAACATGTGGACATATTTTTCGATATTGGCTTTCGCTTGAGGACAAGCGAGGTCTAAGCTTGGGGGAGTTGATACGTCCATTTTGCATCATGCTTTTATGTTGATATTTATTGCACTATGGGCTGTTATTACACGTTATGTCACAATACTTATGCCTTTTCTCTCTTATTTTACAAGGTTTACATGAAGAGGGAGAATGTCGGCAGCTGGAATTCTGGGCTAGAAAAGGAGCAAACATTGGAGACCTATTCTGCACAACTCAAAAAGCCCCGAAACTCCATGAAACACCGTTTCAGAAAATATAAAAAAATATCTCGCGAAAGAGATATGTCAGGGGGGCCACCACCTGTCCACGTGGGTGGGGTGCGCCCCCTGCCTCATGGGCCACCTGGTGACTCCCCGATGTCCATCTTCTCCTATATGGGGTGTTTTGACCTGGAAAAAAAATTTAGAAGGAGGCTTTCGGGACAAAACGCCGCCGTCTCGAGGCGGAACCTTGGCGGAACCAATCTAGGGCTCCGGCGGAGATGTTCTGTCGGGGATACTTCCCTCTGGGAGGGGGAAATCATCACCGCCGTCATCACCAGCAACTCTCCCATCTTGGGGAGGGTTATCTTCATCAACATCTTCACCAGCACCATGTCCTCTCAGACCCTAGTTCATCTCTTGTATCCAATCTTTGTATCAAAACCTCAGATTGGTACCTGTAGGTTGCTAGTAGTATTAATTACTCCTTGTAGTTGATGCTAGTTGGTTTACTTGGTGGAAGATCATATGTTCAGATCCATTATGCATATTAATACCTCTCTGATTATGAACATGAATATGCTTTGTAAGTAGTTACGTTTGTTCCTGAGGACATGGGAGAAGTCTTGCTATAAGTAGTCATGTGAATTTGGTATTCGTTCGATATTTTGATGAGATGTATGTTGTCTTTCCTCTAGTGGTGTCATGTGAACGTCGACTACATGGAACTTCACCATTGTTTGGGCATAGAGGAAGGCATTGGGAAGTAATAAGTAGATGATAGGTTGCTAGAGTGACAGAAGCTTTAACCCTAGTTTATGCGTTGCTTCGTAAGGGGCTGATTTGGTTCCACATTTTTCATGCTATGGTTAGGTTTACCTTAATACTTCTTTTGTAGTTGCGGATGCTTGCAATAGAGGTTAATCATAAGTGGGATGCTTGTCCAAGTAAGGGAAACACCCAAGCACCGGTCCACCCACATATCAAATTATCAAAGTACCGAATGCGAATCATATGAACGTGATGAAAACTAGCTTGACGATAATTCCCATGTGTCCTCGGGAGCGCTTTCCTTCATATAAGAGTTTGTCCAGGCTTGTCCTTTGCTACAAAAAGGATTGGGCCATCTTGTTGTACCTTATTTACTTTTACTATTTGTCACTTGCTACCAATTACCTTATCACAAAACTATCTGTTATGGATAATTTTAGTGTTTGCAGAAAATACCTTACTGAAAATTGCCTATCATTTCCTTCTGATCCTCGTTGGGTTCGACACTCTTACTTATCTAAAGGACTACGATAGATCCCCTACACTTGTGGGTCATCACCGGCTGGCCGAGTCCCTTGTAGGTGCTGCTGAGAAGAAGCTAGTGGACCGGGTGGTGGCCATGGCTGGCAAGCAGCCGGACCTGTCACCAGAGCCCAAAGAGTTAGAAACCCAGGCCTCCTTCCAGCCGGCTAAAGAAACCAAAAAGATACCCTTGGACCCAAACTATCCAGAAAGATTTGCTGTCATTGGGCCGAACCTCGACAGGAAATAGGAAAGCGAGCTCGTCAATTTCCTCCGTGAGAATCGGGACATCTTTGCATGGTCACCCAAGGACATGTCGGGTGTCCCGACGGATTTCGCCGAGCACAAGCTACATGTCAGAGCAGACGCCAAACCAGTTAAGCAGCCTCTACGCCGCCTGTCGGTAGAGAAGAGGAGGATTGTAGGTGAAGAAATAGCCCGGCTCCTGGCAGCCGGCTTCATCATGGAAGTATTCTTTCCAGAATTACCAACCCGGTACTTGTGCTGAAGAAAAACAACAAGTGGCGAATGTGTATGGATTATACCAGCCTCAACAAAGCTTGCCCCAAGGATCTGTTTGCCTTGCCGCGGATTGACCAAGTAATATACTCAACAGTCGGATGTGAGCTGCTGAGCTTTTTGGATGCCTATTCGTGATACCGCCAGATCAAGCTGGACCCGGCTGACCGCCTGAAGACCGCCTTCATCACACCATTCGGAGCCTTCTGCTACCTGACCATGACATTCGGCTTGAGAAATGCCGGTGCCACATTTCAGCGTTGCATGCAGAAATGCCTCCTCAAGCAACTCGGCAGAAATGCTCACGTCTATGTGGATGATATAGTGGTGAAGACGGAGAAGCGTGGCACGCTCTTGAAAGATCTCAAGGAGACCTTTGATAATCTGCGCCGTTTCCAGATCAAGCTCAACCCAGAAAAATATGTCTTTGGAGTACCAGCCGGCCAGCTCCTTGGCTTGCTGGTTTCAGAGCGTGGCATTGAGTGCAACCCGATGAAGGTCAAGGCCATCGAGAGGATGGAGAGGACCACCCGGCTGCGAGACGTCCAGAAGTTCATCGGCTGCTTGGCATCCCTCTGCCGTTTCATTAGTCAGTTAGGCGAGAAAGCTCTTCCCCTGTACCAGCTCATGAAGAAAACCGCTCACTTTGAGTGGAACGACAAGGCGGACGAGGCTTTCCTCCAATTGAAGAAGACATTGACCACGCCGCGTGTCCTGGCGGCTCCAACTGCTAAGGAGGCCATGCTCCTTTACATTGCCGCGACCAGCCGGGTGGTCAGCGCGGTCATCGTGGTACAACGCTCAGAAGACGGCAAGGCACAGCCGGTCCAAAGGCGTGTGTACTATTTAAGCGAGGTGTTGTCAACCTCAAAGCAGAACTACCGACACTACCAGAAGATGTGCTACGGCGTGTATTTCGCTACCAAGAAGCTCAAGCCATACTTTCAGGAGAACCCCATCACGGTTGTATGCACCACCCCACTTGCCAGGATCATAGGGAGCAGAGACGGATCAGGCCGGGTGGCCAAGTGGGCCATCGAGTTGGCTCCTTACGCCATCTTCTACCAGCCTCGTACCGCCATAAAATCTCAAGCATTGGCCGACTTCCTCGTCGACTGGGCCGAGACCCAGTACTTGCCGCCTGCGCCAGATTCCACCCATTGGCGGATGCACTTTGATGGCTTGAAGATGCGCACCGGCTTGGGAGCCGGCGTTGTCATCACCTCTCCCAAGGGCGACAAGCTCACATATACGCTGCAGATTCACTTCGCCGCCTCCAACAATGTGGCCGAGTACGAGGCACTAGTACACGGACTCCGGCTGGCCAAAGAGCTCGGCATCCGCCGGGTCCTGTGCTACGGCGACTCGGATTTGGTGGTCCAACAGTCATCTGGCGACTGGGATGCCAAGGATACAAACATGGCAAGCTACTGCTTCCTTGTCCAGCAACTCAGCGGATACTTTGAAGGCTGCGAGTTCCTTCATGTACCACGAGCCGACAACGAGCAAGCAGATGCCCTGGCATGGATCGGATCCACCCGGCAAGCTATACCAGCCGGTGCCTCCCTTCAGTGCCTCCTCAAGCCGTCTATCAAGCTTTCGCCAGAATTTGAGTCTATCTTCATATCGGCTGAACCCGAAGAAGTCGGATCCGACTTGGGGACTACAGCAGCCGGCCCAAGGACCTCAGCAGGCAGCGTGAGGACTGCAACAGTCGCACATGGCCCGGGGGCTTCGGAACCCGGCCCAGGGACTGCAGCAGTCGGCCTGGGGACTTTAGCAGATGACCCGGGGACTGCAGCAGTCGGCCCGGCGACTTCAACAATGCAGCAAGCGGCAGCCGAGTCCACTCTGCCACCTCCCAACCCGGCCGCCCTGATAACCGTAGCCGTGGTGGAAATAGATGAAGTCCAAGCTCCGTCATCGTCACAGCCCATCCTCAACTTCCTGGTGAACAGAGAGCTGCCGACTGATGAGATCTCAGCCCGGCAAGTTCAGCGTTGGGCAGGAGCCTACACAATAGTAATCAGAGAGCTTGTCAGATGCAGTGTGACTGGAGTCTTTCAGCGCTGCATAGAGCCAGAAAAGGGCAAGGCAACCCTCAAAAACATCCACCAAGGCGAGTGCAGCCACCACGCAGCTTCCAGATCCCTTGTCGCCAAAGCTTTCCGGCATGGTTTCTTCTGGCCGACTGCTTTGGAGGATGCCAAAGACTTGGTCAAACACTGCAAGGGATGTCAGAAATTCAGCTCCAAGCGACACCTGCCGGCTTCTGCACTCAAAACCACCCCCTCACTTGGCCCTTCGCCGTTTGGGGGTTGGATATGGTAGGCCCATTCAAGACATCACGCAACGGCATGACCCACCTGCTCGTCGATGCGGACAAGTTCACCAAGTGGATCAAAGCAAGGCCGATCAAGAAGCTCAATGGGCCGACTGCCGTAACCTTCATTGCAGATATCACCGTTCGGTACGGCATACCACACAGCATCATCACCGACAACGGCACCAACTTCGCCAAAGGCGCTGTGGCCCGTTTCTGCGCTACACAGGGCATCCAACTAGACTTAGCGTCTGTTTCCGATCCACAGCCAAACGGCTAGGTCGAGCGAGAAAATGGCCTCATCCTCTCCGGCATCAAGCCCCGACTGGTCGAGCCGTTGGAACGTTTGGCCGGCTACTGGATCGACGAGCTGCCGGCTGTCCTCTGGAGCCTCCGCACCACCCCAAACAAGTCAACCGGCTTCACCCCTTTCTTCCTCGTGTACGGGGCCGAGGCCGTCATCCCAACTGACATTGAGTTCGACTCACCTCGCGTCACAATGTACATGGAGGCGGAAGCAAAGGTGGCGCGAGAAGATGTCGTCGATCTGCTAGAAGAAGGCCGACTGTTAGCACTCAGCCGGTCCGCCATCTATCAGCAGAGTCTACGTTGCTATCACAGTCGGAAGGTCAAGCCGAAATCTTTCCCTCGGGGAGCACTCGGGGGCTCCCCTCTTTTATCTATATGATAAGTTTTTATGCCTACGAATGTATTATTCCATTCTCCTGCCCGGCACCGGGTTCGACCAGTCGGCTCGGAGGGGCTCGCCGCCTTATACTATGACAGTACTTCCTACAGTCGGACAAGTAATGTGCTGACATCTAAGCCCTCTCTTATCACAAGCCGCAGCTCACAGAGCGACTGTCCGGCTGGCAGGAGTTGAAGGCAAGAAAAGGTGCCCACATGAAAAATGGCTAAGGACCAAAGCACTTACATAGGCTAAGACGGCCCCTCGCCTTGCCGACTGACTGTTAAGCAGTCGGTCGGCTGGTTTCCTACTTAGCTTGCTACGTTCTAAAAAGGTAAAGTACTTGTCTCCCCAAGGCGGCCGAGCACTTGACCCAGCTGCAGTCCGCAGAGCGGTTGTTTGGCTGACAAGGCGGCCGCCAAGGGAAGACGACAAAGGAAATACAACCAACAAAGAACAGAAAAGCAAGACAAGTCGAAACCCGACAAAAGCATAAGCTCGTGCGAAATTTACTTTACATACCAAAAGGCCCAGTGGACGACATTCAACATAGTTTGAATAAACCCAGCGGGTGGAACCGTGCAAGTTTAACAAAGTTGATTCAAAAAAGAAAAGAGAGGAAAAGCTAAGGTAAAGATGGCCGCCTAGGCCAGAGGAGCAGCAGGCGGGTTCGGCAGGCTGGTAGAGGCGGTGGCGCCGACTGGTGGAGTGGCCGGCTGACGATGCTCGGCTTGGCTATCTTCGGCAGTAGCCGACGAACTCGCATGCGGCCCAGTGCTCGAGGCACGGTCGAGTTGAGGCTGGCCGTCTGCTCCATCTTCCGGCGCATCATTTTCACCATCCTCGTCCTCCTCATCCTCGCCTTCATTGCTAGAGGCGATCTCCTCCATCGAGTCCTCGCCGTCCTTATGGTTCAGCCCGAACCAATTCGGCGGCACCTCAACACCCTCTTCGTCCAGCTCGGGGACGAAGAAGGCGGTCTCGGTGTACTCGGCGATCGTTGTCACGCGTTGAGTAAGCTCGCGCCCTACTAGCATTAGCTCGGCGTTGGCCTCTTGGCGGAACATGGACAATTGGGCTAGATCTAGCCCAGGATACCATGCCTGGGCAAACTCCAAGGCTCATCGTGCGCCTGCTCGAGCTGAGGTGGCCTTCCACGCCTCGAGGCGACCGACCGCCACTTCCAGCCAGTCGGCGGTCCGCCTGGGGGTGCGTGGAGCCTAGGGGCCTGGCCAGAGGGCAGAAACCACCTGTGCACCAACGCGCTGCAGGCGATGGAGCATCCTATGAGCCGGCTGGAGACGAGCCTCGATGGCGAGGAGCTGTTCGACAAGAGTCCGAGGGGCGTTGCGTGCGATCTCCTTTCCATCCCGCCGCATCACGGCGGGCCTCGATGGCTAGGCTGGCGGAGACGGCGTAGCCAGGGAAGAAGTCTGCACAAGCAAAGAAAAGAAATTCGATTCAAAAGCCAACTCTTATAGCAAAAGAGACAAAGAGAGGAACAAGACGACTCACTGTCAATCATATCTTCAATCGCGCCATAGCCGCCGTTTAGCGCAGCCTCCGTCTCGACCCAGCCCGAGTGCTTGGTCTCGAACTCGGCCAGAAGATGGTTCTCGTTGTCATGGGCCGCCTAGATCTCCACCTTGTGCCGGTCCGCCTGGTCCTTTAGCTCCTTGACCAGACAGTCGCGCTCCTCGACCGCCTTGCTGCACTCCGCCTCCTTGGCGCGCAGCGCGGTCTGAGCCTCACCCAAGCTCTGCTGCAGGGTGGCATTGGCCTCTGCAAAGACAAGAAGGATAAACACAAGTCAACAGTCAAAAAAAAAGAGTAATTGCTAGAAGATCCGACTCGACTGCTCAGCAGTCGGCCCGAATCTTCGGGACTACACCCAATGGGTGCGCTGGCGCGCCCCCGCGAGAGAAAAAAGAGAGAAGGCAGGGTTCTTACTCCGACTCTGGGCCAAGTCGGCAGACCGCTTGGCCAGCACCCGTTCCTAAGAATTGAAGGTGGCCGTGCGGATGTTATGGTAATCCTACAAGAAAGATAGCAAGATAGAAGGAGTTACCACCTGGAGTTCAACCTTGAAGTTCCGAGCCGCCTGCTCCGCAGCCGGCCCAGAACACGGGGGCTACACCCAGCGGGTGCGCTGATGCGCCCCCTGAGAAGACCATGCAAAAACAAAAAATAGAGGCAGGAAGCTTACCCGGACAGCCGTCTGTGACGCCAGGAATGCCTTCGTATAATCCTGAAGGGCAGCACCTTGGGCCTGAAGCAGGGTCTGCACCCCGCGCGCAGCCATGTTCAAGACTCCCATTCCGCCTCCAGGCGTCCATTCCGGCGGGGCAGCGCTGGACTCTTCTGCCTCAGGGTCAGACGGGCCCGCTTCCCCGATCTCTTGCCGGCGCGGCATCGAAGCCGCCTTCACCGCGCGACGACGCCCTGGAGTACAACCCCCGGGGTCCTCACCACCAGCTCGCCCCCGACTAGCGGTTCTTGAGGCGTCTCGGGCTGGCCGGCCTGAGCACCAGCAGTTGGCGCCTGTGGAGGCACCTCCATCCTCGAGACAGCGGTGTCGCCCTCTTCCCGCTCCCGCACCGGCTGGTCGTCACCGGCTCCAACAGTCGGTGCTGGGACCTCTGGCACCAGTGGTGCAGACCGAAGAGGGATGACAAGCTGTGGAGCCTGGCCCTGCGCGGCCTCTTCCGCCGGCGCCCTGGTAGCGGCGTCCACCTGGGCCCGGCGTCAGCTTGGGCCCTGGCCGCCGCGTTCGCCTCCTCCTGCGCTGCCTTGGCCCCCTACTCCCTTTCCTTCTCTACCCTCTCTTGCTCCTCGCGCGCTTCCCGCGCGTTTTGCTCCGTCGTCGCCTGGAGCTCGACGCACGGGCCTACGCGGCGGGTGTTGGCAGAGCCCTCTGCGGCCCCAATCACGGAGGCGTAGTTTGACCGGTCAAGGGAAGAGGAGTCTTGATCGAAGCTAGATGGAAAAAAATCAGAAAGAATGTGTGAAGAAGAAAAGAGGAGAACTCTGGAAATTAAGAGCACTTACGCTGACACCATCGGCAGTTGCTTCGGGGCCCTCTGTAGCCGGTCCACTTTCGCGGCGGCCTCCTCCTGCCTGGTAATGGCGGCCGAGCTCTTGGGCTTTTTCGGTCGGTTGCCGAGCAGCAGCGAGTGGGCTTCGCGCTTCATTGCGCCGCCTGGTGCAGTCGACGTGGTGGAGGAGCTTGCGCCCGCCTTTACGACGACCGGAGGGCGGCGCGGCTTGGCCTCCTCCTCGTCGTCATCCGACCATTCATCCAGGCCCCCTCCTCCGGAGCCTCCGCCACCACACGCGGTGTCGTCTTCCTCCAAGGCGGCCGCCCCCAAGTCGGGGTCGTCCATATCGCTCACCGCCCGTTCTGGCAGATATTCCCGGCCCTCCTCCAGAGAACCAGCAGCCGACTGAGACATGAGGATCTGCAATGTGAGGAATTGATCAGGCGGCAAAACAACATTCGGCAGAAAAAGAGAAAGGGATTTAGAGGACTTACCGCTGGCGGCGGATGTGCGCGAGAGTACGACCGCTTGCTGAACTGCCCGTCCGACTCCAAGAGCTTGCAGTTGGAGATGTAGTTCACCAGTCGGGCCACCTCGGCACTCGACATCTCCTTGGTGCTCAGACGGCATGGTTCTGGTGCCCACTCATCTGGCTTATCATATGAGCCTGGCTTTGAAGAGGAAGCACTCGGCGCACCATGAAGGCACTCAGCAGATCGGCACCCGTGAGGCCCTCTTCATCCACCATCACCTTGAGTCGGGCGGCGGCGGCTGCGGAGGCGGCCGACAGCATCTTCGGCTTGAAGGCCCACTTGGAACGAGGCTCAGCTCATAGGCCGGCTACGTAAGCCGGCAAATTGGAGAAGTCGGGCGTCGGGTGGGCGTTCTTGACATAAAAATAAGATTTCTTCCATAGCTTGACTGACTGCGTCAAGCGTATGGCAGGGAAGCTATTTCCGGTACTCGGGCGTCGCACCGCGACGAAAGCCCCGCACTGCGCCGACTCCCCTTTGTCGGCAGTGCCGAGTTTGCAGTAAAAGAACTCCCCCAGAGCTCGAGGGTGGGGAGGATGCCGAGGTAGCCCTCACAAAGAGTGACGAAGGCAGATAGCAGCACCACCGTGTTAGGCGTGAGGTGGTGCGGCTGGAGCTGGTAGAACTGGAGGGAGGAGCGAAGGAAGCTGCTGGCCGGCAGGCCGAAGCCGTGGATGAAATGTTGCCGTAAGATGACGCGCTCGCCTTCCTCCGGCGCTGGCAAGAACTCCGCTGCGGGTGGAACGCCCACCTGGACGAAGCTGTCGACGGGCAGCCGCCGCGTCTGGTGGAGAAACTCGAGGTGACCGTCGTGGACGTCGGAGCCGTCGCACGCACCGGCATTCGCCTTATCTTGCGCCATCAGGGTCCAAAGCGCGGGGTGGAACGACGGATTTGTAGTGCGGATGGGCTCGGCGGCGACAAAGGACGGCGACACTCCGGCGAGATGCACGGGTGCGGTCGTTGCGAGGTGGAAATAGCAAGGGGAGAAGAGGACACGCGAGCGTCTGCCGCGCCCGTCCTCCCCTATTTATTGCCCCAGGCAGCGAAGCCGAGGGGGCATGTGTGGGATCGTGGGATTAACTGTGCCCGTGACCCCACTACCCCGCAATAACCGTGTAGTAACGTCGCGCATTCACTACGCCACGGAATCCCAGCCGCCCACCTCAACCGCATTGGATTCGTGCATGTGCCGAGGCGTGGTAGTGGTCGGCCCCAGCCTGAGGACCCGTCCCGTCGTGCGCGTGGGCTGGCAGGCCGGCTAGGCTAGCTAGCGCCGCGTGGCGCGCGGGTAGTGGGCAGTAGGCCTAGCCTCTGACCCGTGAAGACATCTGGCTCCCGCCACAACGTTCAAAAATCGCCACGCGGTCTGCCGGGTGCAGGATGACTCCTAGCTGTAGGCATCCTAGAAGACGGAGGAAGCGAGATTATCGGCACTCGGGCTAGGAATCTGCCGATGCTCCTTGCCCATTCAGCCGCGGCGCCCCGCCAGCTTTAGGGATTACTGTCGGAGTAAATGACCACGGGTAGCCTCATCAGCCCCCCTGGTATTTCAAAACATCGGGGTCGGCTGCGCCCCTCAAGCACCAGAAGCAAGGAGCCGCCTTCCAGAGGCCGGCTGGTCCAAGCGGCCGACTGACAGAAGGCGGCAAGCTCCAAAGGACGGGCGCAACGCAGGCCGACTCCCGGCAGGCAGCCCACTGTGCCCTCGGAGTTTGCACCCACATAAAGATGACAAGACAGGGCGTGGCTATAATACATCCCACTACTCCCGAATCCAGGGCCAGATGTGGCCACAGTGTCGTGCATTGGACGTACATCCTTCGCCTGGCGCAACACTGCAGCCACACCGCCTATGACGTCATCGAAGACAGAAGAAGCCATGCTCCCTTGACGGGCTGTCGGTACGGCCCCCAGGCAGCGGGACCTACCTGCCAACAGAACACTAGAAGGCCGCAAGCCAGACCAGTCGGCCCAAGGAGAAGCCGGCTGGTGACCAGGTGCCCCTCCCCTACCTCGAAGATTGCGCGCCATTAACCTGAAGAGATAGGGAATGGCTACAATGAAAGCCTGCCAAGCGGCAGGACTGTAGCCACACTTCTCTGACAAAGCACGCATCATCAGTGGCATCGCTACAGTACCAAGCAGTCGGCGGGACCCACCAGGCGGCGGGACCTAGCTACCGGCGGAGAAGCCGGACACCAGAGACACTCACAGCCGGGTCCTACACCCGGCATGATTACCATTATACCCCTGGGGGTGGGCCTATATAAACCCCCCAATGCACCAATGCAAAGGGTTCAGCTCCTGAGAGAGACAACACACCCACATAGAGAGATGAGATAGAGCTAGCCTTGCCCTTCTCCTTCCTCTTGTTGAACAGCTCGAGGAGCACTTGTATTCACTTGTTGATTAGTGAACATGCGGAGACCCCGCAGAGCAGGACTAGGGGTGTTATCTCCTAGGAGAGCCCCGAACCTGGGTAAAGTCCGTCGGCGTTCATGTCTCCGCCTTATGCCGCTTCCAGGCACCGGCGATGTCTTACTAGCTCCCACAATGATTAGCCATCCTTTGGCATATTTTGCACCAACCACCCGATATTTGGGGCCCACTGTGGGGCTAGGCCCACCGTCGTCCGAAGACATGCTCTGGACGGGAACCTTCTTCCTCCCTGGTGAGCGTAGCCAGTCCGGCACGCTAGGAGCTCGGTGCACGGGTCTACGCGGCGGGTGTTGGCAGAGCCCTCTGCGGCCCCAATCACGGAGGCGGAGTCCGACCGCTCTAGGGAAAGCGGAGTCCTGATCGAAGCAAGATGGCAAAAATTCAGAAAGAATGTGCGAAGAAGATAAGAGGAGAACTCCGGAAATTAAGAGCACTTACGCTGACACCATTGGCGGGTACTTCGGGGCCCTCTACAGCCGGTCCACCTTCGCAGCGGCCTCCTCCGGCCTGGTCGCGGCGGCCTCCTCCGGCCTGGTCGCGTCGGCCGAGCTCTTGGGCTTTTTTGGCCGGTTGCCGAGCAGCAACGAGTGGGCTCGGCGCTTCATGGCGCCGCCTGGTGCAGTCGACGTGGTGGAGGAGCTCACGCCCGTCTTTACGACGACCGGATGGTGGCACAGCCTGGCCTCCTCCTCGTCGTCATTCGGACAGTCGTCCAGGCCCCCTCCTCCGGAGCCACCTGCCCCGCCGCCGCCACCTCACGCGGTGTCTTGTTCCTCCAAGGCGGCTGCTCCCAATTCGGGGTCATCCATATCGCTCACCGCCCGGTCTGGCAGATATTCTCGGCCCTCCTCCAGAGCGTCGGCGGCCGACTGAGACACGAGGATCTGCAATGTGAGGAATTGATTAGGCGGCAAAACAACATTCGGCAGAAAAAGAGAAAGGGATTTAGAGGACTTACCGCTGGCGGCAGGTGTGCTTGGGAGTACAACCGCTTGCCGAACTGCCAGCCCAACTCCGAGAGCTTGCAGCTAGAGATGTAGTTCACCAGCCGGGCCACCTCGGCACTCGACATCTCCTTGGTTTTCAGACGGCATGGGACCCGGTGCCCACTCATCTGGCTTATCAGATGAGCCCGGCTTTGAAGAGGAAGCACTCGGCGCACCACGAAGGCAGTCAGCAGTTTGGCACCCGTGAAGCCCACTTCATCCACCATCACCTTGAGTCGGGAGACGACGGCTGCGGGGGCGGCCGACGGCGTCTTCGGCTTGAAGGCCCACCTGGAACGATGCTCAGCCGGCGGGCCGGGTACATAAGCCGGTAGATTGACGAAGTCGGCCGTCGGGTGGGTGTTCTTGACATAAAAATAAGATTTCTTCCATAGCTTGACCGACTGCGTCAAGCGTATGGCAAGGAAGTTGTTTCCAGTACTCGAGCGTCGCACTGCAACGAAAGCCCCGCACTGCCTCGACTACCCTTTGACGATAGTGCAGAGTTTGCAGTAGAAGAACTCCCCCCAGAGCTCGAGGGTGAGGAGGATGCCAAGGTAGCCCTCGCAAAGAGTGACGAAGGCAGATAGCAGCACCACCATGTTAGGCGTGAGGTGGTGCGGCTGGAGCTGGTAGAAATGGAGGAAGGAGCGGAGGAAGCTGCTGGCCGGCAGGCCGAAGCCGCGGAAGAAATGTTGCCGGAAGACGACGCGCTCGCCTTCCTCCGGCGCCGGCGAGATCTCCGCTGCGGGTGGAATGCACACCTTGACGAAGCTGTCGATGGGTAGCCGCTGCGTCTGGCAAAGAAACTCGAGGTGACCGTCGTGGACGTCGGAGCCATCCCACGAGCCGGCATTCGCCTTATCTTGCGCCATCAGGGTTCAATTCGTGCGGTGGAACGACGACTTTGCAGTTCGGATGGGCTCGGCGGCGACAAAGGACGACGGCACTCCGGCGAGATGCGGGGGTGCGATCGTTGCGAGGTGGAAATAGCAAGGGGAGAAGAGGACACGCGAGCATCTGCTGCGCCCCTACTCCCCCTACTTATTGCCCCAGGCGGCGAAGCCGAGGGGGCATGCGTGGGATCGTGGGATCAACTATGCCCACAACCCCACTACCCCGCAATAACCGTGCGGTAACGGCGCGCATTCACCGCGCCGCGGAATCCCAACCGTGCACCTCGACCACATCGGATCCGTGCGTGTGCCGAGGCGTGGTAGTGGTGGGCCCCAGCCGAAGGACCCGTCCCGTCGTGTGCGTGGGCTGGTAGGCCGATTAGGATAGCTAGTGCCGCGTGGCGCGCGGGTAGCGGGCGGTAGGCCTACCCTCTGAACAGTGAAGACATCTGGCTGCCGCCACAACGTTCAAAAATTGCCACGCGGCCTGCCGGGTGCAGGCCGACTCCTAGCTGTCGGCATCCTAGAAGACGGAGGAAGCAAGATTATCGGCACTCGGGCTAGGAAGCTGCCGATGCTCCTTGCCCATTCAGCCGCGGCATCCCGCCAGCTTCGAGGACTACCGTCGGAGTAAATGACCACGGGTAGCCTCATAAGCCCCCCTGGTATTTCAAAACATCGGGGCCGGCTGCGCCCCTCAAGCACCAGAAGCAAGGAGCCGCCTTCCAGAGGCCGGCTGGTCCAAGCGGCCAACTGACAGAAGGCAGCAAGGTCCAAAGGACGACCGCAACGCAGGCCGACTCCCGGCAGGCGGCCCACTATGCCCTTGGAGTTTGCACCCACCACTAGTGCAGAACCGGGCAATAGCACCGGTTCATAAGGCCCTTTAGTGCCGGTTCCATAATCGGCACTAAAGTGTGGGCACTAAAGCCCCCCCTCCTTTAGTACCGGTTCAGCACGAACCGGTGCTAAAGGGCAACCACGTGGCACGAGCCAGCTCCGGGGGCCGGGAGCCCTTTAGTACCTGTTGGTAAAACCAACCGGTACTACAAGGTTTTTTTTTTTTTTGGTTTTATGATTTCTTTTTCATTTAGT
>LR738714.1:54548463-54578224 GCA_902687465.1 Secale cereale | reverse complement strand
ACCTTTTCAGACTTCAATTTGTAGTGCTTTTCAATTTCACGGTCATTTAGCTCTCTCAAAACAAATCAGTAAATGAATGAAAAATACCAAATGAATTCAGAAAGGGCTAATAATTGATGATGTGGATTTGAATGGGGCATTTCGAACACACAAAAACTCTGGAGTTCAAAAAAATGCAATGATACTTCGAAAGAGATTGTCCATTTTGTACATGAAGTGCATCCAGTTTTTGCCGTGACCCTCTCTACTTTTTTGCACATGCCATCTGGGTGAAATGATGATACCATGCCAAGTTTCAACCTTTTCAGAGTTCAATTTGTAGTGCTTTTCAATTTCACGGCCATTTAACTCTCTCAAAACAAATCAGTAAATGAATGAAAAATACCAAATGAATTCAGAAAGGGCTGATAATTGATGATATGGATTTGAATGGTGTATTTTGAACACACAAAAGTCTGGAGTTCAAAAAAAGGCGCAATGCTCGTTAATTAGCTTCAAGCCTTTCGGAAGAGTGTACAAAGCACTGCACATAGCTCCGTGCAGTCTACACTATTCCTCAAGGTTTGAAGCTAAGCAACGTGCAGGTGAACATTGCGCCTCTCCCACACTGTCTGTGCACTCAAGGCTTATAAACCGCTCCTAGTGCCTCTCTCTTCACGAGGTGGGACTAAAAATCAGCTTACTAAGATACTCTAGTACCGGTTCATGCCATGAACCGGTACTAAAGGTGCCTAGCCTGACAACAGCCTGACACAGCATCATTAGTACCGGTTCGTGGCATGAACCGGTACTAGAGGTTGCCCACGAATCGGTACTAATGATCTCCGCCCGCCTAGCCGTTGGAACCGGCACTAATGGTCACATTAGTGCCGGTTCTGTTACAAACCGGGACTAATGTGCTTCACATTTGACCCTTTTTCTACTAGTGCACATAAAGATGACAAGACATGGCGTGTCTATAATACATCCCACTACCCACAAATCCAGGGCCAGATGTGGCCACCGTATTGCACATCGGACGTACATCCTTCGCCCGGAGCAACACTGTAGCCACACCGCCTGTGACGTCATCGAAGACAGAAGAAGCCATGCTCCCATGACGGGCTGTCGGTACGGCCCCCAGGCAGCGGGACCTACCTGCCAGTGGAACACTAGAAGGCCGCAAGCTAGACCAGTCGGCCCAAGGAGAAGCCGGCTGGTGACCAGGCGGCCCTCCCCTACCTCGAAGATTGCACGCCATTAACCTAAAGAGACAGGGAATGGCTACAGTGAAAGCCTGCCAAGCGGCGGGACTGTAGCCACACTTACCCGACAAAGCACGCATCATCAGTGGCATCACTATTGTACCAAGCAGTCGGCGGGACCCGCCAGGCGGCGGGCCCTAGCTACCGGCGGAGAAGCCGGCCACCAGAGACACTGACAGTCGGGTCCTACACCCGGCATGATTACCATTATACCCATGGGGGGTGGGCCTCTATAAACCCCCCAATGCACCAATGCAAAGGGTTCAGCTCCTGAGAGAGACCACACACCCACATAGAGAGAAGAGATAGAGCTAGCCTTGCCCTTCTCCTTCCTCTCGTCGAACAGCCG
The DNA here is from genome assembly GCA_902687465.1 of Secale cereale. Taxonomy (NCBI): domain Eukaryota; kingdom Viridiplantae; phylum Streptophyta; class Magnoliopsida; order Poales; family Poaceae; genus Secale; species Secale cereale. The sequence continues at coordinate 54,576,631 of LR738714.1, read as the reverse complement.
GAGGAGCACTTGTATTCACTTGTTTATTAGTGAACATGCGGAGACCCCGCATAGCAGGACTAGGGGTGTTATCTCCTAGGAGATCCCCGAACCTGGGTAAAGTCCGCCGGCGTTCATGTCTCCGCCTTATCCCGCTTCCAGGCACTGGCGACGTCTTACTAGCTCCCACAATGATTAGCCATCCTTTGGGATATGTCACATCAACCACCCGACATACACGAACACACATGCATACATGTACACACACGCAGCACAGACCCATACACGTACACACAAGCAGCACACACACGTACACATACAAACACATGTACACGTACACACGCGTACACGTACACACACATGCATCACACACATACACGCACACACACATCACACATATACACGTACACATCACACACGGGACCACTAGTCATTAAGACAAAAACATGAAGGGAACCACTTTTATAAAGCCTTGCCAAAATTTAGCAAGTGCCCTTAGGGTTTGCAAATATGTAAAGTGGGATGGTGGATTTAGCAACTTTGTAAAAAAATTGGGTGGGGGACCACTTATACAAAGGCCGTTGGAGGAGGTTTTTTTTTCCAAAGTTGCTAAAATAGCAAGTGAGTGCAAATATCGAAAGTCTGTTGGAGATGCTCTAAGGTGTATATGCATTGCAGATGAGTACTTACATAACCCAAAGTACAAATGAATATAATATTGACATATCACATTACATTATAAAAAAAACTATCACTAGTAGAAAAACGACCTTTAATCCCGGTTCGTAAGGACCATTAGTCCGGTTTTGCAACACACTAAAGGTGGGGACTAAAGGCCCCCCTTTAGTCCCGGTTCAACACGACCCGGGACTAAGAGCATCTCCACTAGCCCCCCAGGAAGCTCCCGAGGAGCATTTTTTCGGCGCGTCAAAAACGGTCCCAGCCGCATCCCCACGGGCTCGTTTTGCGCCGGATTTAGTGAAAACTACAACCGGCGCATGCAAGGGAAACCAAGGGAGCTGGAGCTCAGCTGGGGCGCCGGCGCTATATTTAGCTACTGCAAGGCCCACTGCCAGCCTCTCTCCTTCCTTCTCCTGCCTAGGCCCACCGCATGCGTTCACCCGCTGCCCCTCCGTCGCCTCCCGCCCTCCCGAGCTCGCGCCTCCTGCCCTCCCGCGCCAGCACCTTCTCCAGCACGGCCTCCGTGTCGGCCTTGTACTGCAGCGCCCAAAGCATGTTGAGGGAGGAGAGCAGCAAGACGAGGCAGTGGATCCAGGAGCGGCGGCAGGAGGAGGACGACGGGGTGCTGAAGGGGGCGATGGAGGCAGCTGGGAATGTCGGTGCTATCTTTTTGCCTCATGTGGCCCACCTGCAGCCACATCTCCTCCCCACCTTCTCTCCCCTCGTCGCTTTCTCCTCGCAGCCACCCACCCCCTCTCTCTCCTATTCTCTTCTTCTCTCTCTCTCCTCGTGGCCGGAGCTCGCACGTGCCCGCCTCTGCGTCGTGGAGGAGGGGGAGAGCTAGGGGTGGCGCGCGAGGTCGAAGCTGAGCGCGGCGCTGGCGGTGCTGTGGGTGGTGCTGGTGGTGAGCGGGGTGATGGCGCTGCACCGTCGACTCCGCCATGGTGCGCTGGTCAAGGCCGATGAGGGCATCGTGTGCATGTGTGATACGTCCAAAATGTATCTATAATTTATGCTTGCTCCATGCCACTTTTGGGTGATATTGCTATGATATTCATACACTTCCATACACTTTTGATCATATTTGGACTAACTTACTAATCTAGTGCACCCCAGTGCCAGTTTCTGTTTTCGGCTGTTTTTGTATTTCAGGTTTTCACGTTTCGAGAACTGCCCAGAAAAATCCAGAAAAATTATATAAAAAATCAACGATCCGGGAACGACACTGCCTCCGAAGGGCAGCCTGGGGGGGGCACAGGGGCTCCAGGCGCACTGTGGGCGCCCCCCCCCCGGGCCGCGCCGGGGGGGCGCCTGGGCCCCCCGAAGCCCGTCCGGTTCCCCCCTTTGGCATATATTTAGAGGGACCTCCGAAACCCTCAGAACAGGACTTCTTTTCGCGATCCCATCTCTGTTCCGCCGCCGCCGCCGCTTCCAAGATCGGGAGCACTAGGAGAACTCTTCCCGGCACCCTGCCGGAGAGGAGGATCACCACCGGGAGCTTCTCCACCACCATGGACGCCTCCCGGATGACTCGTGAGTAGTCTTCCTCGGACCATGAGTCCATGACCAGTAGCTATGTGATGTTCTCCTCCCGTTCTTGTGCTTCACTAATTAGTCCTCGTGAGCTGCCCTACATGATCGAGGCACCTATGTAATCCTTATGCCGTTGCTATGTTGAGTTTGCTGGGATCCGATGGATTATGAGATTATGTTCAGATTGATCTTGAGTAATATATTTGATTCACCTCTTTTATATTTTAGTTCATAAGTAATTCTTGCATGTTCTCCGTTGTTATTTATTGCTTTGGCCGAGTAATAGGTAGTGACTCCAAGAGGGAACATTATGCTTGATTGTGGGTTCATGCCCCTCGATGACTAGCTTGAGTGACAGAAACATGAGTTTAGGGGATGTGCTGTTGCCACAAGGGGGAAAACAACGGTGCTTGTGCCCGCGGGTGCAAGGATTGTTTACTTTACGCAAAGTTCTTTTAATGCAGTTGTCTGTTGCATTGAGTTTACACTATGGGTGGGACTCGCAACTTAATACCAGCGAGATGTTCTGGATAGATATCTCAAGGTGGATGATTAGTAGTAGATATTGATGGATTTCGGTCTACTTACTTTGGCGTACCGCCCATGCTTTGAACCTCAACCTTTCTTGCAATGTAGTCAACATTGGTTTGCGTTCGTGGTCCTCTCAGTTGCCCAGCTGTAATTTGTTTACCTCACATAGCTGTTTTATCGTCTTTTGGGAGAGAGACATCACTAGTGAACATCATGAGACTCCGGTCCATATTACCATCATTGATCACATCCACTATTTACTTTTCGCTATTTACTTACCATTGCAAAAACTATCTATCACTACTATCACTGCTTTTAATCCTGTGTGAACTACAAGGCCGGAGAGATTGACAACCTCTCTGTACTCGTTGGGAGAAAAGTTATTTGTATTTGTGTGCAGGTCCATGTTGGTTGCTACTAATCTGGCGCCGTAGCAATTGACACCTACTTGTTGAACCTAGGAGTCTCTGGGGATTTGATCCTTGGCATCTTTGCTAGGGGAAAACACTTCTACTTACTGCATCTTACACCTTCCACTTGGGGTAACCAACGAGGGGTTCGAGGCCCATCAAGGAGTATTTTCTGGCGCCGTTGCCGGGGACTCCACTCTTCAGGATAGGGGAGTTGCATGCTATCTTTTACCTTTGCTTTTTAGTCTTTTTAGTTTACTTTTCATTTTTGCTTTAGTTCCTTTTATCGAAAATCACAAAATTAGTTATCTTGCTTGCTTGCTACTATGGGTTCCACCGAGAACACCAAGTTGTGTGACTTCACTAGTCACAACAACGATGACTTTATCAGCACACCTATCACTACACCTGCCACTTCAGCACCTTCATATGAAATTAAACCTGCTTTACTTAACTTAGTCATGAGAGAACAATTCTTCGGTGCTGGAGATGATGCTGCTTTACACTTGAACAACTTTGTAGAACTTTGTGATATGCAAAAGTACCAAGAAATAGATGGTAATATTGTTAAGCTTAAGCTTTTTCCTTTCTCCTTGAGAGGAGCTAAAATTTGGTTTCAGTCTTTGCCTAGAAATAGCATAGATTCTTGGGACAAGTGCAAAGATGCTTTTATTGGAAAATACTATCCACCTGCTAAAATTATCCAACTTAGAAGTAACATCATGAATTTTAAACAATTGGATAATGAACACGTTGCCCAAGCTTGGGAACGTATGAAATCTCTTATCAAGAACTGCCCTACTCACGGTTTGACTACTTGGATGGTTATCCAAACTTTTTATGCAGGCTTGAACTTTACCTCGCGGAACTTGTTAGATTCGGCCGCGGGAGGAACTTTTATGTCAACTACACTTGGTGCTGCCACAAAGCTTCTCGATGAGATGATGACCAACTATTCCCAATGGCACACCGAACGCGCTCCAACAGGTAGGAAGGTAAACTCTGTCGAGGAGATTTCCTCCCTCAATGAAAAAGTTGACTTGATCATGTCTCTACTTTCGAAGCAATCTACTGTTGATCCTCGTGATGTTCCTTTAAATTCTTTGATTGCTCAAGAACAAGTAGATGTTAATTTTATCTCTAGAAACAATTTTAACAACAATGCTTATAGGAGTAACTTTGGTAACAATTCTAGACCGTTCCCCTCTAACTCTTATGGGAACAACAATGCTTATCCTAGTACCAAGAACTCCACTACTGAACTAGAGACCTTGCTTAGAGATTTCATCACTACCCAAAAAGCCTTTAATAAGAATGTAGAAGAGAAACTACATAAACTAGATGATCTTTCTTTTAAGGTAGACCACTTAGCCAATGAGGTAAAATTGCTAAAAATTGAAACTTCTTCTCTTAAGGAGAGGGAAGTCATCCCTATTAATGCTACTCAAGTGCAAATTAATGAAAATATTAGGATGATGGCTAAGCTTAAAGAGAGATGGGCTAGAGAAAGGGAGGAAGATGAAAGAATTAAGAGCCTTCCTACCCACCACACTGTTGCTACTATCCAAGTTATTGAGGATGTTCACACTCTTAGCACCCAATGTACTCCTGGTCCCAATGGACCTATTAATGGTGATGCTATATCAACTACCAACCAAGTGAACCTTAAGGACACCACTACCACTTTACTTGATGCTCGTGACCTTGATTTTCATAATTGCACTCTTACAGAAGTTATTGATTTCCTTCACAAAATGTCTAGAGATCCCCGCACTAGCACGCTCAACCTTGCCTTCACAGAGCATATCACTAATGCCCTTATCAAAGCTAGGGAGGAGAAACTTAGAGTAGAAGCCTCCATACCTAGAAAGCTAGAAGATGGTTGGGATCCTATGATAAAAAATTATTTGAATGACTTCTCTTGTTATGCATTATGTGATGTTGGTGCTAGTACCTCTGTTATGCCCAAAAGGATATATGATATGCTTAAATTGAAACCTTATGATTCTTGTTATTTTGGTGTTCGTCTCGTTGATTCTTCCATAAAGAAACCTTTGGGGAGGATCGACGATGTTCTTATTATTGTCAATGATAATTATGTGCTCGTTGATTTTACTATTATGGATATTTAATGTGACCCTTCATGTCCAATTATTTTGGGACGTCCCTTTTTGCGCACCGTTGGTGCTGTCATTGACATGAAAGAGGGTAATATAAAATTTCAGTTTCCTCTCAAGAAAGGGATGGAACACTTCCCTCGTAAGAAGGTCAAGTTACCTTTTGAGTCCGTTGTACGGGCTAGTTATTCTTTTACTCTTGATAAAACTTGATCTATGCATTATGCCTAGCTTAAAGGCATAAAAGAAAGCGCTTTTGGGAGGCAGCCCACATGAATAAATTTTTTGCTTTTGTTGAGTCTCGATGTTGTTTACTGCTGTAGCATCATCATTGTATCTTTGCTTTTCATATTTGTGCCAAGTATAGCCTCTGATTGCTAGAAAGTTCAAAAGTTGTGAGGTGCTGTCCAGGAAACAGATTATGTCCTGTTTTGCCTTACCTTCACTTTGCAAATTAAGAACTTGCTTTTTCTTTGCAAAAACCTTTTGGCAATCTTGAGAAACAGTAGAACTTCAAGAATATCCTTATTTCCAGCAAGGTATAATTATTTTATTAAGGGTACTAACCTCGCTAATCAGATTATGATGAGTTATGTATGAAGGGAGTTTTCAAGTGTGCGAGGGAAGATGATAAAAAGATTCAGGAGTGTCAAGCGCTCAAGCTTGGGGATGCCCCCGTGCACCCCCAAGAAATATTCAAGGAGACTCAAGCGTCTAAGCTTGGGGATGCCCCCGTGCATCCCCTTCTCCATCAACACTATCAGTTCGTCTTTCGTTTCGCTATATTTTTATCACTTCATGTGTTATGTGCTATGCTTGTAGCGTCTTGCTTTTAGTTTTCTTTTTAGTTTTTCATAATGAGACGGAACCCAGCATTCCTTTATGTGGGAGAGAAACACGCTCCACCTCTACCTAGAACATTACATAGAATTTTCATGTCTATCTATGCTGTGTGTGTTCTTTGTCTTTTAATAGCTACTATCATACTCTGCTCTTAGTATTCATGCTTATCTTTTCAAGAGCTTTTATTTAGTTGGTTGCTTGAACTCTCTTTAATTACCATGCTCACCTTATTAAGAGAGTTTGCTTCCATTGCATGGGTTAATGTGTCTATGATAAAGATGCTACTTTCATGATGGTGCTTAGTAGTTCAGGTTTTCTTTTTGGTTAATCTCAAGTAGCTGGGGGGTTCCCAATGTGTTATTGGAGTACCAACTTGGTTTGTTTGCCTATGATGTGGTATGGTTTAGTAATATCTTCCTTTGAGAATTTATTTTGATTGACTTGGCGTATGCTCACGCATATTCAAGACGGTAAAGAAAGTCTGTCAAGCCTTGATAATCTTTTATTTCTAAGTAGCGATATAACTACCATGCCTGATTCAATATTGCTTTGTCGCTCTGCATGATTATGACCGTCATTGCTCTCTTAGTTGGTCGCTCCCAGTCTTTTGCTAACCTCCACCTGTACTAAGCAAATTAACCATGCAATACATAGCTCATGGGAAAGTAGCCTAAAAACTATTGTGGTAAAGAATATGTTGCTTATGTATCTTATTTCTTATGAGTTGCTTGCTGAGCGGTAACCATGTTTCTGGGGACGCCATCAACTGTCACACTTTTTTTGAATATCATGTGAGTTGCTATGCATGTTCGTCTTGTCTGAAGTAAGGGTGATTTACCGTGGGTTGAATAACTATGCATATTGTTAGAGAAGAACATTGGGCCGCCAACCAAAGCCATGCATCATGGTGGAAGTTTTAGCTTGGACCTTAATCCTCAATCTCTTATGAGAATATGCTTATGCATTAAAGAGGAGTCCATCATCTATTTTCTATGTTGTCCCGGTATGGATGTCCTCAAGTTGAGATCTATCAAAAACGAGAAATCAAATGCGATCTATCTCCTTGGACCTTTGTACAGGTGGCATAGAGGTACCCCTTTGTGACACTTGGTTAAAACATATGCAATGCTATGATAACCCATGGGGATCCGAGCTAACTAGGATAAGGAGCGAGCACTATTGGTATTCGATGCATGAGGCTTGGAACTTATAAGATGTTTTATACATGACACATATGAAGTACTACTACCGTTGACACAATTGCTTCCATGTTTTCAAAATAAAAAGCTTTAGCACTTAACCATTCTTTTACTTTTATGTTGAAGCACCAACTACTGAGAGCATGATTGTCATTCTGAGTGTAATGTGCATTGTCCCAAAGTAGCATTGTCTTTTGCATGATTGTGATATCGTTTATTCTGAAATGATTGTATCTAGTCATCACTTAAACCTTGAAGGTGCCCTTGCATTTATGTTTTGCGTCACTAAAGGGGGCAAGCTAGATATCACTTTATCATATTTGCACATCATGTTCATTGCAAATCTTTTTGATGTTTCAGTTTCATGTTGTAAAACTTTCAGTCATTTGTGATTTTCTCTTGAGACAACTTAATTACTTTAGAATCATTGTCTCAGTAAGCTTTTGTCATATGACTATGAGAAAGTCCTATATGGTTAATAGCATGTCACCACAGAAATTATTCTTGTTATCATTTACCTACTCGAGGACGAGCAGGAATTAAGCTTGGGGATGTTGATACGTCCAAAACGTATCTATAATTTCTGCTTGCTCCATGCCACTTTTGGATGATATTGCTATGATATTCATACACTTCCATACACTTCTGATCATATTTGGACTAACTTACTAATCTAGTGCACCCCAGTGCCAGTTTCTGTTTTCGGCTGTTTTTGTATTTCAGGTTTTCACGTTTCGAGAACTGCCAAGAAAAATCCAGAAAAATTATATAAAAAATCAGCGATCCGGGAACGACACTGCCTCCGAAGGGCAGCCTGGGAGGGGCCACAGGGGCTCCAGGCGCCCTGTGGGCGTGCCCCCCCTGGGTCGCGCCGGGGGGGGGGGGGGGCGCCTGGGCCCCCCGAAGCCCGTCCGGTGCCCCCCTTTGGCATATATTTAGAGGGACCTCCGAAACCCTCAGAACAGGACTTCTTTTCGCGATCCCATCTCTGTTCCACCGCCGCCGCCGCTTCCAAGATCGGGAGCACCAGGAGAACTCTTCCCGGCACCCTGCCGGAGGGGAGGATCACCACCGGGAGCTTCTCCACCACCATGGACGCCTCCCGGATGACTCGTGAGTAGTCTCCCTTGGACCATGAGTCCATGACCAGTAGCTATCTGATGTTCTCCTCCCGTTCTTGTGCTTCACTAATTAGTCCTCGTGAGCTGCCCTACATGATCGAGGCACCTATGTAATCCTTATGCTGTTGCTATGTTGAGTTTGCTGGGATTCGATGGATTATGAGATTATATTCAGATTGATCTTGAGTAATATATTTGATTCACCTCTTTTATATTTTAGTTCATAAGTAATTCTTGCATGTTCTCCGTTGTTATTTATTGCTTTGGCCGAGTAATAGGTAGTGACTCCAAGAGGGAACGTTATGCTTGAATGTGGGTTCATGCCCCTCGATGACTAGCTTGAGTGACAGAAACATGAGTCTAGGGGATGTGCTGTTGCCACAAGGGGGAAAACAACGGTGCTTGTGCCCGTGGGTGCAAGGATTGTTACTTTACGCAAAGTTCTTTTAATGCAGTTGTCTGTTGCATTGAGTTTACACTATGGGTGGGACTCGCAACTTAATACCAGCGAGATGTTCTGGATAGATATCTCAAGGTGGATGATTAGTAGTAGATATTGATGGATTTCGGTCTAGTTACTTTGGCGTACCGCCCATGCTTTGAACCTCAACCTTTCTTGCAATGTAGTCAGCATTGGTTTGCGTTTGTGGTCCTGTCAATTGCCCAGCTGTAATTTGTTTACCTCACATAGCTGTTTTATCGTCTTTTGGGAGAGAGACATCACTAGTGAACATCATGAGACTCCGGTCCATATTACCATCATTGATCACATCCACTATTTACTTTTCGCTATTTACTTACTATTGCAAAAACTATCTATCACTGCTTTTAATCCTTTGTGAACTACAAGGCCGGAGAGATTGACAACCTCTATGTACTCGTTGGGAGCAAAGTTATTTGTATCTGTGTGCAGGTCCACGTTGGTTGCTACTAATCTGGCGCCGTAGCAATTGACACCTACTTGTTGAACCTAGGAGTCTCTGGGGATTCGATCCTTGGCATCTTTGCTAGGGGAAAACACTTCTACTTACTGCATCTTACACCTTCCACTTGGGGTAACCAACGAGGGGTTCGAGGCCCATCAATGTGCGAGGAGCACGCGCGCATGCTGCAGGACCAGTTCGCCGTCTTCGCCAACCACGTCCACGCCCTCGCCATCCTCGTCGCCACATTCCACTTTTCGCCGGCAGCCCCCCCAAGGGGCGAAAGAATGCCTCCTAGGGGGCAAACGGTTGGAGATGCTCTAAAGGCCCACCACGTGGCACTACCCCACGCCGGGGCTGGGGACCTTTAGTCCCGGTTGGTAACGTCAACCGGTACTAAAGGATTTATTTTTCATTTTTTTAAATTTATTTTTTAAATTTTCATTTTTCTGAATTATTTGACGATTTAATCTCTAATCACCCATCATCACTGCTGAAGTGTGAAGCACTCATTATAAATCGTCTAACTTCCCGGTCGGTCACCCATCCTCTCACTACTCCAACCTGAACACGCATAACTTCCGAGTTCTATTCCCCCTAGTTCCCAAGTCTGCACTTGTTGTTTTCCTGACAATAGTAAGCTGTCAATCCTATTAACCCTCAGAAGTTTAGCTTGAGCATGAAGTCACCTGTTTCAACGTTTGAGTTTGAAACTATTATTCTAAAAAACAATAATTATTTAGTAACACTAATATTTCTTGAATAAGTAGTTTTATCATAGTTTTACCATAGTTTGACCATATTTGACCAAAATATAAAATAATTGAAATAATTATTTAGTAACACTAATTTTACTGAATAATTATTTAGTAACACTAAAATTTCTTGAATAATTAGTTTGACCACAGTTCGACCAGATTTAACCAAAATTCAGATTTTTCAGGATTCTTAAAAATTGCAAAACAGCCTAAGGCGGTCAAAATCGGATGTGGATTTTCGTGCTGAACATTTCGATATATTATACTTTTTTCCCGACATTGTATGCAAAATATATAGTCGTTTTACTTTTTCATATTTTTTCCCAAAACATGTCGAAATTTGTGTTTTTAAATTTCCCTAACTGGTAGATGTAATAACATAACTACATCTCAAAGGATTTTAATTTTTGAAGTTTTCTTCATTTTCTTTTGTTTTTCTTTTCAAAACTGAAAATGCGATAGGGGGAGGGGGTAGAGTTTGAAAATTGCTCTTTAGTCCCGGTTTGTGTCTCCAACCGGAACTAAAGGTTAGACCCCTTTTGTCCCAGTTTGTGACACAAAACGGGACTAAAGGTTACACCCCTTTAGTCCCGGTTTGTGTCACAAACCGGGACTAAAGGGGCTCGTGGGGCCCCGGTCTGACGCCAGCCTGCCACCACCCCTTTAGTACCGGTTCGTGACACAAACCGGTACTAAAGGTTCAACACGAACCGGGACTAATGCATAGCCGTTCGAACCGGGACTAATGATACCATTAGTCCCGGGCCAAAATCGAATCGGGACTAATGTGTCTCACGTAAGGCCTTTTTCTACTAGTATATGTAAATTTAGAATCATATGTGCAAGACGCATGAACGTATATTTTGTTATCATAGTTCATCCCAATTAAAATAAATATAGTTCATTTTACAAAGATACTGTCGAAGGCTTTTGATACAAAAATTAAAATAAATCAAAAAGTGGAAGAATTCTTTTGGAGGCATGTGCACATTGATATGCTATTGTAGCAATAAGTTTTTGGTGTGTGTGTTTTTCTTTAATAAGCGACGAGGTTTGTGTGTATTTTGCATTGATAATCAAAAAGTAATAAAAACAAGACTAGCAAAAGAATTTGCAGAATTGAAATATGGAAGATTCTAGAATAGAGGAGAAACATGGTGCTCTGAGTTTTGGACATAGTATAATGCTTTGTGCTTCAGCTCAGCCATGTAATCGTCTAAATACCTCCTTCATTTCATAACGTAGTGCATTTGCGTTTTTCAAAATTTAAGTTTGATCATAAATTTAACCAACGTGGTGACTGCGGCGGGAGCAAATAATTATACCATTAAAAACTTCTTCAAATACGAAATCAGTGATATAATTTGTGCTCCGCAGCCGTCGCTCACGTTCATTAAATTTATGGTCAAATTTAAATCTCGAAAAGCGCGGACGCACTACATTAGAGCAACTCCAACGGGCCGACCCAAACGTACATCACTTTTGTCCGCTTTTTATCCGTTTGGTTCGCCCGTCTGCGCGTCCGCGTCCGCTTTTTCGTTTGGGTCGGTCGATACGCCCAACGGGAGGCAGACGCATTTTATGCATGTCCGCGTCGGCATTCAGTCGAACACCTGGTGAGCGAGCTCTCGCGCGTTCTGCGTGTCGCCGACGTCCGCTCGCCCCGGCCCCAGGCCCGACGCTCGCCGTGCCCGCCGCGGCTCGTGCGCGCAGCGCCCGCCGTACCTCGCCCCGGCCCCACGACCGCCGCAACGGCCTCGCTAGCTTGCTCCGCCCGCCGCAGCTCATGCCCCGCCCACCGCCGCACTAGCTAGGCCCCTCCGCGCCGTAGCTCTGCCCCTGCCCGACGCCCAGGCCCGCGCGCTCCTGCTGTGTGGCGGGGCGCGGCCGTGCCGAGCGTGCGAGCTCCTCCTACTGCGTGGTGGGGCGCGGCCGTGCCGGGCGCGCGAGTTCCCGAGCCATGGCGAGTTCCTCCTGCTCCGGGGTGGGGCGAGGCCGGGCCGGGCACGCGAGCTGCTGCTGCTGCATGCGGCACGGCGGCGTCCAAGCAGGGCGAGCGCGGCGGCGTGGCAGAACCTGTGTCATGGCTAGCGCGAGAGAGAGGAGAGAGAAAAAATATTCTGTGAGTGGATGGCAGGTGGACCACGCGGGACCGGCAGCGGACGAGAGAGACGCAGAAAGCGTCCGCTTTGTGTCCGCTTCGGGCCCAAATGTGTCTCAAATTTGGACCGGAAATGGATCCGCGTGGACACAAAGAAGACACAAATAAAAATGGGTCTTTGGGTTGGGCCGTCATTTTTGTCCGCGCTGACCCAAACGGACGGCGGCGGACAAAATGGGTACTCCCATTGGAGTTGCTCTTACAGAATGAGGAAGTATGACATGCGGCAAAATTTGATGCGGTGAATAGAACTATTAGGCTCGGTTTTTTGCCAAATTTTGCCACACTTGTGGTGGCCATTTTGTTAGCCATACTTTTTGTGGCAGCCACAGTTTGCCTAAGGTTAGTTGTGGCAAAATTAGTCATGAACCAAACATGCCCATAATATAAGACGCTTTTTGACATTACTGTAGTGTCAAAAAACGTCTTACATTACGAGACGGAGGGAGTAGATTTTGCCAACTCTTCACCATTGAATTAGCTTCATCCAAAAGCCAATCAAAATTATGCGCACCCTATACAGTGGTATAGATGCGTAGCGGATGCATTAAGCTGCGTGGATTCCATCAGTCTAACACAAACCGAGCGAGCGCGCTCATTGGCGGCTTCGCACTTCACAGTTGCTTGTTTGTTCGAGGATGCACCTCACAGTTCGATGTCAAGTCCGTCGGTCGAGCGATGCGACCGATCTGAAGCCCGCTGACGCAATGATGGACTGTGAACAGATTGACGGATCGAGCTCGATTGGATTGGACGCGCCTGCTTATTATCTTCAGAGCGGCCATAGCCAGCTTTCCATTCTGCTCGCCTTGCTTCTTTGCGTGCGAAATGCACGGAGGATCTTCTCGTCTCGGTAGCGAGCTATGCCGTCTATCTTCCTCGGGCACACCATCTCTCTCTCGCCACCGCCGTCCCTCATCACGTGCGTCGGCAAGCGTAGCCGCTGGCCACCGGACCACCGCAGCAGCCGTGACCGGCGTGGAGGCCCGTGCACGCGCGTCGCCGAGGGGGCTAGCTAGCTACTCGATCCTGGCAGCTAGGCCTTGAGGTCAAACGGCGCAAGCTGCTGCGTCGATCTGCGCGTGCTCGTTTGTTGCCTTGCTCATTCCCGGTGGCATGTCAAGGTCAAATCCGGAGCCTCGCCATGCCTCCCCTCTCCCATTTGGTGCAACGATGGCAGGGTGGGAGGGGAAGGCTGCCGGACTTTGGACATTAGCGCAGTACTCCTCCACTACCAGTCTACCACTATTGCATCTCTCTCTCTACTTCGGATCATTTTCTCTCTCTCTCTACTTGGGAGCAGTAGTATCACTTTAGTATCAGTGTCTTGGCCTATAGCCCTGTGCTGTCCATGTAATATGTTGTTAGCTCGTGTCTTCTTGTGCCTATGCTTTGCTTGATTGGAACCGGGATCACCGCAGTGCCGTTTGTAGTGGTAGAATCTCTGTCTCCATCTCTAGTCGCCATTAAATGAGGGGCATGCAAAATCGCGTTACCAAACAGCAGCTGCCACTTGCGTCTCTATCCCATCAGCAGTCAGCAGCCGGCCGTGCATGCATGTTGGCCTCTGTTCCAATTCGTCATGCAGTGGTAGTAACCTGAGAAAGAAAATGGCCGTTCCAATTTGACACATAGTCATTATCGGCGCCAGAGTAACAGTTTTAGTGTTTTTTAGCGCATGGCAGTTTTAGCTAGATGGATAATAGACATCGTGATCGAATGGGTACATGCTACTAGTAGTATTATTTTTTGAGGATCATGCCACTAGTCATTTGTTGTTGTTGTTTCAATGTTTCTAGCCGTCATGATGCGTAGAGCATACTGCGCAGATTGCTGCAGTATCCGTCCATCCATCCGTCAATCCGTAGGTTGTGTAACAAGCTCTGCTCAGCCAACTGCATGTCGATCGATGTCCCGGTTCATCGTCAAGTCGCTTGATGCATGAGCCTGTGGACGTAATGATGCCTCTGGCCTTTTGATTCAAAAGTAGGACTATATATACACTAATCGAAAGAAGGAGAAAATTGACGTGTCGAGGACGAATGGACGCGCTCCTCATGATCTCCCGTACCGTACGCCTGCTTATCCTGTGCCGTGCACCATGCATGCACGGTCTGGCCTCTTTCCTTTTTATTATCACAAGGAAAAAGTTCTCGTTCCTTCGCATGCATGCATGCGCAAGCCTCCGCATCGCCTTGGCCGCAGCAGGAGCATGCAGCCATCCATCGGCTGCACGGCAGGGTTTCCCACTAGGGCCGATCTGGATCTTCATTGGTCGTGGCGTACTGTCTGCCTCATCGGTGCAAAGACATGTATACCCACTGCCTGCCTTCTGCTCCGGTTCTGCCACTTGCCGCCCTCGCCGGTGCACCACTGGCCCAGTGCCTGCCCCTCTGCCTCCTACTGAGCCTAGGGTTTTCCGGTAGGCCGTGGGGTCGGCGGGGCCATGGCGCATGGGCGTGAGCAGGACACTGGCTCGATGAGCAGGAGCAGTTCAAAGCTCTGGTGTGGATGGTTTGGATTGGTGGCCAGACCACACTGCAATGCGATGCACGGCTGGTGTACTGGCGCGGAGCACCCGTCTCGTCTGTCCACGGAGCAAACGGCGGTGGCTACGTTTTCCGACGAATCCCGGCCTCTCCGCCTCGCATGTGTCGCTGCGGAAGCGGACCGCTCCGTCGTGTCACGGATCGGAGAGCACGGGTCTCGCGTCACAGCTAGTCCTTCGCTCCATCTCTCTGTCTCTCTCTCCATGTGTCGCAGTGTGCAAGAAAAGGTGGACGAGATGGCATGGCCGCCACGGCCATGAGCGTCACCCCACCGTGTCCCGTTCCAACACGTACGTTGGCTACAGTGGAAGAGTATATGCAGCGGTAGTCACTGCCTCACTGGGACAAGAGTGACACGACGTAGAAACTGCAACGGTAGGCTAGAGCCTAGAAGTGCAGCTCGGCTCACTCATTTAATGAGTCCCTATGTAGGTTAACTTAGTTTAATTTCATGTCAAGATGATCTAACGGCTCCCCTAATCTCATGTTACCACAGTGCTAATCCTATTTATACCCGCCACCAGGATGAACGTCCAGGCGTTGTGAATGTATTGAGGACAGAGGATATATGCCATTTATTAATTTTGAACATGGTACAATCGTGGATGATAACGTACACTCGCGATAGTGGATGGGCTAGGGCGCCAATCGGGCAAAATTAAAAATACCAAGAGTCGGAAAATTTTACGCAAGAGTCGAATTTAATTGATGCTCATGACCTATGGCAATTTTCACCTGGTTCTACCATTTATAAGGTTGGCAAGGCATATAAAACTTTCAACATAGCCTCAGAGATTTTGCCAGTTCTTAAATGGCTTGGAAAATTTGTTGTCAACTCGAGCCTAAACTTTTCTTTTGGCTTCTCGTTAATAACAGACTGCATACTAGAGCTCTTTTGCAGAGGAAAAACGTCTGTATACAGGACTATACTTGTGCCATGTGCCACATGCAGGAGCTAGAAATAAGAGATCATCCCTTTTTCTAGTGCCTTGCAATTGTGGTGCCAATACATATGTCCAATTGGACCCCCGATCATTTTGGCGTACAAGAGAAAATTGTCAATATTAAACAGCCCTTGAATGTGACTTTTGCAATGGAGGTCATCATCTTTGTTTCTTGGGCTATTTGAACTGCTAGGAATGACTTCATCTTTAACATATCACCCCAAGCCTATATACTTTCAGGAGAACATTCACAGAGGAACTAGAATGGGTCGTTTACAGAGTTAAGAGGAAGTATACAGTGGCTTTGAAGACTGGATATGTCTTTTATTCTGCTCAAGATGTTGTATTCTACTCCCTCCGTTCCTAAATATTTGTCTTTCTAGACATTTGAAATGTTACAACATACGGATGTATGTAGACATATTTTAGAGCGTAGGTTCACTCATTTTGCTTCGTATGTAGTCACTTGTTGAAATCTCTAGAAAGACAAATATTTAGGAATGGAGGGAGTATTGATTATTTTCCCCCTCTCTTAGGTTCTTTTTTCCCTTAATTAGGTCCTGTATAGTTATTCTTTCATTCTTTTGGACATTACTTCTGTATTACTTATTTGAAAGTTCATAAAAATACACAGCAGATGCCTGCTATTTCCTTCAAAAAGAAAAAAAAATTAAGATAACTTTTTTTCATGTGTAGAGTTTACAAGAACATCATGGTAAAATGGAGTACTCCTGGTGTGTAACACAATTTTATTTGTAAAACCTACCTACACTTATTTGGCTCTGGTTTGTAAAACATACTGGTACGGAGGGAGTACTATTTTTTGGATCGGGTTTGTAAAACAAGAAGAATGGAGGAATTGTGTTGCCCGTGTATTACAGAGAGGAGCACGATACATATACAACAGCGAGGACGTTGGCATTCCCTACATGCAGGGAAGTGGAGATCAGACGCCGGAAGGTTAGCTAGCTACCTAGACGTGTAGTTACAACAGCAACACATCTCATACGCACACATACTGGTACAACACCTGTCACGTTACAACTCAACACCCCCCGCAGTCCGAACGTCCAGGAAGAACATTCAGACTGGCTCGACAGTCACAAAACACCGATGACGGCAACTCCTTGGTGAAGATATCCACGAACTGCGAGGAAGTCGGAACATGGAGAACCTGGGCTTCACCGAGGGCCACACGATTGCGAACAAAATGAAGATTAATTTCGACATGCTTCGTCCGCTGATGCTGCACCGGGTTAGATGAGAGGTACATCGCGCTGACATTGTCGCAATACACCACCGTAGCTCGTCGTGGGGGGCGATGGAGCTCAGAGAGGAGTTGTCGTAGCCAGCAAGACTCGGCAACACAGTTGGCGACGGCACGGTACTCCGCCTCCGCACTAGAACGAGACACGATCGGTTGTCGCTTGGACGACCAAGAGATGAGGTTGCTGCCGAGGAACACGCAAACACCGGAAGTGGACTTGCGAGTGTTGGGACACCCGGCCCAATCAGCATCGCTATACGATATGAGGTCGTGTGAAGAGGAGTGATAGAACTGGAGACCATAGTGAGTGGTGCCGCGAAGGTGGCGCAAGACCTGTTTGATCAACTGGAAGTGTGAATCAAGCGGAGCATGCATGAACAAGCAAATCTCCTGGACGACATAGGTGAGATCCGGCCGTGTGAGTGTGAGGTACTGAAGGGCTCCGGCGATTGCTAGGCTTCTCGCCCCTCGTTGGTTACCCCAAGTGGAAGGTGTGAGATGTAGTGTTGCGGAAGTTTTTCCCTTGGCAAAGATACCAAGGATCGAATCCCCAGAGAGTCCTAGGTTCAACAAGAAAGTGTCAACTGCTACGGCGCCAGATATTAGCAATCAACGTGGACCTGCACACAGATACAAATAACTTTGCTCCCAACGAGTACAGAGAGGTTGTCAATCCCTCCGGCCTTGTAGTTCACAAAGGATTAAACGCAAATGATAGTAGTGATAGATAATGTTTGCAATAGTAAATGATAGCGAAAAGTAAATAGCGGATGTGATCAATGATGGTAATATGGACCGGAGTCTCATGATGTTCACTAGTGATTTCTCTCTCCCAAAAGACGATAAAACAGCTATGTGAGGTAAACGTATTACAGCTGGGCAATTGACAGGACCACGAACGCAAACCAATGCTGACTACATTGCAAGAAAGGTTGAGGTTCAAAGCATGGGAGGTACGCCAAAGTAAGTAGACCGAAATCCATCAATATCTACTACTAATCATCCACCTTGAGATATCTATCCAGAACATCTCGCTGGTATTAAGTTGCAAGCCCCACCCATAGTGTAAACTCAATGCAACAGACAACTGCATTAAAATAACTTTGCGTAAAGTAAACAATCCTTGCACCCGCGGGCACAAGCACCGTTGTTTTCCCCCTTGTGGCAACAGCACATCCCCTAGACTCATGTTTCTGTCACTCAAGCTAGTCATCGAGGGGTATGAACCCACAATCAAGCATAACGTTCCCTCTTGAAGTCACTACCTACTACTTGGCCAAAGCAATAAATAACAACGGAGAACATGCAAGAATTACTTGCGAACATAAATATAAAAGAGGTGAATCAAATATATTACTCAAGCACAAT
Source organism: Secale cereale (assembly GCA_902687465.1). Classification (NCBI taxonomy): domain Eukaryota; kingdom Viridiplantae; phylum Streptophyta; class Magnoliopsida; order Poales; family Poaceae; genus Secale; species Secale cereale. The sequence continues at coordinate 54,558,247 of LR738714.1, read as the reverse complement.
CTGAACATAATCTCATAATCCATCGGATCCCAGCAAACTCATCATAGCAACAACATAAGGATTAAATATGTGCCTCGATCATGTAGGGCAGCTCACGAGGACTAATTAGTAAAGCACAAGAACGGGAGGAGAACATCAAATAGCTACTGGTCATGGACTCATGGTCCAAGGGAGACTACTCACAACTAATCCGGGAGGCGTCCATGGTGGTGGAGAGGCTCCCGGTGGTGATCCTCCCCTCCGGCAGGGTGCCGGGAAGAGTTCTCCTGGTGCTCCCGATCTTGGAAGCGGCGGCGGCGGCGGAACAGAGATGAGATTGCGAAAAAGAGTTCCTGTTTCGAGGGTTTCTCGAGACGCTTTAAATATATGCCAAAGGGGGGCATCGGAGGAGCCTCGGGGGGCCCAGGCGCCCCCCCCCCGGCGCGGCCCGGGGGGGGGGGGGGCGCCGCCAGGGCGCCTGGAGCCCTGGTGCCCCCCCGGCTGTCCTTCGGGCGCACGGTAGTTTCTGGAACGCTGATTTTTTATATAATTTTTCTGGATTTTTCCTGGCAGTTCTCGTAATGTGAAAACCTGAAATACAAAAACAGCCGAAAATAGAAAACTGGCACTGGGGTGCACTGAGTTAATAGGTTAGTCCAAATATGATCAAAAGTGTATGGAACTGTATAAATAACATAGCAATATCACCCAAAAGAGGCATGGAGCAAGCAGAAATTATAGATACGTTTTGGACGTATCAACATCCCCAAGCTTAATTCCTGCTCGTCCTCGAGTAGGTAAATAATAACAAGAATAATTTCTGTGGTGACATGCTATTAACCATATAGGACTTTTCATAGTCATATGACAAAAGCTTACTGAGATAATGAATCTATAGTAATTAAGTTGCCTCATGAGAAAATCACAAAAAAATGAAGGTTTTACAATATGATACTGAAACATCAAATAGATTTGCAATGAACATGATGTGCAAATATGATAAAGTGATATCTAGCTTGCCCCATTTAGTGATGCAAACATAAATGCAGGGGCACCTTCAAGGTTTAAGTGATGACTAGATACAATGATTTCAAAATAAACGATATCACAATCATGCAAAAGACAATGCTACTTTGAGACAATGCACATTACACTTAGAATGACAATCATGCTCTCAGTAGTTGGTGCTTTTAAAAGAAGGTGGAGACTCAACATAAAAGTAAAAGAATGGCCCTTCACAGAGGGAAGCAGGGATTACTCATGTGCTAGAGCTTTTTATTTTGAAAACATAGAAACAATTTTGTCAACGGTAGTAGTACTTCATATGTGTTATGCATAAGACATCCTATAAGTTGCAAGCCTCATGCATCGAATACCAATAGTGCTCGCACCTTGTCCTAATTAGTTCGGATTTCCATGGATTGTCATTGCATTACATATGTTTCAACCAAGTGTCACAAAGGGGTACCTCTATGTCACCTGTACAAAGGTCCAAGGAGATAGATCGCATTTGATTTCTTGTTTTTGATAGATCTCAACTTGAGGACATCCATACCGGGACAACATAGAAAATAGATAATGGACTCCTCTTTAATGCTTAAGCATATTCTCATAAGAGATTGAGGATTAATGTCCAAGCTAAAACTTCCACCATGATACATGGCTTTGGTTGGCGGCCCAATGTTCTTCTCTAACAATATGCATACTCAAACCATTCAACCCATGGCAAATCACCCTTACTTCAAACAAGACGAACATGCATAGCAACTCACATGATATTCAACAAAATTGTAACAGTTGATGGCGTCCCCAGAAACATGGATACCGCTCAGCAAGCAACTTATAAGAAATAAGATACATAAGCGACATATTCTTTACCACAATAGTTTTTAAGCTACTTTCCCATGAGCTATGTATTGCAAAAACTGAAGGTTTTAAAGGTAGCACATGTAAATTTACTTGGAGTGGCGGTGAAATACCACATATAGGTAGGTATGGTGGACTCATATGGCATAACTAGTTTAAAAGGATGTGGATGCACAAGCAGTCAGTCCGCTTAGTACAGGTGGAGGTTAGCAAAAGACTGGGAGCGACCAACTAAGAGAGCAATGACGGTCATAATCATGCAGAGCGACAAAGCAATATTGAATCAGGCGTGGAAGTTATATCGCTATTCAGAAATAAAAGATCATCAAGGCTTGACAGACTTTCTTTACAGTCTTAAATATGCGTGAGCATACGCCAAGTCAATCAAAATAAATTCTCGAAGGAAGATATTACTAAACCATACGACATCATTGGCAAACAAATCATGTTGGTACTCCAATAACACATTGGGAACCCCCCCCCAGCTATTTGAGACTAACCATAAGAAAACATGAACTACTAAGCGCCATCATGCACGTAGCATCTTTATCATAGACATATCAACCAATGCAACGGAAGCAAACTCTCTTAATAAGATAATCATGATAGATAAAGAGAGTTCAAGCAACCAACTAAACAAAGCTCTTTAGAAAGATAAGCATGAAAACTGAGAGCTGAACATGATAGTAGCCATTAAAGGACAAAGAACACACACAGCAAAGATAGACATGAAAATTCTATGTTATGTTCTAGGTAGAAGTGGAGCGTGTTTCTCTCCCACATAAAGAAAGCTGAGTTCCGACTCGTTATTAAAAACTAAAAAAAATAAAATTAAAAACAAGACGCTCCAAGCATAGCACATAACACATGAAGTGATAAAAATATAGTGGAACGAAAGACGAACTGATAATGTTGATGGAGAAGGGGATGCACGGGGGCATCCCCAAGCTTAGACGCTTGAGTCTCCTTGAATATTTCTTGGGGGTGCACGGGGGCATCCCCAAGCTTGAGCGCTTGACACTCCTGAATCTTTTTATCATCTTCCCTCGCACACTTGAAAACTCCCTTCATACATAACTCATCATAATCTGATTAGCGAGGTTAGTACCCATAATAAAATAAATGTACCTTGCTGGAAATAAAGATATTCTTGAAGGTCTACTGTTTCTCAAGATTGCCAATAGGTTTTTGCAAAGAAAAAGCAAGCTCTTGTTTTGCAAAATGAAGGAAAGGCAAAACAGGACAGAATCTGTGAAAAATAGAACAGCAGGTAGTAAATGATTTATTCGGGGCACTTCTGCAACTCTAATAAAAAAACTCAAAACAGAAGCACGAAATACAATTATATAGAGAACGCTGTCGAAAAAATTCAGACAAAAAAGATGATCTGGTGATTTTATACAAATTTTTCTATCCAAGGACAGAATCTGTTTCCTGGACAGCACCTCACAACTTTTGAACTTTCTAGCAATCAGAGGCTATACTTGGCACAAAATTGAAAAGCAAAGATACAATGATGATGCTACTGTAGTAAACAACATCAAGACACAACAAAAGCAAAATAAAATTATTCATTGGGTTGCCTCCCAAGAGCGCTTTCTTTTATGCCATTAAGCTAGGCATAATGCATATAGATCAAGTTGTATCAATTGAACCATCATCAAGATCATCAAAAAGCTCTTCAATAATACAACTAGTCTTAAGAGGACTTTCAAATAAAGGCCTCATAGAGATACTTCTAGGTAGAAGACCAAAAGGATAAAAGTCAAGGGAAGATTCATTTATAAATTCATCAAAGACAGGTGTTTCTTCCAAAGTCTTTACAGTTTCAACCCCTTTGGCAATAGGTGGATTACTTTTAGAGCGGGGAGCCTTTGGAACGTGAACGAACTTAGGCTCCTTCTTTGCCGGAGTTTCTACCTTTTTGGTTTTGATTGAGGAGAAGGTGGTTCCTAGAGTATCAAAGGTATCCTCAATCTTGTCTATCCTAGAAGAGTCCAAGTCATGGAATTTGACGGTCTCCAAAATTTTGAAAATTTTATGCATGGAGCTATCAAGTATATTCAAATTCCCTTGGATCTTACGATCCAACTCATTTATCTTATTAATGCTTGGCATCTCTAGCTCTATCTTTTCAAGTTTTTTCATAATGTGAGCTAGGGTGATGTCCTCTCGAATGCTAACAATAGGGAGATTCCCAACAAGATTTTCAATAATACTAAGAGACTCCCAAACTGGGGCCTCTAGGAAATTCCCATTGATAGCAGTATCTAGAATAAACCTATTCCAAGAAGTAATTCCAACATAAAAATTTCTAAGCAGGATAGTAGTAGGTTGCTTCTTGGTGGCTCTTTTTTGTGAATCATTAATTCTATACCAAGCATCTTTCAAACTTTCCCCACCTCTTTGTTTAAAGGTGAGAACTTCTGCCTCGTCAAAGACAAAAGGACCCGACATAATGACAACTAAAGAACGAGATAACTATTTTTGTGATTTTCGATAAAAAGGTACTAAAGCAAAAACTGAAAGGTAAACTAACAAGACTAAAAAGCAAAGGTAAAAGATAGCATGCAACTCCCCTATCTTGAAGAGTGAAGTCCCCGGCAACGGCGCCAGAAAAACTCTTGCTAGGCTTCTCGCCCCTCGTTGGTTACCCCAAGTGGAAGGTGTGAGATGTAGTGTTGTGGAAGTTTTTCCCTTGGCAAAGATACCAAGGATCGAATCCCCAGAGACTCCTAGGTTCAACAAGAAAGTGTCAACTGCTACGGTGCCAGATATTAGCAATCAACGTGGACCTGCACACAGATACAAATAACTTTGCTCCCAACGAGTACAGAGAGGTTGTCAATCCCTCCGGCCTTGTAGTTCACAAAGGATTAAACACAAATGATAGTAGTGATAGATAATGTTTGCAATAGTAAATGATAGCGAAAAGTAAATAGCGGATGTGATCAATGATGGTAATATGGACCGGAGTCTCATGATGTTCACTAGTGATGTCTCTCTCCCAAAAGACGATAAAACAGCTATGTGAGGTAAACGAATTACAGGTGGGCAATTTACAGGACCACGAACGCAAACCAATGCTGACTACATTGCAAGAAAGGTTGAGGTTCAAAGCATGGGCGGTACGCCAAAGTAAGTAGACCGAAATCCATCAATATCTACTACTAATCATCCACCTTGAGATATCTATCCAGAACATCTCGCTGGTATTAACTTGCGAGCCCCACCCATAGTGTAAACTCAATGCAACAGACAACTGCATTAAAATAACTTTGCGTAAAGTAAACAATCCTTGCACCCGCGGGCACAAGCACCGTTGTTTTCCCCCGTGTGGCAACAACACATCCCCTAGACTCATGTTTCTGTCACTCAAGCTAGTCATCGAGGGGCATGAACCCACAATCAAGCATAACGTTCCCTCTTGAAGTCACTACCTACTACTTGGCCAAAGCAATAAATAACAACGGAGAACATGCAAGAATTACTTATGAACATAAATATAAAAGAGGTGAATCAAATATATTACTCAAGCACAATCTGAACATAATCTCATAATCCATCGGATCCCAGCAAACTCATCATAGCAACAGCATAAGGATTACATATGTGCCTCGATCATGTAGGGCAGCTCACGAGGACTAATTAGTGAAGCACAAGAACGGGAGGAGAACATCACATAGCTACTGGTCATGGACTCATGGTCCAAGGGAGACTACTCACAACTCATCCGGGAGGCGTCCATGGTGGTGGAGAGGCTCCCGGTGGTGATCCTCCCCTCCGTCAGGGTGCCGGGAAGAGTTCTCCTGGTGCTCCCGATCTTGGAAGCGGCGGCGGCGGCGGAACAGAGATGAGATCGCGAAAAAGAATTCCTGTTTCGAGGATTTCTCGAGACGCTTTAAATATATGCCAAAGGGGGGGCATCGGAGGAGCCTCGGGGGGCCCAGGCGCCCCCCCGGCGCGGCCCAAGAGGGGGGGGGGGCGCCGCCTGGAGCCCTGGCGGCCCCCCCGGCTGTCCTTCGGGCGCACGGTAGTTTCTGGAACACTGATTTTTTATATAATTTTTCTGGATTTTTCCTGGCAGTTCTCGTAATATGAAAACCTGAAATACAAAAACAGCCGAAAACAGAAACTGGCACTGGGGTGCACTGAGTTAATAGGTTAGTCCAAATATGATCAAAAGTGTATGGAAGTTTATAAATAACATAGCAATATCACCCAAAAGAGGCATGGAGCAAGCAGAATTATAGATACGTTTTGGACGTATCAGCGATGCTGCGGTATTTGGAGGGATCGGAGAAGGGTTTGCCATCCGTACTGGAGAGCTTGGAGCTAGTGTCAATGGGCGTGGTGACGGGATGGCAATTGAGCATGTTTGCCTGATCCAAGACCTCAAGTGCATATTGCTCCTGAGATACGAAAAGATCAGTGTTGCGATGCACATTGATGCCGAGAAAGTGATGGATGTCCCCGAGATCACTCATGGAGAACTCACGAGAGAGTGATGAGACGAGTGATGTGAGGAGGGTAGTGGTGCTGGCAATGAGGATGATGTCATCGACATATTAAAGCAGGTATGCCATGGACGTTCCTCGGCGAAGAATGAACAGCGAGGTGTCGCACTTGGAGGAGACGAACCCGAGAGTGCGGAGGAAGCCTGTGAAGCGGAGGAACCAAGTCCGTGGAGCCTGCTTGAGGCCATACAAGGACTTGTTCAAGCGGCAAACATGCATGGGGCGAGCAGAGTCGACGAAGCCGGAGGGTTGTTGACAATAGACGGTCTCGGCAAGATCACCATGGAGAAAGGGATTTTTGACGTCCATTTGGCGGATCGGCCAACTGTACGCCGTAGCAAGACTGAGGACGACACGAATCCTGGTGGGTTTGACAACGGGGCTAAAGGTCTCCCCGTAATCGACACCAGCCTGTTGCGTGAAGCCACAGACCACCCACCGCGCCTTGTACCGAGCCAGCGAGCCATCGGGATGGAGCTTGTGCCGAAAGATCCATTTGTCGGTCACCACATTGACACCTGCAGGACAAGGCACCAAAGACCAAGTGTCATTCCAAATTAGCGCATTAAATTCGTCCAACATTGCATCATGCCAATGGGGGTCTTTGAGAGCGGTACGGTACGAGGAGGGAAGCGGCGAAGGGAGCGTGGTGACAGAAAGATCAAAGTGGCGTTTGCGCATGTCAAATCCCTTTTTACCACGTGTCTGCATCTGGTGTGGGTTGGTGCGTGGAGGGATGGGAACGGAACGGGGCGGTAGTGGTGGACCCGGGAGGAGCAGCGGCGTGCGTGAGGCAGGAGTCGGCGATCCCGAAGTAGCTGCGATAGGAGGAGAAACTTGGGTTGGTGGAGCGGGCATGCATGCAGCGACGTCGGGGGCGCGACGTGAGCGGGAAGGTGGAGTGGGCGTGCATGCAGCAGCATCGCCGGCGCTACGTGAGCGGGAAGGCAGGCATGCATGGGTGTGGGACCCAGCAGGTGGTTGCGTGGGTGAGCCGATTGGCGGAGGTGCGGGAGCGGCATGCAAGCGCATGGCTGGCTGGTGGAGAGTTTGGCGGGGTGCGGCGGGTGATGGGTGGGGAGCGGCGGGGTCAGGATGTGACCCGTACGAGGTAGTCACGCCAGCAGGGGTGGTAGGCGCAGCAGGGCGCCCGGGATCTTCTGCGCCCACGGATAAGTCTGCAACAGAAGCATAGGGAAACACACTTTCATCAAAAATAACATGCTGGGACGTGATGACTTTGCGCGAGGAGAGATCAAAACAGCGGTATCCTTTTTGCTCACGTGGATAACCAATGAACACACAACGTGTAGAACGCGGCGAGAGCTTGTGGGGTGCCATAGCAGAGACAACCAAAAGTGCGCAAGTGATCATAGGTGGGTTGTATGCCGTAAAGAAGAAAGTGGTGGTGGTGGGGGGTAAAGTGGTGGATAGCACGTGACGGTCTAATGTTGAGAAGACTAGTGGCTGTATGGAGGGCTTCGACCCAAAAGGCAGGGGGGAGCTGAGCTCGAAATAAAAGAGTGCGGACGACGTCATTAGTTTTACGGATGTGGCGTTCGGCCTTACCATTTTGTGGTAAGGTATGCGGACAGGTGAGACGGAAAGAGATGCCGTTGGAGGAGAAGAAGTCACGAAGCGCGATGATGAGAAACTCTCCGCCATTGTCACGCTGCTCACATTTGACCATCACATGAAATTGAGTGAGAATGAAAGAAAGAAAATAATAAAGCGTGGCACATGTATCGGATTTGGCGCGTAGTGGGAAGGTCCAAGAGTAATGCGTGTAGTCATCCAAAACCACAAGGTAGTACTTATAGCCCAAGAAACTAATGATCAGAGAGGTCCACAAATCACAATGTAATAATTGGAATGGTGCAGTGGTATAAGAAGTGGAGGCGGAAAAAGGGAGACGAGTGTGTTTGCCTAATTGGCAAGTGGTACATAATGGCGACGCGGAACTTTTATTACATGTAGTAGGAACATCAAAGGGGAAATAAGCTAAGGACGAAACGTCGGGGTGCCCGAGCCTTTTATGCCAAAGATCCGAATACTAAATAGTGAAAGCCGCCGGGAGGGTGCTGCCATGGTCGCCGGTTAAGCGGTAGAGTTCGCCGGAACTATTGCACCTCAGAAGCACCACCTTGGTTCGAAGATCCTTCACGGAAAAGCCGAGGGGGTCAAACTCCACAGAACATAAGTTGTCACGTGTAAACTTGCGAACGGAGATAAGGTTTTGCACGATGTTAGGAGATAACAAAATATGGGTGAGATAGAATGGGCGGGGAGGGAGACGTGTGTTACCAATGGCGACGCCGGGAAGACGAGCCCCATTACCGACAACTGTATGACAAGAATCATGCGCTAACAAGGGATGAGACTCGATCAATGTACCTGGGTCCCCAGTGACGTGGGAAGAGGCGCCCGTGTCCATTATCCACTCGACGTGGGGAGGAAACGCAGCACCGTGGCTCGGAGCAGCCTGGTACATGGCCGCGGCATCCCAGGAGTACGGCGCGGCGGTGTAGTGGGCAGGTGGTGCAGACGGCAGCGGAGCGGGCGGAAGAACCACCGGATAGGCGTGGTGAGGCGCGCCGGGCCGAGGGCCGAGTACCCGGCCGAGTTTGGAGGCACCCAGGGAGCACGTGGGGGTGGGAAGGGCAGCCCCATGGGGGCAAAGTACCCTAGCCACTGCTGTTGGGAGCCACGTCCGCCGCCTCCAGGAGCGTCACCGCGACCACGGCCGCGGCTGCGCTCGCGTCCACCACCGCACCCGGCAGGGCGGTTGCCGCCGCCGAGTTGGCCTCCCCGTCCGCCTGCAGTAGGAGGAGCGCCACCGCCACCGCCAGTGCCGCGATCAGCGCGGTCACCGCGAGCGCCACCGCCGCGCTCGTCATGGACGGCGAGGATCTGCGCCCTTCCATGTGTGCCCGCTTGTCGAGGGCGAGTTCGGCGAGAACGAGGCGAGAGCGTGCCTAGGCGAAGGTCGACAGCGGCAAGGTGGACTGAAGAATGGCGGCCTGGAGTTCAAACTTTTTGTCGAGGCCGTCCAACATCTGCAGGGTGAGTTGCGGTCCGTGATCAGCTCCCGGACGTCAGCAAGGGCAGCAGCGATACCTTGGAGATGGCGGTAGTACTCGCTGATGGAGCGGTCGCCTGATACGTCCAAAACGTATCTATAATTTCTGCTTGCTCCATGCCACTTTTGGGTGATATTGCCATGATATTCATACACTTCCATACACTTTTGATCATATTTGGACTAACTTACTAATCCAGTGCACCCCAGTGCCAGTTTCTGTTTTCGGCTGTTTTTGTATTTCAGGTTTTCACGTTACGAGAACTGCCAGGAAAAATCCAGAAAAATTATATAAAAAATCAGCGTTTCGGAAACTATCGTGCGTCCGAAGGACAGCCGGGGG
>LR738714.1:54509798-54548367 GCA_902687465.1 Secale cereale | reverse complement strand
GCACCAGGGCTCCATGCGCCCTGGCGGCGCGCCCCCCTGGGCTGCGCCGGGGGGGGGCGCCTGGGCCCCCCGAAGCTTCCCTGATGCCCCCCTTTGGCATATATTTAAAGCGTCCTCCGAAACCCTCAGAACAGGAACTCTTTTCGCGATCCCATCTCTGTTCCGCCGCCGCCGCTTCCAAGATCTGGAGCACCAGGAGAACTCTTCCCGGCACCCTGCCGGAGGGGAGGATCACCACCGGGAGCTTCTCCACCACCATGGACGTCTCCCGGATGAGTCGTGAGTAGTCTCCCTTGGACCATGAGTCCATGACCAGTAGCTATGTGATGTTCTCCTCCCGTTCTTGTGCTTCACTAATTAGTCCTCGTGAGCTGCCCTACATGATCGAGGCACATATGTAATCCTTATGCTGTTGCTATGTTGAGTTTGCTAGGATCCGATGGATTATGAGATTATGTTCAGATTGATCTTGAGTAATATATTTGATCTACCTCTTTTGTATTTATGTTCATAAGTAATTCTTGCATGTTCTCCGTTGTTATTTATTGCTTTGGCCAAGTAATGGGTAGTGACTCCAAGAGGGAACGTTATGCTCGATTGTGGGTTCATGCCCCTCGATGACTAGCTTGAGTGACAGAAACATGAGTCTAGGGGATGTGTTGTTGCCACAAGGGGGAAAACAACGGTGCTTGTGCCCGCGGGTGCAAGGATTGTTTACTTTACGCAAAGTTCTTTTAATGCACATGTCTGTTGCTTTGAGTTTACACTATGGGTGGGGCTCGCAAATTAATACCTGCGAGATGTTCTGGATAGATATCTCAAGGTGGATGATTAGTAGTAGATATTGATGGATTTCGGTCTACTAACTTTGGCGTACCGCCCATGCTTTGAACCTCAACCTTTCTTGCAATGTAGTCAGCATTGGTTTGCGTTCGTGGTCCTGTCAATTGCCCAGCTGTAATTTGTTTACCTCACATAGCTGTTTTATCGTCTTTTGGGAGAGAGACATCACTAGTGAACATCATGAGACTCCGGTCCATATTACCATCATTGATCACATCCGCTATTTACTTTTCGTTATTACTTACTATTGCAAACACTATCTATCACTACTATCGTTGCTTTTAATCCTTTGTGAACTACAAGGCCGGAGGGATTGACAACCTCTCTGTACTCGTTGGGAGCAAAGTTATTTGTATCTGTGTGCAGGTCCACGTTGATTGCTAATCCGCGCCGTTAGCAGTTGACACCTACTTGTTGAACCTAGGAGTCTCTGGGGATTCGATCCTTGGCATCTTTGCTAAGGGAAAAAACTTCCACAACACTGCATCTTTCACCTTCCACTTGGGGTAACCAACGAGGGGTTAGAGGCCCATCAAGGAGTATTTTCTGGCGCCGTTGCCGGGGACTCCACTCTTCAGGATAGTGGAGTTGCACGCTATCTTTTACCTTTGCTTTTAGTCTTGTTAGTTTACCTTTCAATTTTCTTTATGTCTTTTCACTATTTATGCTTATGGACAACCTTGCTATTGGATCGTTGCTTGCGGGAAGACGCCCCACACCTGTGGTGGTCGCTCCTCCCCCTACTGAAATTGTGCCCTATAAAATACCAGCTGGTATTATCGATTATGTTTTGGCTAATCGTTATGCAGGAGACAGACATCCCGGTGAACACTTGCTATATCTGTCACAATTATGTTCATTATTTAAGCTTGCAGGTGTATCAAGGGAGTTTGTCATGAGGAAATTGTTCGCCGTATCTCTTATAGATAAAGCTTCAAATTGGTATAAGCTTCTCGATAACTCGCACTTGCTTGATTGGCAAGAGCTTATGTCTCTCTTTTATACTAAGTGTTATCCTCTTCATGATGCTTATGTGGAGAGTAAGAGTACCTTTTTGCATGTGGATCATGGTAATAATGCTTTATGTGATGCTTATATTGTTGAGTTTATTTATGATCCCACTGAAAATTATTATGAGAAGGGAACATATGCTTATAGATATTTCAATAATATCAAGTTCCCTCTCTTTATGTTGAAGGTTTTGAAGCTACACTTGTTTTGTCTTCCTATGCTTATTGCTTTGTGCTTCAATGAATTATTCTATTGCAATATTCCTATGCATAGGAAGCATGTTAGGCTTAAATGTGTTTGGTATTTGCTTCTTGATGCTCTCTTTTGTTCTTCAACTCTTATTCCTACGAGAGCATCATTAAAGTCTTATGCCTAGCTTAAAGGCATAAAAGAAAGCACTTTTGGGACGAAGCCCACATGAATAAATTTTTTGCTTTTGTTGTGTCTTGATGTTGTTTACTGCTGTAGCATCATCATTTTATTTTTGCTTTTCATATTTGTGCCAAGTATAGCCTCTGATTGCTAGAAAGTTCAAAAGTTGTGAGGTGCTGTCCAGGAAACAGATTCTGTCCTTGGATAGAAAAATTCGTATAAAATCACCAGATCATCTTTTTGGTCTGAATTTTTTCGAGAGCGTTCTCTATATAATTGTCTTTCGTGCGTATGTTCTGAGTTTTTTGATTTGAGTAGCAGAAGTATCCTGAACAGATCAATTACTACCTGCTGTTCTGTTTTTCACAGATTTTGTCCTGTTTTGCCTTTCCTTCACTTTGCAAATCAAGAGCTTGCTTTTTCTTTGCAAAAACCTTTTGGCAATCTTGAGAAACAGTAGAAATTCAAGAATATCTTTATTTCCAGCAAGGTGCAATTATTTTATTAAGGGTACTAACCTCGCTAATCAGATTATGATGAGTTATGTATGAAGGGAGTTTTCAAGTGTGCGAGGGAAGATGATAAAAAGATTCAGGAGTGTCAAACGCTTAAGCTTGGGGATGCCCCCATGCACCCCCAAGAAATATTCAAGGAGACTCAAGCGTATAAGCTTGGGGATGCCCCCGTGCATCCCCTTCTCCATCAACATTATCAGTTCGTCTTTCGTTCCGCTATATTTTTATCACTTCATGTGTTATGTGCTATGCTTGGAGCGTCTTGCTTTTAGTTTTCTTTTTAGTTTTTCATAACGAGTCGGAACTCAGCTTTCTTTATATGGGAGAGAAACATGCTCCACCTCTACCTAGAACATAACATAGAATTTTCATGTCTATCTATGTTGTGTGTGTTCTTTGTCTTTTAATGGCTACTATCATGCTCTGCTCTTAGTATTCATGCTTATCTTTTCAAAGAGCTTTTGTTTAGTTGGTTGCTTGAACTCTCTTTAATTATAATGCTCACCTTATTGAGAGAGTTTGCTTCCGTTGCATTGGTTAATGTGTCTATGATGAAGATGCTACGTGCATGATGGCGCTTAGTAGTTCAGGTTTTCTTATGGTTAATCTCAAATAGCTGGGGGGTTCCCAATGTGTTATTGGAGTACCAACTTGATTTGTTTGCCTATGATGTGGTATGGTTTAGTAATATCTTCCTTCGAGAATTTATTTTGATTGACTTGGCGTATGCTCACGCATATTTAAGACTGTAAAGAAAGTCTGTCAAGCCTTGATGACCTTTTATTTCTGAGTAGCGATATAACTTCCATGCCTGATTCAATGTTGCTTTGTCGCTCTGCATGATTATGACCATCATTGCTCTCTTAGTTGGTCGCTCCCAGTCTTTTGCTAACCTCCACCTGTACTAAGCAAACTAACTTTGCAATATATAGCTCATGGGAAAGTAGCTTAAAAACTATTGTGGTAAAGAATATGTTGCCTATGTATCTTATTTCTTATAAGTTGCTTGCTGAGCGGTAACCATGTTTCTGGGGACGCAATCAACTGTCACACTTTTGTTGAATATCATGTGAGTTGCTATGCATGTTCGTCTTGTCTGAAGTAAGGGAGATTTTCCAAGGGTTGGTTTGAATATGCATATTGTTAGAGAAGAACATTGGGCCGCCAACCAAAGCCATGTATCATGGTGGAAGTTTAAGCTTGGACATTAATCCTCAATCTCTTATGAGAACATGCTTATGCATTAAAGAGGAGTCCATCATCTATTTTCTATGTTGTCCCAGTATGGATGTCCTCAAGTTGAGATCTATCAAAAACGAGAAATCAAATGCGATTTATCTCCTTGGACCTTTGTACAGGTGGCATAGAGGTACCCCTTTGTGACACTTGGTTGAAACATATGTAATGCAATGATAACCCATGGAAATCCGAGCTAATTAGGACAATGTGCGAGCACTATTGGTATTCGATGCATGAGGCTTGCAACTTATAGGATGTCTTATGCATGACACATATGAAGTACTAATACCATTGACAAAATTGCTTCTATGTTTTCAAAATAAAAAGCTCTAGCACTTCAAGCACCAACTACTGAGAGCATGATTGTCATTCTGAGTGTAATGTGCATTGTCCCAAAGTAGCATTGTCTTTTGCATGATTGTGATATCGTTTATTTTGAAATCATTGTATCTAGTCATCACTTAAACCTTGAAGGTGCCCCTGCATTTATGTTTTGCTTCACTAAAGGGGGCAAGCTAGATATCACTTTATCATATTTGCACATCATGTTCATTGCAAATCTTTTTGATGTTTCAGTTTCATGTTGTACAACTTTCAGTCATTTGTGATTTTCTCATGAGGCAACTCAATTACTATAGATTCATTGTCTCAGTAAGCTTTTGTCATATGACTATGAATAAGTCCTATATGGTTAATAGCATGTCACCACAGAAATTATTCTTGTTATCATTTACCTACTCGAGGACGAGCAGGAATTAAGCTTGGGGATGTTGATACGTCCAAAACGTATCTATAATTTCTGCTTGCTCCATGCCACTTTTGGGTGATATTGCCATGATATTCATACACTTCCATACACTTTTGATCATATTTGGACTAACTTACTAATCCAGTGCACCCCAGTGCCAGTTTCTGTTTTCGGCTGTTTTTGTATTTCAGGTTTTCACGTTACGAGAACTGCCAGGAAAAATCCAGAAAAATTATATAAAAAATCAGCGTTTCGAAACTACCGTGCGTCCGAAGGACAGCCTGGGGGGGGGGGCACCAGGGCTCCAGGCGCCCTGGCGGCGCGCCCCCCCCCTGGGCCGCGCCGGGGGGCGCCTGGGCCCCCCGAAGCTTCCCCGATGCCCCCCTTTGGCATATATTTAAAGCGTCCTCTGAAACCCTCAGAACAGGATCTCTTTTCACGATCCCATCTCTGTTCCGCCGCCGCCGCCGCTTCCAAGATCGGGAGCACCAGGAGAACTCTTCCCGGCACCCTGCCGGAGGGGAGGATCACCACCGGGAGCTTCTCCACCACCATGGACGCCTCCCGGATGAGTCGTGAGTAGTCTCCCTTGGACCATGAGTCCATGACCAGTAGCTATGTGATGTTCTCCTCCCGTTCTTGTGCTTCACTAATTAGTCCTCGTGAGCTGCCCTACATGATCGAGGCACATATGTAATCATTATGCTGTTGCTATGATGAGTTTGCTGGGATCCGATGGATTATGAGATTATGTTCAGATTGTGCTTGAGTAATATATTTGATTCACCTCTTTTATATTTATGTTCGTAAGTAATTCTTGCATGTTCTCCGTTGTTATTTATTGCTTTGGCCAAGTAATGGGTAGTGACTCCAAGAGGGAACGTTATGCTCGATTGTGGGTTCATGCCCCTCGATGACTAGCTTGAGTGACAGAAACATGAGTCTAGGGGATGTGCTGTTGCCACAAGGGGGAAAACAACGGTGCTTGTGCCCGCGGGTGCAAGGATTGTTTACTTTACGCAAAGTTCTTTTAATGCAGTTGTCTGTTGCTTTGAGTTTACACTATGGGTGGGGCTCGCAACTTAATACCAGCGAGATGTTCTGGATAGATATCTCAAGGTGGATGATTAGTAGTAGATATTGATGGATTTCGGTCTACTTACTTTGGCGTACCGCCCATGCTTTGAACCTCAACCTTTCTTGTAATGTAGTCAGCATTGGTTTGCGTTCGTGGTCCTGTCAATTGCCCAGCTGTAATTTGTTTACCTCACATAGTTGTTTTATCGTCTTTTGGGAGAGAGACATCACTAGTGAACATCATGAGACTCCGGTCCATATTACCATCATTGATCACATCCGCTATTTACTTTTCGTTATTACTTACTATTGCAAACACTATCTATCACTACTATCATTGCTTTTAATCCTTTGTGAACTACAAGGCCGGAGGGATTGACAACCTCTCTATACTCGTTGGGAGCAAAGTTATTTGTATCTGTGTGCAGGTCCACATTGATTGCTAATCCGCGCCGTTAGCAGTTGACACCTACTTGTTGAACCTAGGAGTCTCTGGGGATTCGATCCTTGGCACCTTTGCTAAGGGAAAAAACTTCCACAACACTGCATCTTTCACCTTCCACTTGGGGTAACCAACGAGGGGTTAGAGGCCCATCATCGCCGCGCACAGCTGATCGGAATTCTTGGCCGAGATGCATGGCGAGCTCGGGCTCGTTCTCGAGGAAGTACTCATGGAGACGTTTCCAGATCGTGAAGGTGGTGGAGCCGACGGGCGTGACGATGTCGAGGAGATCGGCGGTGATGGTGGAGTAGAACCACAAGACGGTCGTATTGTCGTCATCCCACCAGAGCGGGTCGAAGAGGCGGGCGGCAGTGCCGGCCTGCACGTGCACCTCAGCGTGGTACCGAGCAAGGATAAGGTTGATGTAGTTCCTCCACCGGGCGAAGTTGGATCCATCGAGGGCCAGCTTGAAGTCAATGATATGTGTGATGCTAGCAGGGAGACCATCGGTGGGTGTGGCAACGCCAGGCACGGAAAGAGGGATCGGTGGTGGGGGTGGGTTGGGCGGGATAGGTGCAAGAGCCAGACAGCAAGAGGAGGAAGATGAGTCAGGAGTGAGAGAGGTGCGAGGGCGCGCATCAGCAGTGGCTACAGCGGCGGCGAGCTCTTCGGCCGAGGGGCCGTCGTCGGTGGCGCCGACGTTAGTTGGCAGCGGGGGAGACTGACGGTGGGTGGCCATGGAGAGAAGGACCTGAAGCTCTGGTTACCAAGAAGAATGGAGGAATTGTGTTGCCCGTGTATTATAGAGAGGAGCATGATACATATACAACAGCTACGACGTTGGCATTCCCTACATGCAGGGAAGTGGAGATCAGGCGCCGGGAGGTTAGCTATCTACCTAAGGACCTAGACATGTAGTTACAACAGCAACGCATCTCATACACACACATACTGGTACACCACTTGTCACGTTACAACTCAACAAAACATACTCTACGTGCGCCTCCAAGTACTTAAGTAACTTTATTAACTACGGACGACAATTCAAATTAGCATTAGGCGGGGGTGGGTGGCTATAGCCCCCTATCCACCCTCGCGAATTGTCTTTTTTCAACCAGTTTTGTATATTAGGACACTTGTATCTTATAATCATCATTTATCTATAATCGCATATGCACTATCTATTTATACATATTTGTTGATAAAAGAATACATTACTGTCAAGTACTTGGAGGTATAGTAAACCGACATTTAGTACAAGATTTAGCTTTTGAGTTGCCATATTGGATTAGCAAAATCCGCAAATCTATTTTTCTAGCTACATTCTTAACAAGTGTAATGCATGAGTGGATCTTGTCTTTTCTGCTAACAATCGGAACCATTGGAGAAAATGTATTAGCGGACAAGCATATTGTCCATGACTTGGAAAACATGCGCCTGGGTTGGATGAATTATGTGATTGTAAGCTAGAATCTCTTTCTTCTAGTTTGCATCGGTTTAAACACTTGATAATTAACATCCAACACTAGGCCAGTCAATTTCACTACCATGCTGCGAAGAAATATACTAGCTCTGGGCAATGCACATTGTCGCAACACCTATTTAGTTTCTCTCGTACTCATCAGATGTATCATTTTGTACGTAAAAAATTCCGTAGAACTTTCATGTATGAATAGTACTACTCTTCATTCAATGTCGTTACAGTAATAGTTCAGATGTTTGATGCAATAACCTGCCTTTCTAATTTGGTACTTGAACAACTTGTGGAGCTTCATTTGGGGATAGGGGCCAATGCCCCCCCTCCACTCCTACCCAAAATTGGGCAAAGTCAACACACTTTTTTACTTATGTAGACTTCCCCAAATGAAGTACTCCCTCCGTTTCTTTTTAGTCTGCATATAAGATATGGTCAAAGTCAAACTTGGTTAACTTTGACTAAGCTTGTAGAAAAATATATCGAGATTCACAATATGAAATCAATATTGTTAGATGAATCATGAAATTAATTTTCATACCACATAGCTTTAATATTGTAGATGTTGATGTTTTTTCCTACAAAGTTGATCAAACTTTACAAACTTTGACTTTGACCAAATCTTATATGTAGACTAAAAAGAAACGGAGGGAGTACAATTGTCCAGAACATTTTGCTAATGCAGAGGCGAGTGACAATGGGGAAGAGATCAAGAACATCATCAACCTCTTGTGGTGTTCCTCCTCATCATCGCCACCACCGCCTCCAACAACGACTAGCTCACGAGACGGCTACTAGAGTGTTGGAAACTTCTTGATAAGGCAACCCACTCAATGTCGAGAGAGATCGAGAGATAATGAGGAAGAGAGGGGGGTCGAGGAAGGGGTGAGGGAGAGAGTAAGTGGGAGAACTTGCATGTAGCCAGGTACACATTGGTAGGACAACCACATTCTGTAATATAAATAAGATTTGGTGGCAAGTCACAATTGTATTTGATTCCCAAGCTGTGAGACACGATAACTTTCGTGTCAAACGTGTTATAGAAATGTTCTTCGGTAAATATGTTTTTAACTCTTGATATTTTAGTATGGATATAAATTTATCCATTCACATGTGACTTCCAGAAACATTTTTAGTTGGGGGAAGGAAGAAATGAAGAGCGGTTTAACGGTAAAAAAGAAGTTGCCAATGCAACATGTTGAACACACTGGCGTTCTACTAGTTACTGTAAGTACAATATCTTGCTTTAGGTTAATTATTTACAAAACTAGGCGAATCACACTATGAAGAGTATTACAATACCTTGCTTTAGCTTACTTATTTACAGGACTAGGTGAATCACACTATGAAGAGTATTACAATATCTTGCTTTAGCTTACTCATTACATTTTACGAGAAAACTAAGGCTAGTCATATGCTACTTTGCAGTATACAGGTAGTAACATAGACTAGTGTCATATGCACATCACTAGTATAGTAATCGGGACCCCACTATGACTAGTGTTAAAAATTAGAGTCCCTAAAGCTTAACTTCCACCATTTTCTAAAAAGGTGGCACGGATTTTTTTTTTCCACATTGTCTTCAAAAACAATGTCTAGAGCCGAAATTGCATTCTGTGCCAAAATTACCCCTCCACAAGAGACTAATGGCGTGTACAAAAATTTGTGTACTTTAAAGATAATGGTGGGAGTAAGAGTGAAGTCACCGTAGACACGGCGATTTCATTGAGGACATCGTCAAATCATCTGTATTTCCTAATTATACTTGTTTTCTCTAACATTGAACTTCACTTACTAGTAATGAATTACACCTTGATTTTCGAAACAAGGACAAAGCGGATAGATAATACTTGTCATGGTTTTAGTTTAAATTTAAAACAGAGTAAAATGCATCATAAGTCCTACAACTATGTGAGGTGTGTCACTCTAGTCCTAAAACGTCAAAAGTGCAGATTTGGGTCCCAAATGTTTTCAAGGCGTACAACCTAGGTCCCAGACTCGCTACAGCTGCGTTGACTGGCAGACATGGCGCTTGGAGCGTTGCCCCTCTGTCCAAAATTAGGAAAATAAATGGAAACCAAATTAGATAGAACAAGTGAGAGATTTTCTTACACGGTGATTTGGACACTTGTAGAAAATTCGACCTGGTTTTGCCTCTGATTTGGAGACGAGGCAAATGGTAGTCCTCCACTTGCAGTGCGGACACTGCACCAGTGGGAGTGGCACCCGATAGGCTGTTCGTGGCGGCGGTGGAAGGACTAGAGGCGGAGCCTGCGCCAACTGGTTCATGCTGTGTCTCACCGCCGACGAGCTCGCGTACGAGTTCCCAGACATGGGACAGTGGCGGCAGTAGCAGATAAGATGAACTGATGAGAGAGAGAGAGAGAGAGATCTGAGTGGGGAGAGGACTGTGGCTGGAGAAGGCAACTACATAAATGGGGTTAATTGCAAAAGATCTGAACTGCTAGCGGCGGGAAATCTCCCGCCACACGCCCTGGGTCCAGGTGGCAACGGTCCAAGCGTCATGTCTGCCAGTCAACGCAGCTGCAGCGAGTTCGGGACCTGGGTTGTACGCCTTGAAAACATTTGGGACCCAAATTTGCACTTTTGAAGTTTTAGGACTAGAGTGACACACCTCGCATAGTTGTAGGACTTATGATGCATTTTACTCTTTAAAAAACTAAAACCATGACGCTTGGAACTAAAACCACGTACCATAAAATATAGAGTGTTTGACAAAAAACTACCAGTTTAGGGGTTCACGTCCCACAGAACTATCACTTTTTTAAAAGTGGCAGAAAACTACCAAAAAATCTTAATAGCGTGACTACAAACTACCAAGTTGACGAAATGGTCATTTTGACCGTTTTAACCACGCTTCTGACCTGAGTGGCCCACGTGCCAGGCTGGCGGCCGGCCTAACGGCTAACGGCGCACGCGTGCAACCGTTAGAGCCGCTCGTCGGTCGCACCTGGTCGGACCAGGTCAAACCTGGCCAGCCGGCTCCCCCATCCCACTCTCTCTCATTCTCCCCCGAGCTCCTCCCTACCCCAAGCTGTCGCTAGCCATGGCGGCTGTGCACGCAAACTCTGGCGGTGATTCAGGAATACCTCCGGACGTGGTCGGCAGCGCGGCGCAGCAGCCTTCTCAGTCCGAATCTCATCCTTCGCAGAGGTTGGATTGGTGGGCGACGGCGCGACCACCGTCGACGACAAGAAGCGGAGCTGAAGGTCGACAGAAGCTTCCTCGTTCTGTGGGCGGTGGCAGGTACGGCATCTCATGTGTTAGATTCAGGAGATTTTAATTGTGAGTTTCAGAGATTCAGAGACTTTAATTATTTTCATTTAGGAGGAAATTTAGGCTAGTTTTTTGCATGGTTAGATTCAGTTTTGGTGACCTTGCAAATTGTTAATATTGTGCATACTTTGTTGTGTAAGAAACTGAAAAAAGCAGTTTGACAGAAACTCTATATTGTGCATACTTAGGTTCAGTTATCCAGTTTTCTGTTAATAGACGTTATTCACTAAATCATTTTCAAAATTGATGACCCAAAGCGGGCAATTTGGTTCCATTTCAATGCCAGAGAATCTATGGTTCAAAATCTGTACCAGTCAGACATATCATATTTCACAATGCTTTCTCTTATTGGGAGTGAGGGCTTTGTGGCTTATGATTATATGTACTATGTATTTGATGAAGAGAAAGGATTAGAAGGTTTAGATCAAATATGTTGTGAAGATGATGTGCAGCAGATGTTGATCCACTCTCATAATGAACAAATTATGAACATAAGAGTAGTGGGAGCTCTTGAGGCATGTAATGCAGATGAAAACATAGATAGTTATTTTGCTGAACATTGCATTAACACTAAATAAAGTTGCACTAAGGTGGTGGATATATGCATGGGCAGAAAGGAAGAGCTGAAGAAAAGCATGGTGCAGAGAGAAGCTGACCTTAACCATTTTGAAGGTGACATTGATGTGTCTGAATTTGTTTCTGATGATGAAGCTGAAAATTCAGGTTCAGATGGGAACAATGTGGATTTTCAGTTACAGTATTCCTCTGAAGATGAAGCTGCACAACAAGATATAGCAGTGGTACACAAACTGAAGGTAGTGAGAAAACCTGGTCCAACGAGTAGATCCCACCATGAGGTTGAGAAAAAAGAGAAAGCAGATTGGTTCCCTGAACCAGATGAAAAATGTTTCCCTGGTGATTATGGCATCAGTGATGAAGAAGAAGAGCCTGAAGGATCCTATAAACTACCAAGTGGTAGGAAGAGAAGGAATAAAAAGTTGAAAGACAGGATATAGTATGATCACAAACTTCAAGGACCAGTAGAACAGTTCTGTAAGGGCTTGTGCTTCACCACTGTGTATGAGTTCAGAGCTGCACTTAGGGATTTTCACATTAGGACTTTGAGAAATTTTCATTACCACAGAAATGCCCGAGATAGGATTATTGTTTGGTGCTCAGAGAGAGCCCAGGGATCTGATTTTTATATATGCGCCTCTAAGTTAGCTCATGAAAAAACATTCTGCATCAAGAAGTGTGATATGTTGCACACTTGTGGAGCATGTGCAGAGTCCACAAAGGTTACTACTAAGTAGATGTCAAGATCAGTACAGGCAGCATTGACAGAATACATTAGATCTCTTGTGGATGCATTAATTAAGAAGACCAAGACTAAGTTTTCAGTGGATGTATCAAGAAGTGTGGCATATAGGGCAAGGAGGAAGGTTGTTGATGTAGTTCAAGGTGACCACAAGCAGTAGTACTTGAGGCTCAGGGATTATCTTCAAGCAGTTCTTGACACAAACCCAGGTAGCAGGTGTATAGTAACAACATTTGAAGATCCAGAGAACCCAACACCTACTCCTAGATTCAAGTATATGTTCTACTGTTTAGCAGCTTCAAAGGAAGGTTTCCTTAATAGTTGCAAACCATTTATAGGTCTTGATGGATGCTTCATCAAGTTAACCACTGGACAACAAATTCTTGCAGCCACAGGAAGGGATGGAAACAACAATATTTATCCTATAGCTTTTGGTGTGGTTGACAAGGAAGATGGTGATAGTTGGACTTGGTTTTTAACTCAACTGAGATGCTGCATTGGCAGTGGAAACAAATTTGGAACATACACTATCATATGTGACAGGCAAAAGGTTGGGAAGAATTTCATTGAGCAATTTAGTGTTATTACTTTTGTGAATTATTTCATTATGTTCAGTTGTAGTAATAATTTGTGAATGTACAGGGCTTGCTTAAGGCAATAAATGAGGTATTCCCTGATTCACCTCAAAGGTATTTTCTTAGGCACATATATGCAAATTTTTAATCTATTGGGTTTAGAGGCCATGAACTAAAGAAGTGCATTGAGAAGGCTAGCTACTACTACAGTAAACATGGGCATGAACTAGTGATGGTAGAGCTGAAAGCATAGTCTGATGATGCTTGGAAATGGCTCAAAAAATTTGAGGTCTCTACTTGGGCTAGGTTTGCTTTGGATCATACTTGCAAACATATTTAGTTGTGAACAATCTTAGCGAAGTCTTCAACAAGATGATACTGGATGTTAGGGCCAAACCAATAAGGACAATGTTTGAAGGGATTAGGACCAAGAAAATGATCAAGAGGCAGCAAACTAGGGAGAAGTTACAGATTAGCAGTTGGACAATCACACCTACCTACTCACAGATTTAGAAGAGAACAAGTAGTATGCCAAGTATTGCCAGGCTGATAGAGTTGGTCCAATAATTGGAAAGTTACTAGCAAAGAAAAACAGTATTGTGTGGACATGGAAGGGTATACATGTGACTGCAAGAGATGGAACATGATTGGTGTACCTTGTAGTCATGGCATATCTGTAATGACAAAGCAAAAGCTGCATCCTGAGGACTATGTCAATGAGTTTTTCAAGAAGCCACTTTATTTGGAGACATACAAAAAAATTATATACCCTATTCCTAGTCCAGATATCTGGCCTCACACCAACACTCCAGATATTGAACCTCCTGTGTTCAAAGAAAAGGCAGGCAGAAAATGGACTGCAAGGAGGAAAGGTGTCACGCCCAAGATGTGATTCTATCCCGATCACATGATGATCTTGTGATTGTGGCACAACCGCATTTCGGGCGCTTAGCAAGATGGATATCATTACATCGTACCATTACATAAATAGCTGGGGATACATACAAGTCATACAACATCCACATGAATACAACAACATCATACACAAGACATCCGACTACGGATGTAAACACATGAAAAACACAACATCCATCCTAATATCCCAGGCTGCCGACCATGAACCTAACCCAAGACTGACGAAGAAGAAGAAGAAAGAACTCCAACACAACTAAACACCACTCTCACGTCAAGTCATCAGAAACCTGCACCTGCAACTGTCGTTGTAGTATCTGTGAGCCATGAGGACTCAGCAATCCCATAACCATGGGTATCAAGACTAGCAAAGCTTAATGGGCATGGAAAGTGAAAGTGCAAGTTATCGATTAGAGGGGGGGGGGTGAGTAGGTGATTTTTAAGAAAGTCTTCAAAACATGATATCTTTTGAAGACAGACAGATGAAAAGAACCTATATGATAAGCAGCGGAAGATAAACGGCTCTAGACACACAGTAGTCAAGTAAGCATCATAGAGAAAATACGAAGACTATTGATAGCTAGATAACATGGATCAAGATGGATGACAGAAATGAAGCTAAACATGTAACAGTCTTCACACAGTGAAGTCAAACAGAACAGACACACAAGCAATGACTTCGCGAAGAAAAACTGGATTGTAAATGAGTTGGAAGATAGAACTAGTAGCTTGGAGACGAGGGGGATTCGTTAGACCAGTTCCAGTTGTTGTGACAACTGTACATCTAGTTAGGGAGGCTGAGATTGAACTCTGAAGACCGTGTCTTCACCTTATTCCCCTTGAGCTAAGGACATCCAGTCCTCGCCCAATCACTCTGGTAAGTCTTCAAGGTAGACTTCCAAACCTTCATAGACTTCGTTCACTGGTGATCCACAATGACTGTTGGATGCTCAGAACGCGACGCCTAACCGGCTAGAGGATACACAGTCCTCAAGTGTAACAAGTCTTCAGATCACATAGACAGAAAGACTTAAGTGATGCCTAACACTCTTTGGCTCTGGGTGTTTTGAGCTTTGTCCTCACAAGGATCTTTTCTCTCAAAGGATTCGGAGGTTGGTTGCTCTCAAACAACAAAAGCCGTGCACTAACTCCGAGCAGCCACCAATTTATGGTGTATGGGGGTGGGCTATTTATAGCCAGGAGGCAACCCGACAGGATATGTCTGAAATGACCCTTGGTCACTAAGGAACTGACATGTGTCTAACGGTCGGATTTCAAACACACACGGCAACTTTGCAAGGGCTCCAAGCAAAGCAGACTTATCCAACTCTGGATAAGATTTGCTCTCATTGTCTTCGCTCAAAGACATCGGATTTTGGTTGAGCATCACATCAGTCTCTGACTATGTTTCACTTGGACCCCACTTAACAGTGCGGTGGTTCCTATGACTCAAGAAAGAAGAAAAAGAACTACGAAAGAAACTATGTCTTCGCTTTCCATAGTCTTCATTGAATGTCTTCATAGGTCATTATCTTCACGTGAATGTCTTCACGAGCCACCATTGTCTTAAATGTCTTCACACATTTTTAGGGGTCATCTCTGGAAGGTAAACCAAATCAGTGAGGGACTATTACCTGTGTTATCCTGCAATTCTCACAAAAACGTTAGTCCCTCAACCACGTTTGTCGTAAATACTCCAAAACCAACTAGGGGGCACTAGATGCACTTACAATCTCCCCCTTTTTGGTGATTGATGACAAACAGGTTGAAGTTTTCAACGGGGATAGAATATGTGAAACTATAGATAACATGGTCATTGACTTCATGAGATTGAGAGGGCTCCCCCTGAAGATGTGCATATAGGAAATTTTCTTTTGAATGCAAAGGCACATGGCAGGTTTTGCTTTGTGGAGATCTCCCTCAATCTTATGAAGACAATCCATCATGCATACACAGAGGTAGTGAAGATAATGATATGCATAATGAAAAATGGGCGTCTGCTGAATGACTTCATGCGCATAGGATAGTTATTTAACCAAGCAGAAGAACAACAACAAATGTAGCAGACGACCATCAAGTTTAAGTGTTACAACTCAAGAGCCAAACTTTTCAAAATGAGAGTTGTAAGTACTTAGCAAAAAAAAATAAGACACCTGACTCATATATGGACCCGCTTGAAGACTATCAACTCATACGCTTCTCCCCCTTTTGTCAGTAAGGACCAAAAAGGTTCGAAGACATAGAGTATCTATGCGTTCCTAGGCGGTGAAGATGCTGGAGCAGCCGGGTCGACGTTGGAGTTGGGCGGTGCAGGAGGGCCTGACGCAGAGTCGTGATGCAGTGAAGCGATTGCTGGAGAAGTGGCGTCGTCTTCTGCATCAATGACACGAGCAACAACAATTGCAGCCGAAGATGAATACTCACAGTCTTCAATTGAGGGAGTCAGACGCCAAGTCGCAGATTGTGGAGGCCTGGAGTAAAATTTGAAGCGCTCAGTGAAGCCATCTGCTTGAGGATCATCTTCAGAGCAGAGCAATGTGAGACTCTTCCAGGACTGCCGACAGGCTTCATGAGCAACGAAGGAGTTCTTAGTAGCCAAGTTGCGAATGTGATTCACGTCACTTAGAAGACTTTGCATCTGCCGCTTCAACCAATCATGGTGCTTATCCTGCTTCTGGTGAAGTGAAACTAGAAGCCTCGGTCATTGAGGACACGGGGACGCTTCCTAGGCCTATGAGCAATTGTGCTACCAGTGGCATCAGTGTTGGCATGATGCGGTAGGCGCAGATTTCCAGCCAGAGGATAAGCAGAGACATTTGCATTGGGCACATGGACACCTTCAACATGCTGCGTGAAGCTTTGATGATCAGCATTGAGAAGTTGAAGTGGTTGCTTGCAGGCTCAGGATAGATGGCTTCATAAGACATATCAACCTCAGGCAAAAAGACAACATGATTGCATGCAGAGGCTTGATAGTTGAAGCGGAGTGAAGCTTAATGAACCGCATTATCTATGAAGCATAAAACTTGAGGCCAAACAGATCAATACCAGACGCAACTAGTTCACGAATGAAGAAACCATGCGTATTGAATCTGATGCCATTGAGAATGTAGAATACCAAAGCCTTCATGACACCTTCCAGTTTGGCTTCAGAAGAGTGTCCCTTAATTGGCTAGAGAGTACGACTTTGAATATGATAAATCGTATGGGGCAGATACTCGAGGTCTTTGACGAAGAATTCCGTGGGATAATCAGCTTCTAGGGGAAATGGCTTCATCATACTGAGCATTTCACTCATGTTGGGCTCAGCCTTTTTGAAGATGCTCTCCAGCTCCTTTTGATAAAGAGAACAATCAGGCGCGCATAACTCACCCGGAGTGGGTATGGAAGTAAGCTCAAGAAGAGTCTGAGCTTTGGCTTCATGATGAATATCACCTGTCATCCACTCAAGGACCCATGTCTTCGATCCAATGTTCTTTGGCAGTGACAAATGGAAGCAATCCAACATCTCTAAAGTAATCAAAAGCTTCTTCAAGGCATGGCAGCCCAGCAATGGCATTACAATCAAGGCATTGGTGTGGAAAGATCCGGTCTTGATTGTACAGAATGCAAGAAAGTGTTGTATGGGTTCCTTGGCTTCAGCTTCGTTGTTGAAAGCTCCAGAACCTATCAGAAGAGATCCTAGGCTTCTTTTATGGGTTCTTGTCAAAGTCAAAGAAAGTGTTGTTCTCTCGAAAGCTGATCACACTGAAGGAGCCTTGTGTCGTCGCAGTGCTTGGAAGCCTGGGCAATCTGGGCGTTGGCTTCTGCGTCTGAGGCCTTCACTCCACATGATATTAATATTGTGATCCGGGATCAGGAGGCGTCAATGTTTGCCACCTGACTATGACGAGCTCTCCATCACGATTTTAGGCTTGGGCCATGGTGTGAGGCACATGGGAAGGAACAATCACTTCAGGGGCAGCAATGACTTTATGATGCACATTGTCTTCAGCCATTACAGTTGTTGGGGAACGTAGTATTTCAAAAATTTCCTACGATCACGCAAGATCTATCTACTAGATGCATATCAACGAGAGGGGAGAGTGTGTCTACGTACCCTCGTAGACTGAAAGCGGAAGCGTCTAGTGACGTGGTTGATGTAGTCGAACGTATTCGCGATTGATACGTCTCCAATGTATGTATAATTTTTTATTGTTCCATGCTATTATTTATGAAGTCTTGGTTGTTTATTGGGCTTTATCATACACTTTTATATCATTTTTGGGACTAGCCTACTAACGCAAAGGCCCAGTCCAGATTGCTGTTTTTTGCCTGTTTCAGGGTTTTGCAGAAAAAGAATACCAAACGGAGTCCAAACGGAATGAAACCTTCGTGAGAGATATTTTTGGAGAAAATCACGCACGAGGGACTTGAGAACCACGCTAGGGGATCGAGGGGCTGCCCACGAGGGTGGGGGCGCGCCCCCCTTCCCAGGGCGTGCCCCGTACCTCGTGGGCCCCTCGAGCGTCCCCTGGTGTCCTCCTTCTTCCTATATAAGTCTACGTACCCCGAAACCTTCGACAACAGAGAGAAAACCCTAATTCCACCGCCGTAACCTTCTGTTCTTGTGAGATCCCATCTTGGAGCCTGTTCCAGAGCTCCACCGGAGGGGGATCCATCACGGAGTTCTTCATCATCATCATCATCGCCCTCACCATGAGTTGTGAGTAGTTTACCACAGACCTTCGGGTCCATAGCTAGTATCTAGATGGCTCATACTCTCTTTGGATCTCAATACAAAGTTCTCCTCGGTCTTCGAGGAGATCTATTCGATGTAATCTCTTTTTGCGGTGTCTTTGTCGAGATCCGATAAACCGTGAGTTTATGATCAAGATTATCTATGAAATATATTTGGTTCTTCTCCGAACTTTTTATGTGTGCTCATAATATCCTTACAAGTCTCTTCGATTTATTGGTTTGGTTTGGCCTACTAGATCTACAGTTCTTGCAATGGGAGAAGTGCTTGGCTTTGGGTTCAATCTTGCGGTGTCCTTTCCCAATGATAGTAGGGGCAGCAAGGCAAGTATTGTATTGTTGCCATCGAGGATAAAAAGATGGGGTTTATATCATATTGCTTGAGTTTATCCCTCTACATCATGTCATCTTGCTTAAGGCGTTACTCAGTTCTTATGAACTCACACTAGATGCATGCTGGATAGCGGTCGATGTGTGGAGTAATAGTAGTAGATGCAGGCAGGAGTCGGTCTACTTGTCTTGGACGTGATGCCTATATACAATGATCATGCCTAGATAGCTTCATAATTAATTGCTTTTCTATCAATTGCTCGACAGTAATTTGTTTAAACGTCGTAGAATATCGCTATCATGAGAGAAGCCACTAGAGAACACTATGGCCCCCGGGTCTATTCTCAACATATCATTCTACATCTACTTTACTTTTATCGCTTTTATTTGCTGTTCTTATAAACCAAAAATACTAAAAATATAAACTATCATCTCTATCAGATCTTACTCTCGTAAGTCACCGTAAAGGGATTGACAACCCCTTATCGCGTTGGCTGCGAAGTTCTTATTTGTTTGTGAAGGTGTGAGGGACTCGCGCGTGGTCTCCTACTGGATTGATACCTTGGTTCTCAAAAACTAAGGGAAATACTTACGCTACTGTGCTGCATCTCCCTTTACTCTTCGAGGGAATACAACGCAAGCTTGAGAAGTAGCAAGGAGAATTTCTAGCGCCGTTGCCGGGGAGACTTACGCAAAAGTCATATACCAAGTACCTATCACAAACCCTTATCCTTCGCATTACATTTTTGCCTCTCGTTTTCCTCTCCCCCACTTCACCCTTACCGTTTTATTTGCCCTTCTTCCGCCGTGTGTTTATCGTTTGCTTGCTTCTTGTTTGCTTGTGTGCTGCTTTCTTGCTTGTCATCATGTCTAGCACACCTATCATTATAAACACTCCCGAGAGTGAGGTCCTCAGCTATAAACAAAGGGAGGAAGAAAACTTAAAAGATGCCTGGTATAGAATTTGCAATGCTCAAAATAGATCCAATAGGAATCTTTCCACTTCCGTGCTTCTTCGCAATTTTTATGTTGGCATAACTCCATGGAATAGATTTATCTTAGATACCATTACCAGAGGGAATTTCTTGTGTAGCCACACCTTTGATTCTTATAATGCTATGACTGAATTATTTGGCTCACCACCTCTTATGGTTAATGGGACCGTTTTAACTCTGGAGCATGTTATGCAACAATTAGAAATCATTGAAAACAAAGTTTCTACGGTAGAACTGGTAGAGAACTTGGATAGAAAAATCCATGATGAAATCACCCAATATGGATCTAAGGAAAAGGAGCCCATAGTTAAAGAAAAGCTAGATCATGATTCCACTAGAATCAATAAGCTTGAGGATGTTATCACTAATGTGGGTTCTGCTCTTTCCGCTATAAAAACTACTCCAAATACCTCTACCACTAAATTATCTAAGTTCATGCATGTCCCTATAGACAAGGGTGAAACATCTAGAATTGCGGATCTCAAATCCATAAGTGTTCACCCTAATTTTCTTACTTTTGCAAGAGACCCTTTTGACACTTTAGAATTTCTTGATTTCTTACCCAAGAGTTTGATTATTAATAGGGACAAAGAAGTTCCTAAGAATCATAAGTGCTTAATCAAAGAATTGCCGTCAAAGATGGCAATACCTAGATTTATCTTGTATCGGGCCTAGCTTGGGACGTAAAACGATAGCGCTTGTTGGGAGGCAACCCAACTTTATATTTTTTGTTTTTGTTGCTGTTAGGGAATAAATATTGCATCTAGCCTCTGATTAGATGTGGTTTTATGTTTTGTTTAGTGTTGGTGCCAAGTAGAACCTTTGGGAAGACTTGTGTGAAGTTTATGTGATCTTGCTGTGAAAAACAAAATCGTTAACGCTAGCTAAAGTGGTCTTCAGGTTTTACTGGAGCGTGCTATTTAGTTTATTCTTTGTGCAGATGATTAGTAGACAAATTACGCAAATTTAACAATTTAGTTTGAATTTTTTGGAGTTCCAGAAGTAGGTGAAACCTGCAGATTACTACAGACTGTTCTTTTTTTGACAGATTCTGATTTCGTGTGTTGTTTCCTTATTTCAATGCATCTATGAGTAGTATTGGAGGATATGAACCATAGAGAAGTTGGAATAAAGTAGTTTTAACACCAATATAAACAAAGAATGAATTCATTGCTGCACCTTTGAGTAGTGGTTTGCTTTCTTATACTAACAGAGATCACAAGAATTTTTGTCTAAGTTTTGTGTTGTGAAGTTTTCAAGTTTTGAGTATTGCTTTGATGGACTATGGAACAAGGAGTAGCAAAGGCCTAAGCTAGGGGATGCCCATGGCACCCTAAGTAAATTCAAGATAATCAAAAGCCTAAGCTTGGGGATGCTCCGGGAAGGCATCCCCTCTTTCGTCTTCATCCATTGGTAACTATACTTGGAGCTATATTTTTATTCGCAACATGATATGTGTTTTGCTTGGAGCGTCGTGTATAATTTGAGTATTTTCTTGTTAGTTTATCACAATAATCCTTGCTGGACACACCTATTTGAGAGAGTTAAATATGGCCTAGGAATTTTTAGAACACTCTATGTGCTTCACCTATATCTTTTGAGTTGAATAGTTTTTGCTCTAGTGCTTCACTTATATCTTTTAGAGCACGGTGGTGGTAATATTTTGTAGAAATTGTTGAACTCTCATGCTTCACTTATATCTATTTGAGAGTCTATTAAAACAGCATGGTAATGTGTTTAGGCTAAAGAAACTAGTCTTCACATGATAGACATCCAATGTCAATGTAGTAAAAAAAATCACACCAAGTGCATTGAATAGAATGAGATGTTGGATGCTTGATAATTGTTTTGAGATATGAGGATAATGATATTAGAGTCATTCTAGTGGAGTTATTATGAAATTGAGAAATACTTGTGTTAAGGTTAGTGATTCTCGTAGCATGCACATATGGTGAACCGCTATGTGATGAAGTTAGAGCATGAGGTATTTGTAGAGTGCCAACCTTTGTGTGGAGGTCGGGGGCGCGCGATGGTTAACTCCTACCAACCTCCCCCCTAGGAGCATGCGTTGATTGCTTTGTTTTGATGACTCATAGATTTTTGCAATAAGTATATGAGTTCTTATGAGTAATGTTGAGTCCATGGATTATACGCACTCTCACCCTTCCACCATTGCTAGCCTCTCTTACACCCACTAGTTTCTTTTGTTGAGCTTTCATACATACTTAGCTCTAGTGCATCCGTTGCATGGAAATCCCTACTCACTCACATTGATATCTATTGATGGGCATCTCCATAGCCCGTTGATACGCCTAATCGATGTGAGACTATCTCCCTCCTTTTTGTCTTCTCCAGAACCACCTCTATTCCACCCATAGTGCTATATCCATGGCTCACGCTCATGTATTGCGTGAAATTTGAAAGGTTTGAAAAGATAGAGTATGAAAACAAGTGCTTGGCTGAAATAGGGGTTCTGCATGATATGAATATTTTATGTGATGAAGAGGGAGCATAGCTAGACTATATGATTTTGTAGGGATAACTTTCTTTAGCCATAGTATCTTGAGAAGACATGATTGCTTTGTTAGTATGCTTGAAGTATTGTTATTTCTTATGTCAATATAGACTTTTATCTTGAATCTTTAAGATCTGAACTTTCATGCCACAATTAAGATAATTACATTGAAAAACTATATTGGTTAGCATTCCACATCAAAAATTCTTTCTTTATCATTTACCTACTCGAGGACGAGCAGGAATTAAGCTTGGGGATGCTTGATACGTCTCCAACGTATCTATAATTTTTTATTGTTCCATGCTATTATTTATGAAGTCTTGAATGTTTATTGGGCTTTATCATACACTTTTATATCATTTTTGGGACTAACCTACTAACCCAAAGGCCCAGTCCAGATTGTTGTTTTTTGCCTGTTTCAGGGTTTTGCAGAAAAAGAATATCAAACGAAGTCCAAACGGAATGAAACCTTCGCGAGAGA
This sequence comes from Secale cereale, assembly GCA_902687465.1. Lineage (NCBI taxonomy): Eukaryota > Viridiplantae > Streptophyta > Magnoliopsida > Poales > Poaceae > Secale > Secale cereale. The sequence continues at coordinate 54,525,486 of LR738714.1, read as the reverse complement.
TATTTTTGGAGAAAATCACGCACGGGGGACTTGAGAACCACGTCGGGGATCGAGGGACTGCCCACGAGGGTGGGTGGGGGGGGGCGTGCTCCCTTCCCAGGGCGCGCCCCCCTACCTCGTGGGCTCCTCGAGCGTCCCCCGGTGTCCTCCTTCTTCCTATATAAGTCTACGTACCCCGAAACCTTCGACAACAGAGAGAAAACCCTAATTCCACCGCTGTAACCTTCTGTTCCCATGAGATCCCATCTTGGAGCCTGTTCCGGAGCTCCACCAGAGGGGGATCCATCACGGAGTTCATCATCATCATCATCATCGCCCTCACCATGAGTTGTGAGTAGTTTACCACAGACCTTCGGGTCCATAGCTAGTATCTAGATGGCTTCTTCTCTCTCTGGATCTCAATACAAAGTTCTCCTCGGTCTTCGAGGAGATCTATTCAATGTAATATCTTTTTGTGGTGTGTTTGTCGAGATCCGATGAACCGTGAGTTTATGATCAAGATTATCTTTGAAATATATTTGGTTCTTCTCTGAACTTTTTATGTGTGCTCATAATATCCTTGCAAGTCTCTTCGAATTATTGGTTTGGTTTGGCCTACTAGATCTATAGTTCTTGCAATGGGAGAAGTGCTTGGCTTTGGGTTCAATCTTGCGGTGTCCTTTCCCAATTACAGTAGGGGCAGCAAGGCACGTATTGTATTGTTGCCATCGAGGATAAAAAGGATGGGGTTTATATCATATTGCTTGAGTTTATCCCTCTACATCATGTCATCTTGCTTAAGGCGTTACTCTGTTCTTATGAACTCAATACACTAGATGCATGCTGGATAGCGGTCGATGTGTGGAGTAATTGTAGTAGATGCAGGCATGAGTCGGTCTACTTGTCTCGGACGTGCTGCCTATATACAATGATCATGCCTAGATAATCTCATAATTATTCGCTTTTCTATCAATTGCTCGACAGTAATTTGTTTACCCGTCGTAGAATATCGCTATCATGAGAGAAGCCAATAGAGAACACTATGGCCCCCGGGTCTATTCTCAACATATCATTCTACATGTACTTTACTTTTATCGCTTTTATTTGCTGTTCTTATAAACCAAAAATACCAAAAATATAAACTATCATCTCTATCAGATCTCACTCTCGTAAGTGACCGTAAAGGGATTGACAACCCCTTATCGCATTGGCTGCGAAGTTCTTATTTGTTTGTGCAGGTGCGAGGGACTCGCGTGTGGTCTCCAACTGGATTGATACCTTGGTTCTCAAAAACTGAGGGAGATACTTACGCTACTATGCTGCATCTCCCTTTCCTCTTCGAGGGAATACAACGCAAGCTTGAGAAGTAGAAGCGATCCAACCGATCAAGCACCGAACGTACGGCACCTCCGCGTTCAATACACGTTCAGCTCGATGACGCCCCACGAGCTCTTGATCCTGTTGAGCTTCACGGGAAAGTTTTGTCAACACGACAGTGTGGTCACTGAGATGATGAAGCTACCGGTGCAGGGCTTCGCCTAAGCACTGCAACGGTATGACCGAGGTGTGTTTCTGTGGAGGGGGGCACCGCACGCGGCTAAAACGATGTTGCTTATGTATCCTTAGGTGCCCCTGCCCCCGTATATAAAGGAGCAAGGGGGAGGGCTGGCCGGCCCTTGTAGGCGCGCCAAGGAGTAGGATTCCTACTCCTAGTAGGAATAGGAATCCCCTTTCCTATTCCTACTAAGAGTAGGAAAGGAAGGGGGAGAGGAGTAGGAAAGGAGAGAGGGGTGCCTCCCGCCTTTTCCTAGTACAAGTAGGAACCCTAGGGGTGTGCGGCCAGCCCTATGGGCTGCCCCGCTCTTTCCCTCATTGGCCCACTATGGCCCATACTCCTTCGGGGGGGGGGGGTTCCGGTAGCCCCTCCGACACTCTAGTTTTACCCGATAACACCCGGAACACTTCCGCTGTCCGAATATAGTCGTCCAATATATCAATCTTTATGTCTCGGACATTCCAAGACTCCTCGTCATGTCCGTGATCTCACCCGGGACTCCGAACTACCTTCGGTACATCAAAACTCATAAACTCATAATACCGATCGGCATCAAACGTTAAGCGTGCAGACCCTACGGGTTCGAGAACTATGTATACATGACCGAGACTCATCTCCGGTCAATAACCAATAGCGGAACCTGGATGCTCATATTGGCTCCTACATATTCTACAAAGATCTTTATCGGTCAAACCGCATAACAACATACGTCGTTCCCTTTGTCATCGGTATGTTACTTGCCCGAGATTCGATCATCGGTATCTCAATACCTAGTTTAATCTCGTTACAGGCAAGTCTCTTTACTCGTTCCATAATACATCATCTCGTGACTAACTCATTAGTCATTTGCTTGCCAGGCTTACTTTGATGTGTATTACCGAGAGGGCCTAGAGATACCTCTCCGACACTCGGAGTGACAAATCCTATTCTTGATCTATGCCAACAGCACGAACACCTTCAGAGACACCTGTAGAGCATCTTTATAATCACCCAATTATGTTGTGACATTTGATAGCACACAAGGTGTTCCTCCGGTATACGGGAGTTGCATAATCTCATAATCATAGGAACATGTATAAGTCATGAAGGAAGCAATAGCAGTAAAACTAAACGATCAAGTTGCTAAGCTAACGGATGGGTCTTGTCCATCACATCATTCTCCTAATGATGTGATCTCACTGATCAAATGACAACTCATGTATATGGCTAGGAAACATAACCATCTTTGATCAATGAGCTAGTCCAGTAGAGGCATACTAGGGACACTCTGTTTTGTCTATGTACTCACACATGTACTAAGTTTCCGGTTAATACAATTCTAGCATGAATAAAAGACATTTATGATATAAGGAAATACAAATAAAAACTTTATTATTGCCTCTAGGGCATATTTACTTTAGTCTCCCACTTAAACTAGAGTCAATAATCTAGATTACATAGTAATGATGCTAACACCCATGGAGTCTTGGTGTTGATCATGTTTTCCTCGTGGAAGAAGCATAGTCAACGGGTCTGTGACATTCAGATCCGTATGTATCTTGCAAATTTCTATGTCTCCCTCCTTGACTTGATCGCGGATGGAATTGAAGCGTATTTTGATGTGCTTTGTTCTCTCGTGAAACCTGGATTCCTTCGCCAAGGCTATTGCTCCAGTGTTGTCACAAAAGATTTTCATTGGACCCGATGCACTAGGTATTACTGTCGGTGTCAAAACCGGCGGATCTCGGGTAGGGGGTCCCAAACTATGCGTCTGAGGATTGATGTTAACAGGAGGCAGGGGACACAATGTTTACCCAGGTTCAGGTCCTCTCGATCGAGGTAAAACCCTACTTCCTGCTATATTAATAGGGATAAATATGTGTACAAGAGTTGATCTACCTCGAGATCGTAAAGGCTAAACGGGCTTAGCCTATGAGGATTGTATGATTCTCTAGCCTCTACAGACTAAACCCTCCGGTTTATATACACAACGGAGGGGCCTAGGGTTTGTACATATCATCTTGCAGAGGAAGGAAAATCTACACCCGAGCCTAAACTTGCGATTACAAGAATCCAGGAGTCCTATCCGGATACGAGAGATGATCTTCTATAATAAGCTTCACGGCCCACCAGTCCGGCCCACCAGGAGTTTGTCCGGCCACATGAGGACTCCCCGATCTAGGACTCCCTCCGTAGCCCCTGAACCTGTCTTCGATGATGACGAGTTCGGCTTCCATAATGTCTTCGGCATTGGAAGGCGGGTTCCTCCTCCCGAATATATCTTCTGCAAATAGATGGATTGTGTTCGGCTCCGCAAGATTAGTACAACCCTTAGCCTCGAAGGCAAGGCTTTTAAAGAAAATGAATAATGTGTCTCTACTAACAACTTTCGGGTGAAGCGTCGCGTCCAACCCACTAACATATCGAACCGATTTATTTGGTCCTAGTTTCGTGTTTCAAGGCATATCCTCATTGACACGCCCCGTCAGAATAGAGATCGTGCCCACTTATTATGGGATTCTCATCATTGTGACGTGAGCACCCACGCCGCGCATTACGCACGACCGCTTTGGGAACCGGTGAGTTTTATGGCTAAGGTGGGGGGGACGCTCCGTATTCGCGGCGTTATAAAAGGACTCCAATCCCTTTCATCAGCCCCACGCCTTCCTGCGCCCGTACTCTCATCTCCTGCGCCCACAACTCCTCGTTCCTCAACCACTACCTCCCTTCCCAACAATGGCTGGATCCGGTGCCAGAGGCAAGTGGGAGGCTTCCACGGTAACCGAAAAGATCGTGGAGGATCTACGGAGCGCGGGGTATCCCGCCGGCGACATCGCACACCGAGTCCCCCCAAAGGGCCAGGTGACTCCCGTCCCTATGGCGTGCGAGAGGGTAGTTTTCACCTCTCATTTTGTTAGGGAGCTAGGATTTCCACTCCACCCGTTTGTTCGGTGTCTTTTGTTCTTCTACGGGCTAGATTTCCACGATCTAGCCCCGAACTCAATCCTTCACATGTCCGCTTTCATAGTGATGTGTGAAGTCTTTCGCCGCATCCCCCCACACTTCGGCATGTGGCTTAAGACCTTCAATGTGAAGCCGAAGGTGGTGGACGGGGAACACGCAGAGTGCGAGAGCACTATGATCAGTAAGCTCCCAAACGGAACTTGGCCCAAGGGCTCATTCGTGGAAATGAACAAGGTCTGGCAGCAGGAGTGGTTCTACATCACCGAACCCCGCGACACCAACTGGGCGGCGGAGCCTGCTTTCATATCCGGACCGCCAGAGAGGCTAACCTCCTGGACCAAAAAGGGTCTGGACTGGGGGGTCACACACTAAGGTGATGACTCTTGTGAGTCGCGTGTCCGGCGTGATCTCTAAGGGGCACCAGCTCTCCTCCGTGGTCCAGGTGATGCTGAACCGGCTTGTTCTCCCTGGCCAAAGCCAGGATCCTCCCTATGGGAGTTCGATCCGGCAGGAGACAAGCCGCTGAAGCATCACTTCGGCTCTACGCACAAATAGATCTGGAAGCACCTCTTCAAGAGCCAAAAGGAATGGCACAAAGAAGATGAGGATGCGTGCTTCAGCACTGAAGTTTCCGCCACAGAGGTAATAATGATCCTTGCCGAACACACACCCTTTCCCTTATTTAATGATAATAGGAATTGGAATTTTTATGTGATATACAGGGCTGAACGAAGAATGCGTCCCGGATTAAGTGTCCGGCGCCTTTGCCCGAAGAGCCAGCATTGCCTCTACTGAAGGTGATGCTGGTTCCGGCGCCGTACAAGGCGCCGACCAAGAAGCCCAAGAAGACAAAGGGCAAGGGGGCGGAGACAGCCCCCATCCTGCGGGCAAGCAGCCCGAGGACCTCCACATTCTCTCCTCCGACGAGGAGGAGGAAGATGATGAGGAGGAAGAGGAGGAAGAAGAAATACCTCCTACGCAAGGCAGGGGGAGGAAGAGGGGGGCCGTCGCTGACGCTGGTACAACCGTGCCCCGGAGGAAGAGGAAACTGAAGCTCGGAGATAGTTCAGATTCGTCCGAACATAGCTTCATGGTGAAGCCCAGGGAGAAACCCCTGCCCGAATTGTAAGTTTATCCGGATTGGCTATTTCACCTTTGTGTATTCAGTATTTATGATACCTACTAACATTCTTCTCCTGCTGACCTACAGCCCTCCTAGTGTAAACCCCAATGTTACATCATCGGAGGGGAATTCTCTAGCGCCTGGGGAGACGGAGAGTGACCCGCCAGTCCGGGCTTCATCGCCCACAATCGGCGGGGACACCGAAGTGTCGTCCCAGCTGGTTCTCTCCGCCCAAGGAGATGAGGGCGGGGCAGGAGACAGGGCGGCCGAGGGTAATACCTCGGCGGTCGCTGACCATGGGGAAACGGCCCCCATGGAGACCAAATATGTGGGGCCCGAACAGTCTGGGGTCCCATGGAACACCGTCCCGGAGCCTAGCATGGCTCCGAGGTTTGAAGATCCAGCTCCTCAAGCGGAGGAGCATACGGCGGCGCCCAGAGTTAATTCGGAGACGCCGGATTCTATGGAGGGAGCACTGCAAAGTGCTCTCGTCATTGAAGAACACCCCACCGTGATGGGTGCTGTGGTGAAGAAGATTCAGTCCATCAAGGGCGGACTGAATGAAGCCTTCAGCAGCCTTTTAACAGGCTTTGAGGTAAGCCATGTAATGCTTTTAAGAGATTTTATTTGTTTTAAATGCACATATATAACCAGTAGCATGCTCTATGTGATTCTAAAAAGAATCAGACGAAGTATCCATAGAGTAGCATATTTACAGAGCTGAACTATCGTGCAAGCTTCTTTAGTTACGGCAACTGCGCGAGACGCGGAGGTCTCCGAACTAAATCGGAAGCTCGAGGTGGCCAATGCAGACCTCAACCGCATCAACCAGCGTTTTGATGAAACGCAAGGTATGCGGATTTTTATTTAAATGTCAAGAAGACTTAATTGGTTGAGTATGAGTACAAACTCTAACATTGTATTCTGTATTACACAATATGCACCGCTGAGCTCGAGACCCTCAAGGGCGAGGTTGCCAAGGCCAAGGAGGAGGCCAAGGCAAACAAGACGGTCGATGATAAAGCGGCTGCTGATTTGGAGGTCGAAAAGGTGGAGTGCGAGAAGCACATATCTCGGGTGTCCGAAGTCGAGGCCGAGCTCCAAGATGTCATCTGTAAGTGTGAGGCATCGGAGAAGAAGTCTTCGAAACAGGTGACCTAGCTGTCTGCGGCAGTAAAGTCTGCCCAGGACGCGCGAGGCGAGGCGCGCAGTGCCTGTGAGGAAATCAAACAAGTGCGACAGATAGCATCTGGTAAGATATTTCTCTTACAGAGCATCTTTGGCGGGCGGGAGTATATTGGGTTGACACGATTGTGGAGTTCTCCAGGCGTGTTTACTGATCTTCCAAGGAGCAGCGCAGACGCCGCCCAGTATTTCCGCGCCATGGAGGGGAACAACACGGAGAAGGTGTTTTGGTCGCAATTCGAGGCGCCAAAACATCCGATGCCCCTCAGGGACCAGAGGAAGCAGCTGGTCGAGCTGCACAACATGGCGGGCTGAGCCATGAAGGACTTAATAGTCCGGCTATGGCCCGCTGAGCCAATCCCAAGTAGTTACTTCAGATTGGTGAAGTGGCTCGTCGAGGCGAGTCTGTGAGTCGACGCATTAACGTGGTCGGATTGCATCGAAGGTGCTCGGATGGCCTTCGCTCGCGTCAAAGTTCACTGGGCGAAGATGAACGCTGTGCATATAGCCACTGCTGGCCTGCCCACAGGCAAGGAGCACCACAAGCCGGAGGAGTACTTCGAGGACGTCATCGAGGGCGCCCGCCTTGTAGAAGGCCAGTGTTCGAAGGATGTTGCATTTGAATGATTGTATCCGGATGTAAAGACTATGCTTATGAATCTAGTGTATATAACTTTTTTCCCCTCCTATGTGACTGTTTATAATATTAGCGTCTTTTTTCCCCTCCTATGTGACTGTTTATTTTAAATCTGAAAGTTTCCAGTCGTCGGCTTCAGCCCCCAGGTACATAGTACTGGGGTGTTCGGTCATATGCAAATACACTCTTTATCCAACGTCTTGGTCAGTATAGGAGGTGTATGCGGAGCGAACCAGGCAATCAGACTATGCAGCGTTATTCCTTTCACTTACTCGTAGGAATTTGACAAGTGTGGCTAGGTACTAGCCCCTGGTGCGGATGAAGTATCCAATTGCAATTGGCTGGGCGAAAAAACCAACCCTTCGTATAACACGGGGTAGATCTCTATCGATCGTAGTATAAAACTAAGTCACCAGATTGCAGACGAGGTTGTCGCTGATCATGACAGTCAGTTTTCGGCTTTCTCTGCTGAGGTACTTGACCGGACTAGCCAGAAGTACTATCGCAGCAGTTCTCCCTTTACATCCTAGCCGAACAATCGGGAACGTAGGGGTAAGCACAGGAGCCGGGCAACCCAACTATTGACCGAAGACATGATTCAGAACTGATGCATATAATGCAAACATTCAGGACGCCGAACACTCCCTATAGGTGTTTGGTCTTTTCAACATATACCAGGGCTGAATGTAGCCCCTGGTAACAAACATTTATTGACAAGGCACATATGGCAATCTGATGCGAGAAGAGAACATTCCATGGAGAGTGAATAAAACTCTGAATATGACATGAATAAAATTGTTCTATTAATATCCCTCTATAGTACGGCGAGCCGCAAACTTTACAGATAATGTCGATGACCTTTTTTGGACATTTTACATGCCAAAAAGGTATATAACAAGAAAGAGAAAAAGGTTTACATAGGGTCTTAATCTAAAAAAATAAACCTTGGTGTGGGTCCCTGTTGCACGTCTGCGCTGTTTTCTCCTCTGTAATGTGTCCTTGAAGGTACGAGTATGATGGCCATCTGTAGAAAAAAGAAATAAAACCTGGAAACGAAGAAGTCAATGCAGTGTGGCCGAAGTAAGTTTGGTTCGTTTTAATGGACCAAAAGAAGGTAAATTTAAAGTACGAATAGTGTCTAGCCGAACTACGGACTGTATGCAAGTGCCCCCGGTCGCCGCCCAAGGAATTTTTAGGGCATAATTATATACTCGAGGCACATATGCTATTACCTTATGGGGCGGTCGACGGGGGCATAGCTGTCAATCTTGCTCAGGTTCATCTGAGGTGCCGCTCTGAGGCGTGTGCCGGACATGTTTAGCTGTGTCCGCTATTGATACATTATCTGGCTTGAATAGGCCGCATTGTACTTAGGCTGCTAGTGCCGCAGTATCTTCCTCCGTACGGAGAGAGCGCTCCATATTTCCATTGACCGTGATAATGCCACGTGGTCCACGCATCTTGAGCTTTAAATAGGCATAATGCGGGACTGCATTAAAGCGGGCGAAGGCCGTTCTTCCGAGTAGGGCGTGATAGCCGCTTCGGAATGGAGCTATGTCGAAGAGTAGTTCTTCGCTTCGAAAGTTGTTGGGAGAACCGAATACAACCTCCAATGTTAATGAGCCTGTGCAGCGAGCTTCAACGCCCAATATCACTCCTTTAAAGGTCGTGCTTCTTGGCTTGATTCTTGATGGGTCGATCCCCATCTTGCGGACAGTGTCCTGATATATCATATTGAGACTACTGCCGCCGTCCATAAGGACTCGGGTTAGATGGTATCCATCTATTATTGGGTCGAGCACTAAGGCAGCTGAACCCCCATGCCGAATACTAGTTAGATGATCCCTGCGATCAAAAGTGATCGGACAGGATGACCATGGGTTGAACTTTGGGGCGATAGGCTCAACGGCATAGACGTCTCGAAGTGTGCGCTTGCGCTCCCTCTTTAGGATATGAGTGGCATATATCATGTTCACTGTTTTGACCTCCGGTGGAAATGTCTTCTGCCCGCCTTGATTCGGCTAGCGAGGTTCATCCTCATCTTCGCTCCGAGGCTTCTTCCCCTTGTGTTTGGCGTTTAGCTTGCGGCCTGCTTGAAAACCCAACAGTTACGGTTGGTGTGATTGGTAGGTTTTTATGGGGTGCCATGGATTTGGCAGGGCCTGTCTAATATCCCGTCCAAACTTGATGGACCGTCTTTGTTGCCTTTAAATGGCTGCTTCCGTTGACCGGGTGTGGAGCCGCTGAATCCGGCATTTACCGATGTATCATCTGGGCTTCCAGTATTGTTCCGACGCTTATTTTTATTGCGCCGTGGCTTTCCATTGTCGTCCCTGACTTCAGATGTTCCAGGGTCGTTGGTGCCGCTACAAGCTAACCAACTATCCTCACCCGCGCAAAAGCGAGTCATGAGTGTAGTTAAGGCTGCCATTGTCCTCGGCTTTTCCTGTCCAAGGTGTTTGGCTAGACATTCATCCCGGATACTCTGCTTGAATGCCGCTAAGGCTTCGGCGTCTGAACAGTCAACGATCTGGTTCTTCTTAGTGAGAAACCGGTTCCAAAGCTTGAGGGCTGACTCCCTGGGTTGTTGTATGATGTGACTCAAATCGTCAGCGTCCGGGGGCCGGACAAAAGTCCCTTGAAAATTGGCCCAAAAAGCGTCCTCAAGTTCTTCCCAACTCCCAATGGAGTTTTCTAGGAGACTGTTTAGCCAGTACTGAGCTGGTCCTTTCAGCTTGAGGGGTAAATATTTGATGGCGTGGAGATCATCTCCTCGAGCCATGTGGATGTGAAGAATAAAATCTTCTATCCAGACGGCAGGATCCGTCATTCCATCGTACGCTTCGATGTTCACGGGTTTAAACCCTTCTGGGAAATCATGACCCAGTACCTCATCGGTAAAGCATAGAGGGTGTGAAGCTCCTGTGTATCTTGCTATATCGTGGCGTATGTCCGATGGTTGTGGTGTTCGGTATTGACCCCAAACTGGTATGTCACCGGCGTGATTGGCTTGATAGTCGCCATCCTGTGCGGGAGCTCGATATCTGGGTCCGAATATAGACCTGGTCTTGCTAGCTTTTTTTGTTTAGGTCCTCGCGCAGATCATGCTCTCGGACTCGGGCTGCACCCTCCTTTCCTTTATGGGGTGGGGGCTTGTTTATGCCATTGCTAGCGACTCTATCACCTCTACGAGGTGGTCGGTCCGGCTTGTTGGCGGTATTATTATTCGGTGGGATGGGCGCAACGGCCTCGTCGTCGAATTCGGGCAGCAGCTTGTGCTTGGGATAGCCCTTAATTTGGTCGTTAAGGCCATGTTTATGTTCGGCGTCTAGCACCTCATTCCATCTATCATTAAGCGTGTCCTGCGCAGCTCGAAGCTGAATCTGCTGCTTTTTTAAGCTCCGTGCGGTGGCTATGAGCCGTCGATGGAAGCGTTTTTGTTTGGAGGGTTCTTCTGGGATGGTGTATTCATCGTCATCCAGGCTAGCCTCTTCTTCAGAGATTGGTTCATAGTCACCGTCTTCGGCATCGTTGTCATCGGATTGCGGCTTCAGACTCTGTTCGTTGTCCTCTCGCTCCTCCTGCTCTAACGCTGGGTTTGCGGGGTCTTCGGCTTGTTCTGAAATATCACCGTCATTAGTCACGGTGTTGTTGTCCTTTCCTTTACGGGATTTTGTTCGGCATTTCGGACGCCGACGCTTGGGAGGTTCTTCGGTGGGTTTATCCTCTACGGGATTGTTTTCACCATTGCCTTCAGCCTCTTTTGATGTATCCACCATATACACGTCGTATGAAGACGTAGCTTTCCATCACCCTGTTATGGGCCTGCTTTGATCTGTGTCTGCTTCTGCTTCGAGGTCCATCCCGTCGAAGTCTTCTGAAGCGTAGTCGAGTAGATCAATTAGATCTTCAACCGTGGCTACCAAGTGGGTGGTGGGTGGGGAACGAAATTCTTCATCTCCCTGGGTATAGTGCGGCTATTCATCAACCTCCAGTTCGAACCGGATATAGTGCGGTTGTGTGTTCTCGTCCAAGGAGAGAGATCTCAACGACCTTAACATGTCGCCAATTGGTGAGTGCTAGAAAATATCTGCAGCACAGAATTCGGTGATAGGCGCCTGATTGGATTTGAGGGGCGCCGTCACGCGCAATTCGGAATCAGAGGCCGGAGCTAAGTCCGGGGTTCTAGTAACACAAACCCCATCAGTTGGGTCCGTGTGTGGCTCTATCGCCGTATAGTCTGCGGTTCCCATGGTGGGGTTGAGCTTCCCATCTTCGGGTAGCGCAATACGCTCTAGATCTAGGGCCAGAACTGTTGCAGGTGCTATTTTCTGATCCTATGACAGAGTTAAGTCATGATCATCGTGGTGGCAGAGAGGGGTTGTCGTTGGCTCGAATCCGGTGAAGATCAAGTCTCCACGGACATCAGTAACGTAGTTCAGGCTACGCAATCTGAGATGGTGGACAGGGGCATAGCTCTCGATCTACTCAAGGTGGCCTTTAGTGTTGGCCCAAAGCACGAAGCCACCGAACACGAAGAGTTGGCCGGGAGGGAAAATCCCCTCGACATCACCATTGTAGTTGACGAAGTGATCCATCAATCCTTTCGTCGATGACATAGTGGAACTCTCAATGAAAGCACCAATTTCGGTGTCAAAATTGGAGGATCTTGGGTAGGGGGTCCTGAACTATGCGTCTGAGGATTGATGTTAACAGGAGGTAGGGGACACGATGGTTACCCAGGTTCAGGCCGTCTCAATCGAGGTAAAACCCTACTTCCTACTATATTAATATGGATGAATATGTGTACAAGAGTTGATCTACCTCGAGATCGTAAAGGCTAAACCCTAGGTTTAGCCTATGAGGATTGTATGATTCTTTAGCCTCTACATACTAAAGCCTCCGGTTTATATACACACCGGAGGGGCCTAGGGTTTGTACATATCATCTTGCAGAGGCAGAAAAATCTACACCCGAGCCTAAACTTGCCATTACAAGAATCCACGAGTCCTATCCGGATACGGGAGATGATCTTCTATAATAATCTTCATGGCCCACCAGTCCGGCGCACCAGGAGTTTGTCCGGACACATGAGGACCACCAATCCAGGACTCCCTCAATTACACCTAGATCGCATATGAACTCCTTCATCCAGACTCCTCCATTGGCTGCTTCCGAAGTAGCTATGTACTCCGCTTCACACGTAGATCCCGCCACGACGCTCTTCTTGGAACTGCACCAACTGACAGCTCCATCGTTCAATAAAAATACATATCCGGTTTGTGACTTAGACTCATCCGGATCAGTGTCTGAGCTTGAATCGACGTAACAGTTTACGATGAGCTCTTTGTCACCTCCATAAATGAGAAACATATCCTTTGTCCTTTTCAGGTACTTCAGGATGTTCTTGACCACTGTCCAGTGATCCACTCCCGGATTACTTTGGTACCTCCCTGCTAAACTTATAGCAAGGCACACATCAGGTCTGGTACACAGCATTGCATACATGATAGATCCTATGGCTGAGGCATAGGGAATGACTTTCATTTTCTCTCTATCTTCTACAGTGGTCGGACATTGAGTCTTACTCAACTTCACACCTTGTAACACATGCAAGAACCCTTTCTTTGACTGATCCATTTTGAACTTCTTCAAAACTTTATCAATGTATGTGCTTTGTGAAAGTCCAATTAAGTGTCTTGATCTATCTCTATATATCTTGATGCCTAATATATAAGCAGCTTCACCGAGGTCTTTCATTGAAAAATTATTATTCAAGTATCCTTTTATGCCATCTAGAAATTCTGTATCATTTCCAATCAACAATATGTCATCCACATATAATATCAGAAATGCTACAGAGCTCCCACTCACTTTCTTGTAAATACATGCTTCTCCAAAAGTCTGTATAAAACCATATGCTTTGATCACCTCATCAAAGCGTATATTCCAACTCCGAGATGCTTGCACCATTCCATAGATGGATCGCTGGAGCATGCACACTTTGTTAGCACCTGTAGGATCGACAAAACCTTCTGGTTGCATCATATACAACTCCTCTTTGAGATATCCATTCAGGAATGCAGTTTTGACATCCATTTGCCAGATTTCATAATCATAAAATGTGGCAATTGCTAACATGATTCGGACAGACTTAAGCATCGCTATGGGTGAGAGAGTCTCATCGTAGTCAACTCCTTGAACTTGTCGAAAACCTTTCGCAACAAGTCGAGCTTTGTAAACAGTAACATTACCATCAGTGTCGGTCTTCCTCTTGAAGATCCATTTTTTTTCGACGGCTTGCTGATCATCGGGCAAGTCAACCAAAGTCCACACTTTGTTCTCATACATAGATCCCATCATAGATTTCATGGCCTCAAGCCATTTTGCGGAATCTGGGCTCATGATCGCTTCCTCATAGTTCGTAGGTTCATCATGGTCTAGTAACATGACTTCCAGAACCGGGTTGCCGTACCACTCTGGCGTGGAACGTACTCTAGTTGATCTACGAAGTTCAGCAGTAACTTGATCCGAAGTTTCATGCTCGTCATCATTAGCTTCCTCACTAATTGGTGTAGGAATCACTGGAACTAGTTTGTGTGATGTACTACTTTCCAATTCGGGAGAAGGTACAATTACCTCATCAAGTTCTACTTTCCTCCCACTCACTTCTTTCGAGAGAAACTCCTTCTCTAGAAAGGATCCATTCTTAATTAGCAACGAATATCTTGCCTTCGGATCTGTGGTAGAAGGTGTACCCAATAGTCTGCTTTGGGTATCCTATGAAGACGCATTTCTCCGACTTGGGTTCGAGCTTATCTGGTTGAAGCTTTTTCACATAAGCATCGCAGCCCCAAACTTTAAGAAACGACAACTTTGGTTTCTTGTCAAACCACAGTTCATATGGCATCGTCTCAACGGACTTAGATGGTGCACTGATGGGCCTCTAACCCCTCGTTGGTTACCCCAAGTGGAAGGTGTAAGATGCAGTGTTGTGGAAGTTTTTCCCTTAGCAAAGATGCCATGGATCGAATCCCCAGAGACTCCTAGGTTCAACAAGTAGGTGTCGACTGCTACGGCGCCAGATATTAGCAATCAACGTGGACCTGCACACAGATACAAATAACTTTGCTCCCAACGAGTACAGAGAGGTTGTCAATCCCTCCGGCCTTGTACTTCACAAAGGATTAAACGCAAATGATAGTACTGATAGATAGTGTTTGCAATAGTAAATAATAGCAAAAAGTAAATAGCGGATGTGTTCAATGATGGTAATATGGACCGGAGTCTCATGATGTTCACTAGTGATGGCTCTCTCCCAAAAGACGATAAAACAGCTATGTGAGGTAAACGAATTACAGCTGGGCAATTGACAGGACCACGAACGCAAACCAATGGTGACTACATTGCAAGAAAGGTTGAGGTTCAAAGCATGGGCGGTACGCCAAAGTAAGTGGACCGAAATCCATCAATATCTACTACTAATCATCCACCTTGAGATATCTATCCAGAACATCTCGCTGGTATTAAGTTGCGAGTCCCACCCATAGTGTAAACTCAAAGCAACAGACAACTGCATTAAAAGAACTTTGCGTAAAGTAAACAATCCTTGCACCCGCGGGCACAAGCACCGTTGTTTTCCCCCTTGTGGCAACAGCACATCCCCTAGACTCATGTTTCTGTCACTCAAGCTAGCCATCGAGGGGCATGAACCCACAATCGAGCATAACGTTCCCTCTTGGAGTCACTACGTATTACTTGGCCAAAGCAATAAATAACAACGGAGAACATGCAAGAATTACTTATGAACATAAATATAAAAGAGGTAAATCAAATATATTACTCAAGATCAATCTGAACATAATCTCATAATCCATCGGATCCCAGCAAACTCATCATAGCAATAGCATAAGGATTACATATGTGCCTCGATCATGTAGGGCAGCTCATGAGGACTAATTAGTAAAGCACAAGAACGGGAGGAGAACATCACATAGCTACTGGTCATGGACTCATGGTCCAGGGAGACTACTCACGACTCATCCGGGAGGCGTCCATGGTGGTGGAGAAGCTCCCGGTGGTGATCCTCCCCTCCGGCAGGGTGCCGGGAAGGGTTCTCCTGGTGCTCCCGATCTTGGAAGCGGCGGTGGCGGCGGAACAGAGATGGGATCGCGAAAAGAGTTCCTGTTCTGAGGGTTTCGGAGGACGCTTTAAATATATGCCAAAGGGGGGCATCGGGGAAGCTTCAGGGGGCCCAGGCGCCCCC
>LR738714.1:54429821-54509754 GCA_902687465.1 Secale cereale | reverse complement strand
CCCCCCCCCCCCCCCCCCGGCTGTCCTTCTGACGCACGGTAGTTTCCGAAACGCTGATTTTTTTATATAATTTTTCTGGATTTTTCCTGGCAGTTCTCGTAACGTGAAAACCTGAAATACAAAAACAGCCGAAAACAGAAACTGGCACTGGGGTGCACTGGATTAGTAGGTTAGTCCAAATATGATCAAAAGTGTATGGAAGTGTATGAATATCATAGCAATATCACCCAAAAGTGGCATGGAGCAAGCAGAAATTATAGATACGTTTTGGACGTATCAACATCCCCAAGCTTAATTCCTGCTCGTCCTCGAGTAGGCAAATGATAACAAGAATAATTTCTGTGGTGACATGCTATTAACCATATAGGACTTATTCATAGTCATATGACAAAAGCTTACTGAGACAATGATTCTATAGTAATTGAGTTGCCTCATGAGAAAATCACAAATGACTGAAAGTTTTACAACATGAAACTGAAGCATCAAATAGATTTGCAATGAACATGATGTGAAAATATGATAAAGTGATATCTAGCTTGCCCCCTTTAGTGAAGCAAAACATAAATGCAGGGGCACCTTCAAGGTTTAAGTGATGACTAGATACAATGATTTCAAAATAAACGATATCACAATCATGCAAAAGACAATGCTACTTTGGGACAATGCACATTACACTCAGAATGACAATCATGCTCTTAGTAGTTGGTGCTTTTAAAAGAAGGTGGAGACTCAACAAGTAAAAGAATGGTTATGTGCTAGAGCTTTTTATTTTGAAAACATAGAAGCAATTTTGTCAACGGTAGTAGTACTTCATATGTGTCATGCATAAGACATCCTATAAGTTGCAAGCCTCATGCATCGAATACCAATAGTGCTCGCACCTTGTCCTAATTAGCTCGGATTTCCATGGGTTATCATTGCATTACATATGTTTCAACCAAGTGTCACAAAGGGGTACCTCTATGCCACCTGTACAAAGGTCCAAGGAGATAAATCGCATTTGATTTCTCGTTTTTGATAGAGCTCAACTTGAGGACATCCATACCGGGACAACATAGAAAATAGATGATGGACTCCTCTTTAATGCATAAGCATATTCTCATAAGAGATTGAGGATTAACGTCCAAGCTAAAACTTCCACCATGATACATGGCTTTGGTTGGCGGCCCAATGTTCTTCTCTAACAATATGCATACTCATTCAACCCATGGGAAATCACCCTTACTTCAGACAAGACGAACATGCATAGCAACTCACATGATATTCAACAAAAGTGTGACAGTTTATGGCGTCCCCAGAAACATGGTTACCGCTCAGCAAGCAACTTATAAGAAATAAGATACATAAGCAACATATTCTTTACCACAATAGTTTTTAAGCTACTTTCCCATGAGCTTGCATTGCAAAGTTAGTCTGCTTAGTACAGTTGGAGGTTAGCAAAAGACTGGGAGCGACCAACTAAGAGAGCAATGACGGTCATAATCATGCAGAGCGACAAAGCAACATTGAATCAGGCATGGTAGTTATATCGCTACTCAGAAATAAAAGATCATCAAGGCTTGACAGACTTTCTTTACAGTCTTAAATATGCGTGAGCATACGCCAAGTCAATCAAAATAAATTCGTGAAGGAAGATATTACTAAACCATACCACATCATAGGCAAACAAATCATGTTGGTACTCCAATAACACATTGGGAATCCCCCAGCTATTTGAGACTAACCATAAGAAAACCTGAACTACTAAGCACCATTATGCAAGTAGCATCTTTATCATAGACACATTAACCAATGCAACGGAAGCAAACTCTCTTAATAATGTGAGCATGATAATTAAAGAGAGTTCAAGCAACCAACTAAACAAAAGCTCTTTGAAAAGATAAGCATGAATACTAAGAGCATAGCATGATAGTAGCTATTAAAAGACAAAGAACACACACAGCATAGATAGACATGAAAATTCTATGTTATGTTCTAGGTAGAAGTGGAGCGTGTTTCTCTCCCACATAAAGAATGCTGAGTTCCGACTCGTTATGAAAAACTAAAAAGAAAACTAAAAGCAAGACGCTCCAAGCATAGCACATAACACATGAAGTGATAAAAATATAGTGGCAGGAAAGACGAACTGATAATGTTGATGGAGAAGGGGATGCACGGGGGCATCCCCAAGCTTAGACGCTTGAGTCTCCTTGAATATTTCTTGGGGGTGCACGGGGGCATCCCCAAGCTTGAGCGCTTGACACTCCTGAATCTTTTTTATCATCTTCCCTCGCACACTTGAAAACTCCCTTCATACATAACTCATCATAATCTGATTAGCGAGGTTAGTACCCTTAATAAAATAATTGCACCTTGCTGGAAATAAAGATATTCTTGAAGTTCTACTGTTTCTCAAGATTGCCAAAAGGTTTTTGCAAAGAAAAAGCAAGTTCTTGGTTTGCAAAATGAAGGAAAGGCAAAACAGGACAGAATCTGTGAAAAACAGAACAGCAGGTAGTAATTGATTTGTTCGGGATACTTCTGCAACTCAAATCAAAAAACTCAGAACAGACGTAGGAAAGACAATTATATAGAGAACGCTGTCGGAAAAGTTCAGACCAAAAAGATGATCTGGTGATTTTATACGAATTTTTCTATCCAAGGACAGAATCTGTTTCCTGGACAGCACCTCACAACTTTTGAACTTTCTAGCAATCAGAGGCTATACTTGGCAAAAATATGAAAATAAAAGATACAATGATGATGCTACAGCAGTAAACAACATCAAGACACAACAAAATCAAAATAATAAAAAATTTATTCATGTGGGCTGCCACCCAAAAGCGCTTTCTTTTATGCCTTTAAGCTAGGCATAAGACTTTAATGATGCTCTCGTAGGAATAAGAGTTGAAGAACAAAAGAGAGCATCAAGAAGCAAATACCAAACACATTTAAGCCTAACATGCTTCCTATGCATAGGAATATTGCAATAGAATAATTTATTGAAGCACAAAGCAATAAGCATAGGAAGACAAAACAAGTGCAGCTTCAAAACCTTCAACATAAAGAGAGGGAACTTGATATTATTGAAATATCTATAAGCATATGTTCCCTTCTCATAATAATTTTCAGTGGGATCACGAATAAACTCAACAATATAAGCATCACATAAAGCATTGTTGCCATGATCCACATGCAAAAAGGTGCTCTTACTCCCCACATAAGCATCATGAAGAGGATAAAACTTAGTATAAAAGAGAGACATAAGCTCTTGCCAATCAAGCAAGTGCGAGTTATCGAGAAGCTTGTACCAATCTGAAGCTTTATCTATAAGTGATTCGGCGAACAATTTCCTCATGACAAACTCCCTTGATACACCTGCAAGCTTAAATAATGAACATAATCGTGACAGATATAGCAAGTGTTCACCGGGATGTCTGTCTCCTGCATAACGATTAGCCAAAACATAATCGATAATACCAGCTGGTATTTTATAGGGCACAATTTCAGTAGGGGGAGGAGCAACCACCACAGGTGTGGGGCGTCTTCCCGCAAGCAACGATCCAATAGAAAGGTTGTCCATAAGTATAACTAGTGAAAGACATAGAGAAAACTGAAAGGTAAACTAACAAGACTAAAAAGCAAAGATAAAAGATAGCGTGCAACTCCCCTATCCTGAAGAGTGGAGTCCCCTGCAACGGCGCCAGAAAAACTCCTTGATGGGCCTCTAAACCCTCGTTGGTTACCCCAAGTGGAAGGTGTAAGATGCAGTGTTGTGGAAGTTTTTCCCTTAGCAAAGATGCCAATGATCGAATCCCCAGAGACTCCTAGGTTCAACAAGTAGGTGTCGACTGCTACGGCGCCAGATATTAGCAATCAGCGTGGACCTACACACAGATACAAATAACTTTGCTCCCAACGAGTACAGAGAGGTTGTCAATCCCTCCGGCCTTGTAGTTCACAAAGGATTAAACGCAAATGATAGTAGTGATAGATAGTGTTTGCAATAGTAAATAATAGCGAAAAGTAAATAGCGGATGTGATCAATGATGGTAATATGGATCGGAGTCTCATGATGTTCACTAGTGATGTCTCTCTCCCAAAAGACGATAAAACAGCTATGTGAGGTAAACGAATTACAGCTGGGCAATTGACAGGACCACGAACGCAAACCAATGCTGACTACATTGCAAGAAAGGTTGAGGTTCAAAGCATGGGCGGTACGCCAAAGTAAGTAGACCGAAATCCATCAATATCTACTACTAATCATCCACCTTGAGATATCTATCCAGAACATCTCGCTGGTATTAAGTTGCGAGTCCCACCCATAGTGTAAACTCAAAGCAACAGACAACTGCATTAAAAGAACTTTGCGTAAAGTAAACAATCCTTGCACCCGCGGGCACAAGCACCGTTGTTTTCCCCCTTGTGGCAACAGCACATCCCCTAGACTCATGTTTCTGTCACTCAAGCTAGTCATCGAGGGGCATGAACCCACAATCGAGCATAACGTTCCCTCTTGGAGTCACTACGTATTACTTGGCCAAAGCAATAAATAACAACGGAGAACATGCAAGAATTACTTATGAACATAAATATAAAAGAGGTAAATCAAATATATTACTCAAGATCAATCTGAACATAATCTCATAATCCATCGGATCCCAGCAAACTCATCATAGCAACAGCATAAGGATTACATATGTGCCTCGATCATGTAGGCAGCTCACGAGGACTAATTAGTGAAGCACAAGAACGGGAGGAGAACATCACATAGCTACTGGTCATGGACTCATGGTCCAAGGGAGACTACTCACGACTCATCTGGGAGGCGTCCATGGTGGTGGAGAAACTCTCGGTGGTGATCCTCCCTTCCGGCAGGGTGCCGGGAAGGGTTCTCCTGGTGCTCCCGATCTTGGAAGCGGCGGCGGCGGCGGAACAGAGATGGGATGGCGAAAAGAGTTCCTGTTCTGAGGGTTTCGGAGGACGCTTTAAATATATGCCAAAGGGGGGCATCGGGGAAGCTTCGGGGGGCCCAGGCGCCCCCCCCCGACGCGGCCCAGGGGGCGCCGCCAGGGCGCCTGGAGCCCTCGTGCCCCCCCCCCCGGCTGTCCTTCGGACGCACGGTAGTTTCCGAAACGCTGATTTTTATATAATTTTTCTGGATTTTTCCTGGCAGTTCTCGTAACGTGAAAACCTGAAATACAAAAACAGCCGAAAACAGAAACTAGCACTGGGGTGCACTGGATTAGTAGGTTAGTCCAAATATGATCAAAAGTGTATGGAAGTGTATGAATATCATAGCAATATCACCCAAAAGTGGCATGGAGCAAGCAGAAATTATAGATACGTTTTGGACGTATCATGCACTATTTAACGTGAATGCAACTATCTCAAAAGCATAACCCCAAAATGACAGTGGTAAATCGGTAAGAGACATCATAGACCGCACCATATCTAATAAAGTACGGTTACGATGTTCGGACACACCATGACGCTGTGGTGTTCCGGGTGGCGTGAGTTGTGAAACTATTCCACATTGTGTCAAATGAAGACCAAACTCGTAACTCAAATATTCGCCTCCATGATCAGATCATAGAAACTTTATTTTCTTGTTACGATGATTCTCTACTTCACTCTGAAATTCTTTGAACTTTTCAAATGTTTCAGACTTGTGCTTCATCAAGTAGATATACCCATATCTGCTCAAATCATCAGTGAAGGTCAGAAAATAACAATACCCGCCGCAAGCCTCAACACTCATCGGTCCACATACATCAGTATGTATGATTGCCAACAAATCTGTTGCTCGCTCCATCGTTCCGGAGAACAGAGTTTTAGTCATCTTGCCCGTGAGGCATGGTTCGCAAGTACCAAGTGATTCATAATCAAGTGATTCCAAAAGTCCATCACTATGGAGTTTCTTCATGCGTTTTACACTAATATGACCTAAACGGCAGTGCCACAAATAAGTTGCACTATCATTATTAACCTTGCATCTTTTGGCTTCAATATTATGAATATGTGTATCACTATGATCGAGATCCAACCAGAATAGACCACTCTTCAAGGGTGCATGACCATAAAAGATATTATTCATATAAATAGAACAACCATTATTCTCAGATTTAAATGAATAACCATCTCGCAATAAACAAGATCCAGATATAATGTTCATGCTTAACGCTGGCACCAAATAATAATTATTCAGGTCTAAAACTAATCCTGAAGGTAGATGTAGAGGTAGCGTGCCGACGGCGATCACATCGACTTTGGAACCATTTCCCACGCGCATCGTCACCTCGTCCTTAGCCAATCTTTCTTTAATCTGTAGCCCCTGTTTTGAGTTACAAATATTAGCAACTGAACTGGTATCAAATACCCAGGTGCTACTACGAGCATTAGTAAGGTACACATCAATAACATGTATATCACATATACCTTTGTTCACCTTGCAATCCTTCTTATCCGCCAAATACTTGTTGCAGTTCCGCTTCCAGTGTCCAGTCCCTTTGCAGTAGAAGCACTCAGTTTCAGGCTTGGCTCCAGACTTGGGTTTCTTTGTGGGAGTAGCAATTGTCTTGCTATTCTTCTTGAAGTTCCCCTTCTTTCACTTGCCTTTTTTATTGAAACTAGTGGTCTTGTTAACCATCAACACTTGATGCTCCTTTTTGATTTCTACCTCCGCAACTTTGAGCATAGCGAAGAGCTCGGGAATTGTCTTCTGCATCCCTTGCATGTTATAGTTCATCACGAAGCCTTTATAGCTTGGTGGCAGTGATTGAAGAACTCTATCAATAACACTATCTTCGTCAACTTTGCATCCAAGTTGAGTCATATGATTGTAGTACCCAGACATTCTGAGCAAGTGTTCACTGATAGAACTATTCTCCTCCATCTTGCAGTTGTAGAACTTATTGGAAATCTCATATTTCTCAATCCAGGTATTTGCTTGAAATATTAACTTCAACTCCTGGAACAACTCATATGCTCCATGACATTCAAAACGTCGTTAAAGTCCCAGTACTAAGCCGTAAAACATCTACATTAGCGGGAGGGGGCTTGTCACCTAGCGGTGCTTCAAGGACATAATTCTTCTATGCAGCAATGAGGATAATCCTCAAGTTATGGACCCAGTCCGTGTAATTGCTACCATCATCTTTCAACTTAACTTTCTCTAGGAACGCATTAAAATTCAAGGGAACGGTATCACGGGCCATTGAACTACAACAACTTAGATATGCAAAAACTATCAGGACTAAGTCCATGATAAATTAAAGTTCAATTAATCATATTACTAAAGAACTCCCACTTAGATAGACATCCCTCTAGTCATCTAAATGATCACGTGATCCAAATCAACTAAACCATGTCCGATCATCACGTGAGATGGAGTAGTTTTCAATGGTGAACATCTTATGTTGATCATATCTACTATATGATTCATGCTCGACCTTTCAGTCTCTAGTATTCCGAGGCCATGTCTGTACATGCTAGGCTCGTCAAGTTTAACCCGAGTATTCTGCGTGAGCAAAACTGGCTTGCCCCCGTTGTATGTGAACGTAGAGCTTATCACACCCGATCAACACATTGCGTCTCGGCATGACGAACTTTCGAAATTGTGCATACTCAGGGAGAACACTTATACCTTGAAATTTTGTAAGGGATCATCTTATAATGCTACCGCCGTACTAAGAAAAATAAGAAGCATAATAAGATAAACATCACATGTAATCAAAATATGTGACATGATATGGCCATCATCATCTTGTGCTTTTGATTTCCATCTCCAAGGCACCGCCATGAACACAATAGTCACCGGCGCGACACCTTGATCTCCATCGTGGCATCGTTGTCGTCTCGCCAACTATTGCTTTCACGACTATCGCTACCGCTTAGTGATAAAGTAAAGCAATT
Source organism: Secale cereale (assembly GCA_902687465.1). Lineage (NCBI taxonomy): Eukaryota > Viridiplantae > Streptophyta > Magnoliopsida > Poales > Poaceae > Secale > Secale cereale. The sequence continues at coordinate 54,501,858 of LR738714.1, read as the reverse complement.
ACATGGCGATTGTATTTCATACAATAAAGCGACAACCATATGGCTCCTGCCAGATGCCGATAACTTTACAAAACATGATCATCTCATACAATAACGTATAACTCATCACGTCTTGACCATATCACATCACGACATGCCCTGCAAAAACAAGTTAGACGTCCTCTACTTTGTTGTTGCAAGTTTTACGTGTCTTCTACGGGATTAGCAAGAACCGTCCTTACTTACGCATACAAAAACCACAATGATTTTTCGTCAAGTATGTGTTGTTTTAACCTTCACAAGGACCGGGCGTAGTCATACTTGATTCAGCTAAAGTGAGAGAGACAGACACCCGCCAGTCACCTTTAAGCAACGAGTGCTCATAACGGTGAAACCAGTCTCGCGTAAGCGTACGCGTAATGTCGGTCCGAGCCGCTTCATCTCACAATACCGCCGAATCAAAGTATGACATGCTGGTAAGCAGTATGACTATTATCGCCCACAACTCATTGTGTTCTACTCATGCATATCATCTATGCATAGACCTGGCTCATGATGCCACTATTGGGGAACGTAGTATTTCAAAATTTTCCAACGATCACGCAAGATCTATCTACTAGATGCATATCAACAAATGGGGAGAGTGTGTCTACGTACCCTCGTAGACCGAAAGCGGAAGCGTCTAGTGACGCGGTTGATGTAGTCGAACGTCTTCGCGATCCAACCGATCAAGCACCGAACGTATGGCACCTCCGCGTTCAGCACACATTCAGCTCGATGACGTCCCACGAGATCTTGATCCAGTTGAGCTTCACGGGAGAGTTTCCTCAGCACGACGGTGTGGTGACGGAGATGATGAAGCTACCGACGCAGGGCTTCGCCTAAGCACTGTAACGGTATGAATGAGGTGTATTTCTGTGGAGAGGGGCACCACACACGGCTAAAACGATGTTGCTTGTGTGTCCTTAGGTGCCCCTGCCCCCGTATATAAAGGAGCAAGGGGGAGGGCCGGCCGGCCCTTGTAGGCGCGCCAAGGAGTAGGATTCCTACTCCTAGTAGGAATAGGAATCCCCTTTCCTATTCCTACCAGGAGTAGGAAAGGAAGGGGGAGAGGAGAAGGAAAGGTGCGATGGATGCCTCCCCCTTTTCCTTGTCCAACCAGGAACCCTAGGGGGGTGCATCCAGCCCTATGGGCTGCCCCTCTCTTTCCCTCATTGGCCCACTATGGCCCATACTCCCTCGGGGGGGTTCCCGTAACCACCTCTGACACTCCGGTTTTACCCGATAACATCCGGAACACTTCCGGTGTCCGAATATATTCATCCAATATATCAATCTTTATGTCTCGGACATTCCAAGACTCCTCGTCATGTTCGTGATCTCATCTGGGACTCCGAACTACCTTCGGTACATCAAAACTCATAAACTCATAATACCGATCATCGTCGAACGTTAAGCGTGCGGACCCTACGGGTTCGAGAACTATGTAGACATGACCGAGACTCATCTCTGGTCAATAACCAATGGAGGAACCTGGATGCTCATATTGGCTCCTACATATTCTATGAAGATCTTTATTGGTCAGACCGCATAACAACATACGTCCTTTCCTTTGTCATCGGTATGTTACTTGCCCGAGATTCGATCGTCGGTATCTCAATACCTAGTTTAATCTCATTACTGACAAGTCTCTTTACTCGTTCCGTAATACATCATCTCGTGACTAACTCATTAGTCATTTGCTTGCAAGGCTTATTATGATGTGTATTACCGGTTGGCCCCAAAGATAGCTCTCCGACACTCGGAGTGATAAATCCTATTCTTGATCTATGCCAACACCACGAACACCTTTGGAGACACCTGTAGAGCATCTTTATAATCACCTAGTTACGCTGTAACGTTTGATAGCACACAAGGTGTTCCTCAGGTATACGGGAGTTGCATAATCTCATAGTCATAGGAACATGTATAAGTCATGAAGAAAGCAATACCAGTAAAACTAAACGATCAAGTTGCTAAGCTAACGGATGGGTCTTGTCCATCACATCATTCTCCTAATGATGTGATCTTGTTGATCAAGTGACAACTCATGTCTATGGCCAGGAAACATAACCATCTTTGATCAATGAGCTAGTCTAGTAGAGGCATACTAGGGACACTCTATTTTGTCTATGTATTCACACATGTACTATGTTTCCGGTTAATACAATTCTAGCATGAATAAAAGACATTTATCATGATATAAGGAAATATAAATAACTACTTTATTATTGCCTCTAGGGCATATTTCCTTCAACAGTGTCATTGGATTCAGTAGTCATTGGAGGGGCAGCCGCATTTCCTTCACCTTCAGTGGCTTCGTGGAGAGGAGACTCATGCACAACAGATTCTTGCGGAGTGGGTTCTTGCATGACGGGCACTTCTTCTTGCACAACTGTTTCTTGGGGAGGGGGGAGTATCTTCACGGGTTTCTTCTTTTTCTTCATCGCCTGATGCAGCCGGAATATCTTCAGCCGCCTTGGCTTCAGATTCTGGAGCAGACACTGAAGGAATGGTATCAGGAAACACTTGTCGTGCTACCGAGCTTTAGTTTTGTACTTCGTCTTCAGGATTGCTGGACATGGAGGCTTGAGGCTTGAGACCTTTGCGAAGCCTTCGAAACTTGGGCGATGCCATTGGTGAAGCATTGGTCTGCTCCATGTATTCTTCAGGTGTTTATTTTGGAGTCTCAAGTACCGGAGTGGTGACAAGAGATGGCAGAGTGCGAGGAATGACTTCATGTAGGGGGGTGTTTGGGTGTTGGTCTTCCCAAAATTCATCTTGATCAATTGACGACATGGGACCGCCAATGCTTATGAGTTCATTGCTCGTGTGAGTAGGTGATTGAACTGGTTGGGGTTCAAGTTGAGGACGGACTTCATCATCATTAACATTGTCATCATGACCAATGTGTTCAGCTGCGGGAGAGTTAGCAGCTGGAATCTCTTAAGTCTGATGAGCCTCTGTGGTAGCAGGCTCATGCACAACAAGACGGCGCTCACGGTTGGAGGAGGCTGGCAGGGCAACAGAGATGGGTTCAACAACCAGAGGTTCCGTGGAGGAGGCGCGAGGCTTATGTGAAGCCTTTGAAGCTTTTGTCTTCTGCTTCTTCTTGTAAGGAGTAGCATCAGGAGCATCAAGATCCTTTCGTTTCTTAGCTTGAGCTTCAGCCTGCCTGGTCTTCTTTTGATCAGAAGCTGCTGATGGGACCTTTGGCTTCGAGCCAGTCATACTGGCAAGGAAGACAATGCTGGGTCCCTCCTGCCTTGGAGCTTCAGTGTCTTCAGCAACAGGCTTCTTCTTCATCTTTAGCTTCTTGGCAGCCAACTTGGGGTCAATGCCTGGACGCCCAAGAGCTTTCCTCTTTACAGCTTCATTGTGGGCTTGGACACATTTCTCAGCATAGTGCTTGAGTCGTTCCCTGGAGCCTCTTGCAACATCACGACGCTTGGAAAATTCAGCCTTCAGATCTGCCATCATAGTCTTGAAGTTTTGAACTTCTTGAGCACTGAGGCTTGCCATATGCTTCTTGAATAGAGCCTTTTCATGATCAATTTTGTTCTTCTGCTCAATAACCTTCTGTGCAACAGTTAGTTTGTGAGCTATATAGCCCTGAAAGGTCACACTGATATCAATGGGAAGCTGAAGATCTTCAGGTGAAAGTGATGTATCCTCGAAGCACTCGTCAATGAAGTCATTTATGATATCGGCGTCAAAGAGAGGCAAATCATTGAAGATTTCTGCCTGTTGCTTGCTCTTGATTAGCATCTCAAGGGCATCATCAGCAAGATCTTCATCACTGGACAGATCTATTATGTCATCATCATTGTGCAGAATGCTGCCAGGAGTGAGTCCTTGACCAGATGGCTTCACTAGCTGCTTGGACCTCTGAGACATGCGAGAGTGATCCTCAGAATGTACACTTGATTCAGGAGGTACAATTTTCAATGGCTTCACACTTAAAGCCTTTGGAGCAGCACAGTATGTTTAGAAGCCTTTGACTTCTTGTTAGGCTTCATAGACTCAGGAACATCTTCAGGTTCTATGTCTTCAGCAACATCTTCCACAGTCGCCCTTTGAGCAGCGATGTGGGATAGAAGTCCATCAAGGCCATTAAAGGGGCCAACTCGATTGCCATTGGCTTCACGAGTTCCATCAGAATGAGGCCGAGATGGACCAGGATTGAAGTTAATGCCAATTTCCTTCTTGTTCTGGGTTGCAGAGTTCTTGTGTAGGATCGAAAGTATGTCTAGAGGGGGGGTGATTAGACTACTTGTAAATATAAAAATTCTGCCTTTTGATCATGAATAGTTTTTGGCAGATTCACAATTATGATCAATTCAAGTATCACCCTACACATGCAATTCTAGAGTATAAGCAGCGGAAAGTAAATTGCACATGTAGTAAAGAGAGGTGGAGAAGATCAAACGCAATTTGGAGACGCAATGATTTTTCCCGTGGTTCCGATAGGTGGTGCTATCGTACATCCACGTTGATGGAGGCTTCAACCCACGGAGGGTAACGGCTGCGCGAGTTCACGGAGGGCTCCACCCACGAAGGGTCCACGAAGAAGCAACCTTGTCTATTCCATCATGGCCTACGCCCACGGAGGGCTAGCCTTACTCGGGGTAGATCTTCACGAAGTAGGCGATCTCCTTGCCCTTACAAACTTCTTGGTTCAACTCCACATCTCGATGACGGAGGCTCCCAAGCGACACCTAACCAATCTAGGAGGCACCACCCTCCAAAAGGTAATAGATGTTGTAGATGATGATGAACTCCTTGCTCTTGTGCTTCAAATGATAATCTCCCCAACACTCAACTCTCCTCACTGATATGGCTAAGGTGGAAGAAAGGATTGAGTGGAAAGCAACTTGGGAAGGTTAGAAATCAAGTTTCATATGGTAGGAATGGAGCAACTTGATCTCAACACAAGGGTAGGTGGTTCTCTTCTCAGAAAGTGTAAGGTAGGAGTGGTAGTTCTTTCTGACGGCTCTCTCCACGAATGAAGAGGGGGTGGAGGGGTATATATAGCCTCCACACAAAATCCAACCGTTACACACATAATTGAGCAATCTCGGTGAGACCGAAGTGGAAACTCGGTCAGACCGAAAGTTCAAATATAGTGAACGTTGGGGTTTTCGGTGGGACCAAAAATACCATCTCGGTTTGTCCGATATGAGTCAAAGATAGGAACTTGCCAGTTTCGGTGGGACCGAAATCAACAACTCGGATATTCCGAAATGATGACAAACGGTTACAGAAGGTTGGCAGCCCGTGTTTCGGTGAGACCGAACTCAAACTCGGATTGACCGATTTTTCTAGGGTTTGGCTTATGGCTGAGGTGGTTCATCTCGGTGGGACTGAGTTGGAAGAATCGGTTTGTCCGAGATTACTTATGAGTGTGTATAGTAGTGAAAGTTGCTGATAGTTGAAGGAGATATATCACTAAGCACTTGAGCAACCAGATCATCAACACAACCTCATCCCCTTTTAATAGTATTGGCTTTTCCTATGGACTCAATGTGATCTTTGATCACTAAACCAAAAATGGAGTCTTGAGCTTTTGCCAATGCTTGCCTAAGCATTTTGAGGGGTCCACTTCTTCAGACATTGCCATACCCATATCACTGAACTTCTCTGAAATGATTCTCAAGTAGCTATTAGTTCAATGATATATATGTTGTTATTAATTACCAAAACCACCCGGGGATTAGTTGCACTTTCATCTTGTGAAACTTGTAGTTTTCTTCAAATAATTCATCATCCCGACACCATCGAAGACTAGATGGGTCAGCATTTGAAGGCATCGGTCCTGTGACCATGCAAGGATAGAAGTTCTTAGCTATGGCTTCAAACATATTTTTGGGCTGAAGCTTCTTGTAGACGACATCACCCCATGGAGGGCGGATAGCGTTCTTGGTAGCATATTCAGGAGTAACAAAGCGGTATAGAAACCATTGTTCTGCCCAATATCTTCATATCCATTGGATTCAAGATTTGCGTTCTCCATATGTTTCTTCTGGATCAGACTTGTACGTGGTGAATAGATCCGGAGGAAGATCTTTGGTAGTGTCAGTACATCTCTGCCTGCCACCTTTCTTGGACCTTTTCTCAGACGCCATTTGATTTAGATAGAATGGCTTTACAAATCTATTTGTCTTCTGACGACTCGTCAGACAGGAACTAGCTTCAGGAGATTCAATGTGACAGTGTAAGAATTCTGCAAATGAATGCAGACTATGAGAACCAAGGGATTCTCCCACGGACATGTACCTATGATGGCATTAGAGATGCAAGGGAAGGGGAAGAGGTCATATGCATTCTCAGAAGGTTTTGAAGATAAAACAGTTTGAAGACATTGACCTCATAGTGCGAAGACATTCACTTATATGGAGTGAGTTGGTTCGAGATTTGTACGAATCCAAGAATAGGTACAAGTGAGGAATCTAACTAGTAATGAGGCATAAGTGAATATACTTGCATGATATGAGAGAAGGATACAGAAGGAAACACATTTTAGATGGACAAAAACTACTTGTGGTGAAGTTACATGGTTTCGATGGATCAAAAATGACGATAAAAGAGAGATTTATTTACCGCACTCATGAACTGCTACACGGGACGAGATGGATGCTGAGCAGATCGATCTTTAGTGCCCTAACTTGGCGGCGGAAGACACCTATGGCGGAGGCGGAGAGACGAGGTCCACGGCCGGCGGGAAGACGGTGTCGAAGAAGTCGCGGCAGCTAAGCGCTTCGTCTCTGGCATTGAATGGAGCTAGCGGAGGCGCTAGGGTTGAGAGAGATGGCGAGAGCTGGGAGAAGAAATTATGATCGCGTGGCTGGAGTATTTATAAGGAGATATGGTGGCGCAGTGCAATTACACAGGTACCCCTGGCAGTTCACATTTGAACGACGCGTGGCTAGCATGCAACTTATGGAGAGTTGAGCCATGACCCCCGGTTTATCGGATGGACGTTCCGATTTCTCCGGTTTTCGGGCAAAAATGATAAGGCATTGAAACAGTTTTAATTTTGTGTCTCTATATCTTCAGGTGACAAGGACACAATGAAGGCATTCGACACGTGTCAACAGAATGCATATGAAGAGATAGAGAGAGTTGGAGACTTAGAGAGGGTTAGGGTCCGATCGCATTCACTTAGATCCTAATGGGTTTGAAGACTTAGCTATAAGTGAATGTTGTAGAGGACAGAATAGCTATATATATATATCAGAGAAGCCATACAAATCAACATTGAGAAGATAAATCTTGAAGAGAAAAGATGTTGAAGACAAACCAAGTAAGAAGATAATGCATTCATGACGCCAAATGAAAAACTTCAAGAAAGTTTGGTGGTGGCGTTACCCATCGTATAGGAAGTATTAGACCAGGACATGGCGCACAATTATCGTGGCACTCCAGAGTAGAATTCCACATTAATGTATTCACACTTAGAGTGTATGTCTTCATGAATTGAAGACATACGTTACTTTGTGTGTTGCACATCTAAGTCATCAAAATGCATAAGCGTTAGGATGTGTGTCCAATCACATGAAATTTGAGGATTCTAGGATATTTAGCTCACACCACAGCTTGCAAAACCTTTTCTCATCCAAGGGCTTAGTGAAGATATCTGCCAGTTTCTCTTTGATATTGACATGTATGATTTCAATGTCCTTCTTGATCACATGATCCCTGAGAAAGTGCTGACGAATCTCAATGTGCTTTGTCTTCCAGTGTTGAATGGGATTGTGAGCAATCTTGATGGCGCTCTCATTATCACAGAAGAGAGGCACCTTCACCATGTTGATGCCATAATCCTTAAGAGTTTGCATGATCCAGAGAAGTTGAGCGCAACAAGATCCAGCAGCAATGTATTCAGCTTCAGCGGTGGAGAGAGACACTGAGTTCTGCTTCTTTGAAGACCAACAGACAAGAGATCGTCCAAGAAAGTGACATGTGCCTGATGTGGACTTGCGATCAACCTTGTCACCAGCATAGTCAGCATCTGAGAATCCAACAAGATCAAATATAGAGCCCTTGGGATACCATAATCACATTGTTGGGGTGTGAGCCAAGTATCGAAGAATTCTCTTCACAGCGAGGTGATGCGATTCCTTTGGTGCCGCTTAGAATCGTGCACACATGCAAACTCTAAACATTATATCAGGCCTAGATTGTGACGCCCCCGACTTGACCGTACACTAATCATGCACGCAAATTTGTACGACCAAGATCAGGGACTCACTAGAAGATATCACAACACAACTCTAGACACAAATTAAAATAATACAAGATTTATATTACAAGCCAGGGGCCTCGAGGGATCGAATACATGAGCTCGAAACACAAGAGTCAGCGAAAGCAACAATATCTGAGTACAGACATACGTTAGACAAGTTTGCCTTAAGAAGGCTAGCACAAATATAGCAACGATCAAAAGGCAAGGCCTCCTGCCTGGGACCTCCTAACTACTCCTCGAAGCCGAACTTCACGTAGAAACATCCTTGGGATCCTCTGGGTCCTGGACTCCACCATCTGGTTGCGTCATCCGAGAAGAAGGGACAAAAGGGGGAAAAGGGGGAGCAAAGCAACTATGAGTACTCATCCAAAGTACTCGCAAGCAAGGATCTACACTACATATGCAATGATATATGTGTAAAAGGGTAATATATGTGGGCTAAACTGCAGAATGCCAGAATAAGAGGGGGATAGATAATCCAATCGAAGACTACGCTTCTGGCCACCTCCATCTTGCAGCAGTAGAAGAGAGAAGATGGAAAAGTAACAAGTATCAAAGCTTCTGGCAGCCTCCGTCTTGAGTAGCTGAAGAGTTCACCAAGTAACATCGTATAGCATAATCCTACCAAACGATCCTCCCCTCATCGCCCTATGGGAAAGCGATCACCGGGTAGTATCTGGAACTTGTCTGGGTGTATTTTATTAAGTATCCAGTTCTAGTTGTCATGAGGTCAGAGTACAACTCTGGGTCATCCTTTTACCGAGGGACACGGCTATTCGAATAGATTAACTTCCCTGCAGGGGTGCACCACATAACCCAGCACACTCGATCCCATTTGGCCGGACACACTTTCCAGGGTCATGCCCGGCCTCGGAAGATCAACACGTCATAGCCCTACCTAAAGCACAACAGAGAGGTCAGCACGTCGGTCTAAGTCCTAAGCGCACAGGGGTCTGGGCCCATCGCCCTATGCACACCTGCATGTTGCGAGGGCGGACGGTGAGCAGACCTAGCAACCTCCATTAGTAAGGAAGTTGCGTTACGCGGTCCAACCCGGCGCGCGCCGCTAAGTCGCTGACGTCAAGAAGGCTTCGGCTGATACCACGACGTCGAGTGCCCATAACTATTCCCACGTAGCTAGTTAGTGCGTATAGGCCAATGGCCAGACTCATCTCAAATACCAAGATCTCGATAAGCATGTTATTATGAAATCACTGCGGACAACGACCAGGGCCAAGCCCACCTGTCTCCTAGGTGTCTCAACCTGCCCTGTCGCTCCGCCACAAGGTAACCATCAGGGGGCTGCCGGGAACCCAGGCCCACCACTACCTGTGTGGAACCACCTGCCCCTTCAGCCCCCATCCCCGAATCATCATCATGAGTATGTAATAGTATAGTATATACCCGTGATCACCACCCGAGTGATCACGGCCCGATAGTATAGCATGGCAAACGGACAAGAATGTAGGGCCACTGATGGAATACTAGCGTCCTATACTAAGCATTAGGATAGCAGGTAAGGTATCAACAGTGGTAGCAACAATGACAGGCTATGCAACAGAATAGGAGCTATCGAATCATCAACAGTAGCAAATCTAATGCAAGAATAAGAGACAGGAGAATGGGCGATATTTGGTGATCAGGGGGGGCTTGCCTGGAAGCTCTGCAGACGAAATGAATCTTCGGAAGCGTAGCTGTAGTCGAACACCGAAGCATCAATGGTCTCGGGTTCTATCGCGTTATCAGAGTCTACCGAAAAGAAGCAACGAAGGGGAAAGAAATAAATAACAGAGCAAACAATAGCATCACAAAATATAACAAGGCAAGTACGCGGTGCTACATGTGACCTAACGTGGTTGGAGGTGATACCGACGAAGGGGGAAAAATATTCAGAAAAGTATTCCCGGTGTTTGACATTTTCGGACAGATGAACCAGAGGTGAAAAGTTGTAGGTTCGCTATGCTAGGGATGTGTGGTTGACAAACGGACCACGTATTCGGAATTCGTCTCGAAATTCTGAGCAACTTTCATATATAAAGTATTTTCATCCGAGTTACGGATTATTTTATATTAATTTTCAAAGTTTTAATCATTTTCTAGAATTACAGATTTAATTTAATTAAAAAATTATCTATGACATCATCAAGACGTCAGCGGTCAACTCTGACCGTTGACCAGTCAAACTAACGTGTGGTCCCGCTGTCATTGACTAAGATTAACTAAAATAGATTAGCTAATTTAATTAACGATTAGGTTAAGCTAAACGGGTTTAACTAAGTTAATTAATTATATAATTAATTTAATTAATTATTTTAAGTTCTTTTTTTTAGTTCTGGGCGTTGGGCCCCACTTGTCAAAGGGTCAAGGGGGGCTTAGCGGGCACCGGGCGATGAGGTAACGGGCGTGCGGGCGCCCGACCGCCCGCAGAGGCCTTAGCCCGGCGTGGCTGGGCGCCGGCGGCCACGGCGCGAACCAGGGGAGGCGGCGGAGGGGTGGCCGCGGCCCGGCGGGGCGCAGGGGAGGTGAGGCCACGCTGGCGCGGCCGGGCGCACTCGGCGGCGGCGGCAGCACGGGAAGCGCCGGCGGGTGGCGTGCGGCCAAACAGCGGGGAGCAGAAGGCGGGGCAAGGGCGCGGTGGCCGCGGTGGCCGTAGTGCGGCGCGACCAGAGGCGGCCAAGGTGCGCGGGCGTCGCCAGGAGCTCGTGGAGGTGGAGCTCCGGCCGTGGCGGACGGCAGCGCGAGGGCGGCGCTGAGCTCGAGTTGGGACACGACGGCGGCGGGCGGCTGCAGCGGCGCGTGCAAGGGGGCGGCCCGAGCGGAGCAGCAGCGTAGCGCGGCAGTAGCAACAGCAAGGCCACGGGCGACCGCGGATGCTAGAGTTGACCGGAGCAGGGCGTAGCGTCGTCGAAATCGGCGACCAGAATTCGGGACGATGCGGGTCAGCAGCGGTAGCTCGTTTACGGATGAACGAAACGTCCAAGGGTCTTGTACAGGCGCGTGCGAGGGCGATGGACTATGGCGCGCGGTCATTTAGTCACCGGAAGGAGGCCGGCGACAAGCGTACACGGCGGAGGGCTCGGCCACAGTGGGGATGGCGGCCACGAGGTACGAACGTCGACAAAGAGGGGCAGGGGAAGAAGGCAGGGGCTCACCGTGACCTGTAGGTGAGCAAAGCGGGCTCGGGGGAGAGCTCGCCGGAGTGAATCATCGACGGAGTCCGCCGGGTCGTGGAGGAAGCCGGTGGTCGACGACGGACGAAGGTGGACGGAGATGGAAGCTCCAGCGATGCAGGGGTGCCGTGCTCCCACTGACGACCGTAGGTGGCATAGTAGACGACGACGTTCTCCGCGACATCGGGGTGCGGTGAACAAAGTGCGGTGGCTACGCAGGCGACATGGCCATGGCGACTACAGAGGCGGACGAGCACTGTGGAGACGATGGCGGCGCGCAGAGGGGGAAATGGGGTAGGATTTGACCTAGGGCGTCGGAGATGGCCTTGTAGAGGCTGGGGATGCGTCGGATTGGCGACACGTGGTCGATCCGCGACGTGGTCGGGCACACGGCGACCACCCAGCCCCTGGTGAGCAGTAGGAAGAAGGAGATGGGGATGGTGGGCTGGGCCATTTGATTTAATGGGCCAACGTGTTCGGTAGGTTTAAGTCTCTCTCCTTTTTTTAAGTATTCCCTTTTGTGTTTCTTTTGTTTATTTACTATTTTCATTTATAGTTTCATTTATTTTAGTTTTATAAAATACCAAGTTAGCATCTAAATTACTATTACTAATTAGGCCACTGCCTCGATTATTTTGACAGGCTGCTAATTTAGTTATAATATTATAACCTTATAAAAGACATTAATTTAATTATTATTGCCACTGTTACAATTATTTTGGAGTGATTAAATAGTTTATAAAAATGTTTTTTCTCCACCATTACTACTTATGATTTATTTGTCATGTTTAGAACATTTTTGTTCTAATGTTTGAAAACTTTTACCGTTTGACTTGATTTTGATTTTGTGAATTCGAACTGGTTTCAAATCAACACGAGTTTATTAGCAGTAACTAAGGTGACGTGGCATCATTAGCAGAGGTTACCATAGGTTAAGTATCCGGGCGTCACATAGATGCACATAAGTAGTGTAAAGAACCAATCATGGAGCGATATACCTTTTGATCGAACTCTTTACCATTGTCGTCGGAGCCCAATTGACCTTTGGTTGGCATTGGCGTCGTGTACCCTTTGCAATCTTGCATTCCAAAATTCTTCACGCAATCTTTGAGGTATTTCTCTTGAGATATGAAGATGCCATTCTTCTGTTGACGAATTTGGAGACTAAGGAAGAACTTCAGCTCACCCATCATGGACATCTGATATTGCTCTTGCATCATGTATCCAAACTCATCACTATATCTTTTGTCAGTGCATCCGAAGATAATGCCATCCACATAGATTTGGCATACAAACAATTCACCATCATATGTCTTCGTGAAGAGTGTGGGATCTAGTGAACCAAGTTTGAAGCCTTTGCTTTTCAAGAAATCTTTGAGTGAGTCATACCACGCACGAGGTGCTTGTTTGAGGCCATATAGTGCCTTGTTGAGCTTGTAAACCATGTCAGGACGCTTTGGATCTTCAAAGCCAGGAGGTTGTGCAACATACACTTCTTCTTTAATTTTTCCATTCAGAAAGGCACTCTTTACATCCATTTGATACAGAAATATGTTATGGTGGTTGGCATAGGCTAGCAGTATGCGAATGGCTTCAAGCCTAGCTACAGGAGCAAAGGTTTCATCGAAGTCAATTCCTTCTACTTGAGTATAACCTTGAGCAACGAGACGAGCCTGGTTTCTGACAACTTGACAATGCTCATCTTGTTTGTTGTGATATATTCATTTGGTGCCAATGATGTTATGCTTCCATGGATCAGGACGCTTAACAAGCTCCCATACATCATTCACCTCAAACTGTTGAAGCTCTTCCTGCATTGCTTGAATCCATCCAGGTTCCATAAAGGCTTCATCAACTTTCTAGGGTTTAGATATCGAAACGAATACAGAGTGTCCACAAAATTTGGCAAGCTGAGTTGCTTTTGAATGAGTAAGTGGGCTAGTTGCATTGAAGCTATCAAGAATCTTTTCCACTTGTACTTCATTAGCTACCCGAGGATGAACTGGGCAAAGACTTTTCTCAAGCTGTTGATCATTTTCTTTTCCATAAACAAGCATAAAACCTTCATGTGCTTTTGGTGCAAATTTGGAAGTGTGATACGGATCTTTGATCTAGCACTTAGCACCAAAGACTTTGAAATTACTGACGTTTGGCTTCTTACCAGTCAGAAGTTCATATGATGTTTTCTTGAAGAACTTGTGAAGATAAATCTACTGATGATGTGGCATGCAGTATCAATGGCTTCAGGCCAGAGCTTTCTTGGTGTCTTGTATTCATCGAGCATAGTACGTGCCATCTCAATGAGAGTCCAGTTCTTGCACTCAACGACGCCATTCTACTTAGGTGTGTATGGGGCAGAGAACTCATGCATGTTGCCCAATGTATCAAGATAAGTATCAAGCCCTATATTCTTGAACTCAGTTCCATTGTCACTTCTGATGTGCTTGATCTTGATGCCATAGTTGCTCATGGCTCGATTGGCGAACCGTCTGAAGACATCCTGCACTTCAGTCTTATAGAGGATTATATGCACCCAAGTATATCTAGAGTAGTCATCAACGATCACGAAGCCATATAAACAAGCAGCAGTATTGAGAGTATAGTAGTGAGTAGGGCCAAATAAGTCCATGTGAAGCAGCTCGAAAGGACGAGATGTAGTCATGATTGTCTTCGAGGGATGCTTGGTCCTAGTCATCTTCCCAGCTTCACAAGCACCACACAGATGATATTTCTTGAACTTGACGCCCACGATGCCTATGACGTGCTTCTTCTTGGCGAGAGTATGTAGGTTCCTCATGCCTGCATGACCTAGTCTTCAATGCCAAAGCCAGCAGTATGAAGCTTTTGCGAGAAGACATACGGCGAGCTGTGGCCCTGCAGAGAAATCTACCATATATAGATCACCTTTTTGATGTCCTTCGAAGACTAGAGACTTGTCAGAATCCATAAGCACAAGGCAACGATATTTTCCAAATATCACAATCATGTTTAGATCACATAGCATAAAGACCGACATTAAGTTGTATCCAAGGGATTCAACAAGCATCACTTTGTCCATGTGTTGATCCTTTGAGATAGCAACCCTACCAAGACCCAATACCTTGCTTTTACAAGTATCAGCGAATGTGATGTGGCTTTTGGGAGAAGGATGTAGAGTTGAGTCCATGAGAAGACGTCGATCACCAGTCATGTGGTTGGTGCATCCATTGTCAATTATCCATTCAGTGGCTTCCAAGGCAGTACCCTACAGATCAGTTAGCGGCATAGTCTTCACAAAGAGATGTGTGAAGCATAAACATTTGACGAACAAGCATGCTATCAAAGTTAAGGTTCTTGTTAGGCATGATAGGAAGCTTGTCAAGAAACCATGGGACAAAATACATGGTTAGACCATTTGGACATTTAGTCTTGCGTCCCACAAGATGTTTTAGGTCCCCAGCATTGGCGTCTGAAGATGGTTTTCGGCTGGAGACATGTCCCTGCAAGAGAAGTTAATTCTTCTTAACCACCCACATCTTTAGGGGTGGCTTAGAAGCGATAAGTCTAAGTGCAGCATTTGAGAATTTTGGCTTGGGAGCCCTAGAGAATAATACTCATATGAATATGTAGAGAAGTTCTTTGTCTTATGAACAAAGTAGTTAGATGAAACATGCTCATATTCATGAGTCTGATGACATCTCCCTACAAAACATTTGTGTTAGAGTGACCCGGTGTGGTCCTTTGTCTGTATGAAGTCTTTGGACCATATGAAGCCTTTGTTCTGGGGTTGATCTTCTTTCCGGGTGGTGTCATGATGACATTCACTGGAAGCTTTTCGATAAGACTTTTCGGAACCTAGATCTTCTTCATAGGTGACCCATTCCTGCAGTTAGTTCCAATGAACTTGGCAAACACTTTACCGTTCTGATCCTTGAACAGTTTATATTTGAGTCAAATGACTCATCAATGACAATAGGGTTAGCACAAGTGAAGCCAGATAAGGTAGATGGATCTACTGGTGGACCCTTTGCGACTGCCCATGTGGTTTTGGGATACTGCTCAGGCTTCCAGTAAGAACCATCAACATTCATTTTCCTTTCGAACCCAACACTCTCTTTCCTAGGGTTTCAGTTCAGAATCTATTTCTTGAGAACATCGCATAGAGTCTAATGCCCTTTGAGGATTTTGTACACACATGTTTCAAGCAATGTCTTCAACCTAGCATTCTCATTAGCAATAGCATTGGTTTCCTCAGCAGAGGGGTTAGTTACCACATCAACAGTTGATGATATTGCCATTTCAGAAACAGTAGATCATTCAGCAACAGAAACAACATTGTCACGCTCAAGACATTTTAGACAAGGTGGCACAACGTCTTCCTGAGCGGAACTAATCTGTTGTGTGAGTAGTGAATCGTTTTCCTATTAAAGATCATCATGAGACGCTATAAGTTTCTGAAGGTCTTGCTTCCTTTCAAGATAATCATAGGAAAGCTTCTCATGAGTAGCCGAGAGGGTTTCATAACGACTTTCAAGTTCAGTGTACCTTACATGAAGATTTTTTATGTCTTCAATTAAGGACTGAGTTCGATTCATTTCCGCGTCCAACCGATCGTCACTTTTGTCTAACAACTTTTGAATATGTTCCATAGCATTTCGTTGTTCAGTTGCAATTTTAGCAAGAGTTTTATAGGTGTGTATGGATTCACATTCAGAGTCATCTTTACTGGAGGTCTGAATGTAGGCATCGCGTGAGTTTACCTTTGCACCACGTGCCATGAAGCAGTAGGTTGGAGAAGCGTCGTCCTCATTATTTGCTTCGGCGTCGACGGAGTGACCATTATCGTCAGTGTTGAAGATGGACTTGGCGACAAATGCTGAGGCTAGAGCTAGGTTAGCCACGCCTGAATCAGATTCCTCCTTAGATTCCACCTCTGCCTCCTCAAAAGCAGACACCTCCTCTAAATCCATTTCCTTGCCAATGAACACACGAGCCTTGCCAGATGAACTCTTCTTGTAAGGTGAAGACTTTGATGAAGACTTGGAAGAAGGCTTTGAAGATTTCTACTTGTTCTTGTCGTCAGAATCATATTCCTTGCTCTTCTTCTTTTTCTTCGATTCATTGTCCCACTGAGGACACTCAGATATGTAGTGGCCAGGCTTGCACTTGTGGCATGTTCTCTTCTTGTAGTCACGAGAGGAAGCCTCATTGTTTCTTGAGTTGGATCTTGAAGACTTTCCGAAGTTTTTCTTCCTTGAGAACCTTTGAAACTTTTTCACAAGCATAGCTAGTTCTCTGCCAATGTCTTCAGGATCGTCAGAGCAGATGTCAGAGTCTTCTTCAGACGAGGACACATCTTTAGCCTTCAAGGCTCTGGATCGACCATAGTTGGGGCCATAGATATCTCTCTTCTCAGATAGCTGGAACTCATGTGTGTTGAGCCTCTCAAGTATGTCAATCAGATCAAGACTTTTGAAGTCAGGTCGTTCTTGAATCATCAATGTCGAGGTGTCAAACAAACTGTCAAGAGACCTCAGCAGGGGTGAATCCACTGCACTAACATGTCTGTACTGTCCTTTGGTCAGATGACCACAAATGATGTTCTTGGCGGTTGAGTCCAGTTGAGCAAACTTCTTGACATCAGCAGGGGTGACACCTTCATCAACCTTGGGAACACCAGTCTTGACGACATACCAGAGGACATTTTCGATAGCTTCAAGATGCATGCGCATCTTATTCTTCCAGTAGGGGTAATCAGTCACATCGAAGACATGGCACGCAACAAAGACTTTGATTATCCCTCCAGTCGACATAACTAAAAATCTAGGTGGTTAAACTAAAACACACAGAACAAGGGAACACCTTGCTCTGATACCAATTGAAAGTGCAAGTTGTCGACTAGAGGGGGAGTGAATAGGCGATTTTTACGAAAGTCTTCAAAACACGATATCTTTTGAAGACACATAGATGAAAAGAACATATATGATAAGCAGCGGAAGATAAACGACTCTAGAAACACAATAGTCAAGTAAGCATCATAGAGAAAATACGAAGAATATTGAAAGCTAGATAACATTGATCAAGATGGAAGACAAAAATGAAGCTAAACAGGTAACGACCTTCACACAGTGAAGTCAAACAGAACAAACAGACAAGCAATGACTTCGCAAAGACAAACTGGAATGTAAATGAGTTGGAAGATAGAACCAGTAGCTTGGAGACGAGGGGAATTTGTTAGACAAGTTCCAGTTGCTGTGACAACTGTACGTCTGGTTAGGGAGGCTGAGATTGAACTCTGAAGACCATATCATCACCTTATTCCCCTTGAGCTAAGGACACCCAGTCCTCACCCAATCACTCTGGTAAGTCTTCAAGGTAGACTTCCAAACCTTCACAGACTTCGTTCACTGTCGATCCACAATGACTCTTGGATGCTCAAAATGCGATGCCTAACCGGCTAGAGGATACACAGTCCTCAAGTGTAACAAGCCTTCAGATCACATTGACAGAAAGACTTTAGTGATGCCTAACACTCTTTGTCTCTGGGTGTTTTGAGCTTTGTCCTCGCAAGGATCTTTTCTATCAAAGGCTTCGGAGGTGGGTTGCTCTCAAACGACAAAAGCCGTGCACTAACTCTGGGCAGCCACCAATTTATGGTGTATGGGGCCTGGCTATTTATAGCTAGGAGGCAACCCGACATGATATGTCCGAAATGACCCTTGGTCACTAAGGAACTAACATGCGTCTAACGGTCGGATTTCAAACACACACGGCAACTTTGCTTGGGCTCCAAGCAAAATAGACTTATCCAACTCTGGATAAGATTTGCTCTCATTATCTTCACTCGAAGGCATAGGATTTTGGTTGAGCATCACATCAGTCTCTGAATATGTTTCACTTGGACCCCACTTAACGGTGCGGTGGTTCCTATGACTCAAGAAAGAAGAAAAAGAACTACGAAACAAACTATGTCTTCGCATTCCGTAGTCTTCATCGAATGCCTTCATAGGTCATTATCTTCACGTGAATGTCTTCACGAGCCACCATTGTCTTCAATGTCTTCACACATTTTTAGGGATCATTGTAGGATCAAAAGTATGTCTAGAGGGGGGGGGTGATTAGACTACTTGACCAAATAAAAATCTATCATTTTCCCAATTTTAATTCTTGGCAGATTTTAGCAACTTAGCACAAGTCAAGCAATCAACCTACACATGCAATTCTAAGAGTATAGCAGCGGAAAGTAAACAACTGCATATGAAGGTAAAGGGAGGAGTTTATAGGTAGCAAACGCAAGTGAAGACAATGATGTTTTTTGTCTTGGTTCCGATAGGTGGTGCTATTGTACATCCAAGTTGATGGAGACTTCAACCCACGAAGGGTAAAGGCTGCGCGAGTTCACGGAGGGCTCCACCCACGAAGGGTCCACGAAGAAGCAACCTTGTCTATCCCACCATGGCCATCGCCCACGAAGGACTTGCCTCACTAACGGTAGATCTTCACGAAGTAGGCGATCTCCTTGCCCTTACAAACTCCTTGGTTCAACTCCACAATCTTGTCGGAGGCTCCCAAGTGACACTTAACCAATCTAGGAGACACCACTCTCCAAAGGGTAATAAATGGTGTGTTGATGAACTCCTTGCTCAAATGCTTCAAGTGGTATTCTCCCCAACACTCAAACAGCTCCTCACAGATTTGGATATGGTGGAAGAAGGAGTTGAGTGGAAAGCAACTTGGGGAAGGCTACAGAACAAGATTCATATGGTAGGAATGGAATATGTTGATCTCAACACTTGAGTAGGTTGTTCTCTCTCAGAACATGAATGATGGAAGTGTAGATATGTTCTGATGGCTCTCTCCATGAATGAAGGGTGGGTGGAGGGGTATATATAGCCTCTACACAAAATCTAACCGTTACACAATTTACCAAACTCGGTGGGACCGATTCAAAGAACTCGGTCAGACCGATTTAGTTCATAATGTGACCATTAGGTATTTTGGTGGGACCGATATGATCAACTCGGTGGCACCGATTTCATTAGGGTTAGGGCATAACGTAATCTCGGTGGGACCGATTGCACAAACTCGGTGAGACCGATTTTGGTAATAAGCACACACAGAGTTGGTCAGGCAAACTCGATGGGACCGATTCGCTCATTTTAGTAAGACCAAAATGTTACGAAGAGGCAACAGAGAGTTTGCATTACAGACTCGGTGGGACCGATTGCACATCTCGGTTAGACCGAAAATATTGCAACAGGCAATAGAGAGTTTGCAATCCCATCTTGGTGAGACCGGGATCCCTTTCGGTGAGACCGAAATTATTAGGTTTTCTGGCAGTGGCTATGTCAAATGAACTCGGTAGCGCCGGATAGATATTTTTGGTGGGGCCAAGTTTGAATTTTGGTTTGGGACATATGTGGATGTGAGAAAGTGGTTGAGGGTTTTGGAGCATATCACTAGGCATCATGAGCAAGCAAGCCATTAAGCAACACCTCATCCCCTTTTAATAGTATTGGCTTTCCTATGGACTCAATGTGATCTTGGATCACTAAAATGGAAAATGTAGAGTCCTTAGCTTTGAGCTTGAGCCAATCCTTTAACTTTTGCATTTTGAGGGGTCCACAATCCTAATCCATGCCATGCCAATCATTGAACTTTCCTGAAATATTATCTTGAGATAGCATTAGTTCAATGAGCTATATGTTGTTAGTAATTACCAAAACCACCTGGGGATAGTTGCACTTCCAGTCATCTCTGGAAGGTAAACCGAATTAGTGAGGGACTATTACCTGTGTTATCCTGCAATTCTCAAAAACAAGTTAGTCCCTCAACCACGTTTGTCGTCAATACTCTAATACCAACTAGGGGGCACTAGATGCACTTACAAAAAGGATAAGTGGTGAGGTTGCAGCAACGGCTAAGCATTATGTGGTGGCTAACTTACGATTCCAGAGAAAGATGAGAAGCTACACAAATGGTCACAAACTAGTAATGATCACTAAGTGATCATGAACTACCTACGAGTCAAACATGACCCCACCGTGTTCTCTTCTCGAACTTACTCTCTGTCAAGTTCTCTACAACCGGATATTAACAAATTCTAATCTTCCACATAACTGCGGGCATGGCTTTCGAAAGATCATAACCCTGCAGGGGTGTCCCAACTTAGCCCATCACAAGCTCTCACGATCGGCAGAGGTAAAACCTCTTATCTTTGGGACAACCCGATCAGACTCGGAATCCCGGTGCACAAGACATTTCGGTAATGGTAAAACAAGTCCATCAAGACCTCCCGGCGTGCCGACACCCTGATAGTAGCCGTCGCATATCTCATCTCAGGCCACGTTCGGATGAGCACTACGTACAGCAACTGAAGACCCCAGGTAAATGCGTGGCACCGTAAGTGGCTCTAGTTTGGGACCAACAACATCAACACTGCCCCCCTGTTATGTGGAATTAAGAATCCTCGGGGACGCGACCCCCCTATGCAAATTAATTAATTAATTTTTATTATGTTGGCAAATTAAAACCAAAGTTGGGCCTTGCTGGAGGAGTTTTATTCAAAGCGAACTGTCAAGGGGGTCCCATAACCCCCAACCGTGTTAGGAACACAAACCCAAGGAACATAACACCGGTTTATCGATTCTTAAGGCGGCATGAGTGGAACAAAACACTGAGCAAAAGGCCAAGCCTTCCACCCATTCTCAAGTATATAGGTGCATTAATTATTGTAATAGATATTGTGATATTCCAACATCCAAGTTCCGACATGGAGCAAACTTCATCTTCACCTACAACTAACAACGCTTCAAGAGGGGCTGAGCAAGCGGTAACATAGCCAAACAACGGTTTGCTAGGATGATGGAAACAAAGGTTAGAGGTTGTTTCATGCCATAATGGGAGGCTTGGTAAACAAGTGGTGGGTAGCGCGAGATATAACGATAGCAACGAGATAACTAGCATAGCAATGATAGTAGTGAGATCCAAGGTGACGGTCATCTTGCCTGAGATCCCTCTAGGAAGAAGATTGTGTTCATGAAGAATACGAAGCCACGTAGACGAACCAAGCGTAGTCGAATGAATCCTCACGATCGCAACGAAACATGAACTAACGAGAAGAAGCAAACAACATGGTAAACACACAACACATAAACAAGACAAGATGCTCAACCAAGTATGATGCATGACAAGGCTACATGATGCTAATCATGGCAAGGGGTGATGCATACAAGACCACACATCAAAGTAAGTTTAAATGAGGCCGAAAACAACATATAACAATTCCGGTAAGTCCTCATATGCAAATTTCGAAATTGGTCCAGATCTGAACAAACCTTATGTTAGAGTTGTTAAACAGCAAGAGATGCACCTTGATGATCTACACGAATTTCTAGTCAAGTTACATACAAAGTTCATTTGATTCGGAGCTACGGCCTAGAAGATATGAGCAAAACAAGTCAAGCATGGCATTGATGAAAAATGCATTCAAGCGTCAAGCAAACACACTTAAAACATGGATTCAACATGACATGATGCATCTACATGCAAAACCAAGCAAGTTTCGTATAGAGCATGCTCAAAACGGAGCAACGGTTCAACACATACACATGAAACATGTTCAAATGACAAGCTGTCCAAAACAACAACTAGGCATCTTACAAGCACTAAAACAACATGCTTCAAGAATCAACAAGGATCAGGTTCATAGGCATCAAGATTAATCCAATATGATCATGGCAACAAGCAAACATTATATCACAGATTATGACTTAGTGAAAAACTGGGCATACACATGAGCAGAGTTAATATGTTGACATGTTGGAGGCAAGAAATAATTAAGCTACAGCACAAGAACATGGCAAGCAAAAGCATGACATGCTAGAACATAACATGGAGCTCAAGGAATACAACATGGCATATACATGGGAGAAACAGGTTCATGGCATTCATCAAAACAAGATGCAAACATGATATAGCAGATTCTCAGACTTTAGTGAAAATCTGGGAATGCAAACAACAACATCATGAGGCAAATTTGGAGGCATATAACAGCAAGCATATCAATTCTAATAAGAATGCAAAGGTCATGAACATGTAGTAGGCATGTCATACTCCAAATAACTCCATTGGCACAACTCCATAAGATGCATAGATTGATTACAATGAGCATTGCCAAATGGAACATGCTGTTGACAGGCTGACACATTTATCATAATGACAACTTGAGAACAAGAAAGAGACATGCAACAGCAACTTATAATTGCAAACAAGGGCATGGATGCATAGATCATAACATGGTCTTCAAGACATGACATTGGACATCTCCAAATGTGCATGGATATGACTGTAGCATCAAGCAAACATGGCATCGAAATATAACAGATTTAGACTTAGCAGTTTTTACTATCTCAGAAAACAGCAAACAATGAGTAGGTCACTTAACAAGATTGTTGCACTCACCACAAGGCATATCATGAAAAGTGGATTGCACAATTGCAAGTATGAAAGGATTGTGCTCCTAAAACATGTTGATGTGATGCTCAAAAGAAAAACACACAAAAAGATATGAAAGAGACAAATGAGCAAGTTATAACAGTTTTCAGTATTTAACATCACTTAGCACTTTTGCAAGAGGGATTAACATGTCAAGATGCAACCTAACATGTATGCAAAGCAACCATCATGTAGAGCACAGAGAGATAAACATTTTCACATATTATACACTCCATTTGGATAACCATGCACAAAGTTACAAGCACCATAACATGCACACATATTAAGGTTTTCTGGGGACTTAGCAGTTTTCTGAAGAAAAAAACAGAACAACGCTAAATAACTATATCGGGCACGGGCGAAGAGTAGGGCGGTGCTGCTCACCGTGGGCCACTTGGGCCGGCTCGGTGCAGCAGGCTGGCTGGGTCGAAGGAAGCGGGGGAGGAGGCCAGAGGGGCCCTGGGCCGGGGCAGCAGGCCGCAGGGAGGCGAGGTCGCGGCCCACCCGTGTGATGAGGGCAGCGACGCGGAGGCCCTAATAATAAATTTGTTATATATATTTCCTTATATATCATAATAAATGTCTTTTATTCATGCTAGAATTGTATTAACTGGAAACTTGATACATGTGTGAATACATAGACAAAACAGAGTGTCCCTAGTATGCCTCTACTAGACTAGCTCGTTAATCAAAGATGGTTAAGTTTCCTAACCATAGACATGTGTTGTCATTTGATGAACGGGATCACATCATTATAAGAATGATGTGATGGACAAGACCCATCCGTTAACTTAGCATAATGATCGTTTAGTTTTATTACTATTGCTTTCTTCATGACTTATACATGTTCCTCTGACTATGAGATTATGCAACTCACGAATACCGGAGGAACACCTTGTGGGTTATCAAACGTCACAACATAACTGGGTGATTATAAGGATGCTCTACAGGTGTTTCCAAACGTGTTTGTGGTGTTGGCATAGATCAAGAATAGGATTTGTCACTCCGAGTGTCGGAGAGTTATCTCTAGGCCCTCTCGGTAATACTCATCATAATAAGCCTTGCAAGAAAATGACTAATGAGTTAGTCACAAGATTATGTATTACGGAACGAGTAAAGAGACTTGCCTGTAACGAGATTGAACTAGGTATGATGATACCGATGATAGAATCTCGGGCAAGTAACATACCGATGACAAAGGGAACAACATATGTTGTTATGCGGTTTGACCGATAAAGATCTTAGTAGAATATGTAGGAACCAATATGAGCATCTAGGCTCCACTATTGGTTATTGACCGGAGATGTGTCTCGGTCATGTCTACATAGTTCTCGAACCCATAGGGTTCGCGGGCTTAACGTTCGATGACGATTTGTATTATGAGTAATGTGATTTGATGACCGAAGATTGTTCGGAGTCCCGGATGAGATCACAGACATGATGAGGAGTCTCGAAATGGCCGAGAGGTAAAGATCGATATATTGGAAGGCTATATTCGGACATCGGAATGGTTCCGAGTGATTCGGGTATTTTTCGGAGTACCGGGGAGTTACAGGAATTCGTCGGGGGGAGTTAATGGGCCTATTGGGCTTTAGTGGAGAGAGGGAAGAAGGGCCACAAGATGGCGCGCGCCTCCCCCCTGCCCAAACCGAATTGGACAAGGGGTGGGGGCGCGACCCCCCCCCTTCCTTCTCCCTCTCCCTCATTTCCTTCTTTCCTACTACGAAAAGGAAAGGGAATCGTACTAGGACTTGGGAGTCCTAGTAGGACTCCCTACACTTGGCGCGCCCCTAGGAGGACTGGCATGTCTCCCTCCCTCCTTTATATACGTGGGCAGGGTGCACCCCAAAGGCAAAACAGACATTCTCTTAGCCGTGTGTGGTGCCCCCTCAATAGTTACAACCTCGTTCATATCGTTGTAGTGCTTAGGCGAAGCCCTGCGCCGGTAACTTCATCATCACCGTCACCACGCCGTCGTGCTGACGAAACTCTCCCTCGTTCTCAACTGGATCAAGAGCTCGAGGGACGTCATCATGCTGAACGTGTGCTGAACACGGAGATGCCGCGCGTTTGGTACTTGGATCGGTTGGATCGTGAAGACGTTCAACTACATCAACCGCGTTACTAAACACTTCCTCTTTCGGTCTACGAGGGTACGTGGACATACTCTCCCCGCTCGTTGCTATTCTTCTCCTAGATAGATCTTGCGTGATTGTAGGAATTTTTTTTTGAAGTACTACGTTCTCCTACGGTGGTATCAGAGCCAGGTTTATGCGTAGATGATATGCACGAGTAGAACACAAAGATTTGTGGGCGATAATAGTCATACTTTGATTCAGCGGTATTCTTGGATGAAGCGGCCCGGACCGACATTACATGACCGCATTCATGAGACTGGTTCTACCGACGTGCTTTGCACACAGGTGGCTGGCGGGTGTCAGTTTCTTCAACTTTAGTTGAATTGAGTGTGACTTCGGTCGGTCCTTGTTCAAGGTTAAAACAACACACTTGATGAAAAATCGTTGTGGTTTGGATGCGTTGGTAAGAACGGTTCTTACTAGAAGCCCGTAGCAGCCACGTAAAACTTGCAACAACAAAGTAGAGGACGTCTAACTTGTTTTTGCAGGGCATATTGTGATGTGATATGGTCAAGACATGAGATGATCATGTTTTGTAAATTATCGGCAACCGACAGGAGCCTTATGGTTGTCTCTTTATTGTATGAATTGCGAACGCCATGTAATTGCTTTACTCTATCACTATGAGTTAGCGATAGTAGTAAAAGCTACAGTTGGCGAGACGACCACGATGCTACGATGAAGATCATGGTGTCAACCCGGTGACATTGGAGATCATGACGATGCTTTGGAGATGGAGATCAAAAGCACAAGATGATGATGGCCTTATCATGTCACATATTTTGATTGCATGTGATGTTTATCTTATTATGCATCTTATTTTGCTTAGTACGGCGGTAGCATTGTAAGATGATCCCTTACCAAATTTCAAGGTACAAGTGTTCTCCCTAAGTATGCACCGTTGCAATAGTTCGTCGTGCCGAGACACCACGTGATGATCGGGTGTGATAAGCTCTACGTTCACATACAACGGGTGTAAGACATTTTTGCACATGCAGAATACTCGGGTTAAACTTGACGAGCCTAGCATGTACAGTCATGGCCTCGGAACACTGGAGACCAAAAGGTCGAGCATGAATCATATAGTAGATATGATCAACATAAGATGTTCACCATTGAAAACTACTCCATCTCACGTGATGATCGGACATGGTTTAGTTGATTTGGATCGTGTGATCATCTAGATGACTTGAGGGATGTCTATCTAAGTGGGAGTTCTTTAGTAATATGATTAATTGAACTTTAATTTATCATGAACTTAGTCCTGATAGTATTTGCAAATTATGTTGTAGATCAATAGCTCACGTTGTAGCTCCCCTATGTTTTTTATATGTTCCTAGAGAAAACTAAGTTGAAAGATGTTAGTAGCAATGATGTGGACTAGGTCCTGATCTGAGGATTATCCTCATTGTTGCACAGAAGTATTATGTCCTTGATGCACCGCTAGGTGACAGACCTATTGCAGGAGCAGATGCAAACATTATGAACGTTTGGCAAAGCTCAATATGATGTCTACTTAATAGTTTAGTGCAACATGCTTTACGGCTTAGAACCGGGACCTCAAAAACGTTTTGAACACCACAGAGCATATGAGATGTTCAAAGAGATGAAATTGGTATTTCAGACGCATGCCCATGTCGAGAGGTATGAGACCTTTGACAAATACTTTGCCTACAAGATGGAGGAGAATAGCTCAGCTAGTGAGCATGTGCTCAGAATGTCTGGGTACTACAATCAGTTGAATCAAGTGGGAGTTAATCTTCCAGATAAGATAGTGATTGACAGAGTTCTTTTGTCACTATCACCGAGCTACTAGAACTTCGTGATGAACTATAATATGCAAGGGATGACGAAAACAATTCCCGAGCTCTTCATGATGCTAAAATCTGCGAAGGTAGAAATAAAGAAAGAGCATAAGTGTTGATGGTTAAAGAAGACCACTAGTTTCAAGAAAAAGGGCAAGGAGAAGAAAGGGAACTTCACGAAGAACGGCAAGCAAGTTGCCACTCCCGAGAAGAAGCCCAAAGCTATACCCAAGCCTGAAATTGAGTGCTTCTACTACAAAGGAAATGGTCACTGGAAGCGGAACTACCCCAAATATTTGGCGGATAAGAAGGATGGCAAAGTGAACAAAGGTATATTTGATATACATGTTATTGATGTGTACCTCACTAGTGCTCGTAGTAGCCCCTGGGTATTTCATACCTGTACGGTTGCTAAGATTAGTAACTCGAAACAGGAGTTGCAGATTAAACGGAGGATAGTTGAGGGTGAGGTGACGATGTGTGTTGGAAGTAGTTCCAATATTGATATGACCATCGTCGCACACTCCCTGTACTTTCGAGATTAGTGTAAAACCTAAATAAATGTTATTTGGTGTTTGCGTTGAGCATGAACAAGATTGGATCGTGTTTATTGCAATACGATTGTTCATTTAAGTCAGAGAATAATTGTTATTCTGTTTACATGAATAAAACCTTCTATGGTCATACACCCAAGGTGAATGGTTTATTGAATCTCGATCGTAGTAATACACATATTCATAATATTGAAGCCAAAAATTGTAAGAGTTGGTAATGATAGTGCAACATACTTGTGGCACTGCCGTTTAGGTCATATTGGTGTAAAGCGCATGAAGAAACTCCATGCTGATGGAATTTTGGAATCACTTGATTATGAATCATTTGATGCTTGCAAACCATACCTCATGGGCAAGATGACTAAAACTCCGTTCTCCGGAACAATGGAGCGAGCCAATCACTTATTGGAAATAATACATACATATGTATGCGGTTCGATGAGTGTTGAGGCTCGCGGCGGGTATCGTTATTTTCTGACCTTCACAGATGATTTGAGCAGATATGGTTATATCTACTTGGTGAAACACAAGTCTGAAACATTTGAAAAGTTCAAATAATTTCAAAGTGAAGTAGAAAATCATCGTAACAAGAAAATAAAGTTTCTACGATACGATCGCGGAGGCGAATATTTGAGTTACGGGTTTGGTCTTCATTTAAAACTATGTGGAATAGTTTCGCAACTCACACCACCTGGAACACCACAGCATAATGGTGTATCCGAACATCATAATCGTACTTTATTAGATATGGTTCGATCTATGATGTCTCTTACCGAGTTACCACTATCGTTTTGGGGTTATGCATTAGAGACAACTGCATTCATGTTAAATAGGACACCATCTAAATCCATTGAGACGACAACGTTTGAACAATGGTTTGGCAAGAAACCTAAGCTGTCGTTTCTAAAAGTTTGGGGTTGCGATGCTTATGTGAAAAAAGATTCAGCCTGATAAGCTCGAACCCAAATCGGAGAAATGCGTCTTCATAGGATACCCAAAAGAAACAATTGGTACACCTTCTATCACAGATCCAAAGGCAAGATCTTTGTTGCTAAGAATGGATCATTTCTAGAGAAAGAGTTTCTCTCGAAAGAAGTGAGTAGGAGGAAAGCAGAAATTGATGAGGTAAATGTACCTTCTCTCAAATTGGAAAGTAGCTCATCACAGAAAATCGTTCCCGTGATGCCTACACCAATTAGTGAGGAAGCTAATGATGATGATCATGAAACTTCAGATCAAGTTACTACCGAACCTCGTAGGTCAACCGGAGTATATTCCACACCAGAGTGATACGATAATCCCGTTCTGGAAGTCATGTTACTAGACCATGACGAACCTAGGAACTAGGAGGAAGCGATGATGAGCCCAAATTCCGCAAAATGGCTTGAGGCCATGAAATCTGAGATGGGATCCATGTATGAGAACAAAGTGTGGACTTTGGTTGACTTGCCTGATGATCTGCGAGCCATTGAGAATTAATGGATCTTCAAGAGGAAGACAGACGTTGATGGTAATGTCACTGTCTACAAAGATTGACTTGTCGCAAAGGGTTTTCGACAAGTTCAAGGATTTTACTATGATGAGACTTTCTCACCCATAGCGATGCTTAAGTCTGTTCGGATCATGTTAGCAATTGTCGCATTTTATGAAATCTGGCAAATGGATGTCAAAACTACATTCCTTAATAGATTTCTGAAAGAAGAGTTGTATATGATGCAACCAAAAGGTTTTGTCAATCATAAAGGTTCTAACAAAGTGTGCAAGCTCCAGCGATCCATCTGTGGACTGGTGCAAGCATCTCGGAGTTGGAATATGCGCTTTGATGAGGTGATCAAAGCATGTGGTTTTATACAGACTTACGGTGAAGCCTGTATTTACAAGAAAGTGAGTGGGAGCTCTGTAGCATTTCTAATATTATATGTGGATGACATATTACTGATTGGAAATGATATATAATTTTTGGATAGCATAAAAGGATACTTGAATAAGAATTTTTCAATGAAAGACCTCGGTGAAGCTGCTTACATATTGGGCATCAAGATCTATAGAGATATATCAAGACGCTTGATAAGACTTTCGAAGAGTACATACCTTGATAAGATTTGAAGTCATTCAAAATGGATCAGTCAAAGAAGGAGTTCTTGCCTGAGTTGTAAGGTATGAAGTTGACCAAGACTTAAAGCCCGGCCACAGCAGAAAAATAGAGAGATAATGAAAGTCACTCCCTATGCCTCAGCCATAGGTTCTATAAAGTATGCCATGTTGTGTACCAAACCTGTTGTTTACCTTGCCATGAGTTTGGCAACGAGGTACAATAGTGATCCAGGAGTAGATCACTCGACAGCGGCCAAAATTATCCTTAGTAAGTGGAGTACTAAGGAAATGTTTCTCGATTATGGAGGTGATAAAGAGTTCGTCGTAAAGGGTTACGTCGATGCAAGCTTTGACACTAATCCATGTGACTATAAGTATCAATATGTATGCGTATTAAAAGTGGGAGCAATTAGCTAGAGTAGCTCCATGCAAAACATTGTAGACATAGAAATTTGCGAAATACATACGGATCTGAATGTGACAGACCCGTTGACTAAACTTCTCTCACAAAGCAAAACATGGTCACACCTTAGTACTCTTTGGTTGTTAATCACATGGCGATGTGAACTAGATTATTGACTCTAGTAAACCCTTTGGGTGTTGGTCACATGGTGATGTGAACTATGGGTATTAATCACATCTCGATGTGAACTATCGATTTTAAATCACACGGCGATGTGAACTAGATTATTGACTCTAGTGCAAGTGGGAGACCGAAGGAAATATGCCCTAGAGGCAATAATAAAGTTGTTAGTTATATTTCCTTATATATCATGATAAATGTCTGTTATTCATGCTAGAATTGTATTAATCGGAAACTTGATACATGTGTGAATACATAGACAAAAACAATGTCTCTAGTATGCCTCTACTAGACTAGCTCGTTAATCAAAGATGGTTAAGTTTCCTAACCATAGACATGTGTTGTCATTTGATGAACGATATCACATCATTAGGAGAATGATGTGATGGACAAGACCCATCCATTAACTTAGCTTAATGATCATTTAGTTTTATTGCTATTGCTTTCTTCATGACTTATACATGTTCCACTGACTATGAGATTATGCAACTCCCGAATACCGAAGGAACACCTTGTGGGCAATCAAATGTCACAACGTAACTGGGTGATTATAAATATGCTCTACAGGTGTTTCCGAAGGTGTTTGTGGTGTTGGCATAGATCGAGAATAGGATTTGTCACTCCGAGTGTCGGAGAGGTATCTCTGGGCCCTCTCGGTAATACTCATCATAATAAGCCTTGCAAGCAAATGACTAACGAGTTAGTCACGAGATGATGTATTACGGAACGAGTAAAGAGACTTTCCGGTAACGAGATTGAACTAGGTATGATGATACCGACGATCGAATCTCGGGCAAGTAACATACCGATGACAAAGGGAACAACGTATGTTGTTATGCAGTTTGACCAATAAAGATCTTCGTAGAATATGTAGGAACCAATATGAGCATCCAGGTTCCGCTATTGGTTATTGATCGGAGATGTGTCTCGGTCATGCCT
The DNA here is from genome assembly GCA_902687465.1 of Secale cereale. Classification (NCBI taxonomy): domain Eukaryota; kingdom Viridiplantae; phylum Streptophyta; class Magnoliopsida; order Poales; family Poaceae; genus Secale; species Secale cereale. The sequence continues at coordinate 54,470,837 of LR738714.1, read as the reverse complement.
ACATAGTTCTCGGACCCGTAGGGTCCGCACGCTTAACGTTCGATGACGATTTGTATGATGAGTTATGTGATTTGATGACTGAAGATTGTTCGGAGTCTCGGATGAGATCATGGACATGACGAGGAGTCTCGAAATGGTCGAGAGGTGAAGATCAATATATTGGAAGGCTATATTCTGACATCGGAATGGTTCCGAGTGATTCGGGTATTTTTTGGAGTACCGGGGAGTTGCGGGAATTCGTGCGGGGAAGTTAATGGACCTTATTGTGCTTTAGTGGAGAGAGGGAAGAAGGGCCACGAGGTGGCGTGCGCTTCCCCCTTGCCCAAAAAGAATTGTACATCCTTCTCCCTCTTCCTCCTTTCCTTTTTTCCTACTCCGAAAAGGAAAGGGAATCCTACTAGGACTAGGGAGTCCTAGTAGGACTCCCTACACTTGGCGCCCCCCTAGGAGGGCCGGCCTCTCTCCCTCCCTCCTTTATATACGTGGGCAGGGGGCACCCCAAATGCACAACAGACAATCTCTTAGCCATGTGCGGTGTCCCCCTCCACAGTTACACAGCTCGGTCATATCGTTGTAGTGCTTAGGCGAAGCCTTGCGCCGGTAACTTCACCATCATCGTCACCACGTTGTGGTGCTGATGAAACTCTCCCTCATCCTCAACTGGATCAAGAGCTCGAGGGACGTCATCGCGCTGAACGTGTGCTGAACACGTAGGTGTCGTACGTTCGGTACTTGGATTGGTTGGATCGTGAAGGCGTTCGACTACATCAACCACGTTAGTAAACGCTTCCGCTTTCGGTCTATGAGGGTACGTGGACATACTCTCCCCGCTCGTTGCTATGCTTCTCCTAGATAGATCTTGCGTGATCGTAGGATTTTTATTTGAAATGCTATGTTCCCCTACAATAGGGAGGTGGCGCTCACCGCGGGCCACTTGGGCCGGCTCGGTGCAGCACGCCGGCTGGGACGAAGGAAGCGGGGGAGGAGGCCAGGGGGCCCTGGGCCGGGGCAGCAGGCCGCAGGGAGGCAAGGTCGCGGCCCACCCGCGTGACGAGGGCAGTAATGCGGATGCGTCATCCTTCTCCTGTGACGAGGATGAGAGGCGGCGGGAGGAGGCGCGATCCGGCGAGCGGCGCGGTGGCGCGGATCCGATAGGCAGCGGGGCGAGGAGGCTGACGGCGGGGTCGATCCGATCAGGCGAGGAGGCGGCAGCATGGGGCATGGTGGGATCCGGAAGAGGCGGCAGTAGGTGGCACCGGCGGGCGAAGTGTGGCAGCGGCGGTCGGTTGCGCGAGGCGCGGCGCGGGGCGGTGGCGAATCCGGCGGGCGGCAGGGACCGGCGGCGGTGGGCTTCGCGGGCGAGCGGCGGCTGCATGCGGGCTTCGCGGGCCGCCGATGGGCTTCGCGGGCCCATGGGGTTGGGGAGGTGGAGAGGTGGTGGCTGGGAGGTTGGTGGAGCCTATGCGGCACGGTTTTCGAGGAGGAGGGTTAGGGTTTCCAAATTGGGACAATTACATTTGAGCCCCTAGTTGTGTCACACCCGTGTGTTTTGCCCCTAAATTCAAAAAACCTCGTTTCTGTCCAAGCTCGTTTGCTCCTTTTATGCTTTTGCCCTTTGACCGTTTGACCGCAACTTTGAAAACTTCATAACGAATTCATACTAACTCAGAAAAATGCAAATAAGATATCAAAATGTTCGAAATAACATCACCATAAGTGCATGTCATTTGCATTCATGACAACAATGCTGAAAAGTCTATACCTCAGTTTGAGCTCATATGATTTTTTTTGGTTTTTCAACACTTTTGTCATGAATGCAAATGATGTGCACATATAGGTGATGTTTTTCCGAATATTTTGATATCTTATATGCATTTTTCTGAGTTAGTATGAATTCGTTATGATGTTTTCAAAGTTATGGTCAAACGGTCAAAGGGCAAAAGCATAAGAAGAGCAAACGAACTTGGGCAGAAACGATGGTTTTTTGAATTTAGGGGCAAAACACACGGGTGTGACACAACTAGGGGCTTAAATGTAATTGTCCCTTCCAAATTTTGGACGGGGAGGATGCTTTTATAAACAGAGGGAGCTAGGAGAGGTCTTTTCCAGAGCGGTTTTCGCCCACACGATCGTGATCCAATGGCGAAGAGAATGGAGGGGGTTTAGATGGGATAGTGGGCTGGTGTGAAGAGGTGTTTAGCACAAAGAGGGAAGGGGTTCCGGCGGTTAACGCGGTAAACCATTGGGGCATCAAACGACCTCCAAATGGGACGAAATTTGACAGGCGGTCTACCTACACTATAACTACACCGCACGTCAACTTTCACCCCATTCCGAGAACGTTTTATGGCCACTTATAAAATAATATTTCGGAGGTGCCGCGGACGCGTGCGAGTGTGTTTGGACTCAGAACGGAAAACGGAGAGAACTGGGAGACGGGAAATTACGAACGGATGCAAGTTTTGAAAACTATGCAGATGAAATGCACATGATGACATGGCAAAGTGCAATGCAAGCGAATGACATGGCAATGACAGTGAATAAGAGGAAGACACCTCGCGCATCAGTCTCGGGGTGTCACAAAAGGAAAGTTAGAAGTTCCTGGCCCAAGAGCCACCAGTAGAATGGGAACAGTTACCTGTGGGAATTGTGGGTTCGAAGGACACAAGTATACAAGTTGCAATAAGACTCTTAGGCATAAGCTTCAAATGAGGAAAAACAAACATCAGGTAATTATCAAGCATCAGAGCAATGTTTCCTTTTACATAGTCTAATGATTGTGAAGTTGGACCTTTAATGCAGGAAAACAGGGCAGTCTATGCACCTGTTCCATCTGCTCCAGTACAAACTCCAAGAGCACCAGCATCAGGCCCAACTGCAAGAGCACCAGCATCAGGCCCAACTCCAAGAGCACCAGCATCAAGCCCAACTGCAAGAGCACCAGCTCCTGCTGCATCAGCACCAGCCCCTACTGCAAGAGCTAAAAGGGGTAGGCTTGTAGGTGGAGGGAGAGGCAAGGTATTCAGTGCACCAAGATCTGCTGCTGCAACTTCAGATATTTTGGCTGGTACCAAAAGGAAGAGGTTTGCAAGCAGCCAATTAAAGGGTTACTTCTATGCAAGTGGTAACTGACACAGTGGTAAGATGGAACTTCTCTCTTTGAACCTGTTTGAATTTGTTGTGAACCTGTCTGCATTTGTTTTCAACCTGTCTGTACTTTTCTGCATGAGTTCGTCTGAATTAGTATGCATCTTATCCAATTTGCCGTGTACGTGGGCCTGATGGTGGGCTTTTATGTTGGACCTAACTAACCCACCAAGCCTGGCACACTGTCTACATAAGAGAAGCCACCAGAAACCACTGGATCCCTGTGCCTCATTCCCCTTGACCAAAACCTAGCTGCCAAAAACCAACTACATCCATATCCTTGCCACTGGTTGATCCACATTAGGAGAGGTAGTTGATGAACAAGAGGAGGTTTCTAGGGTTGAAAGGAGGGCTGAAAGGAGGGCCAACCGTCGAGCACACGCACATGAGCGATGCTAGAGGATTGCTGCAATGATTATGGCGGAACGCAACCAGAATGACGTCAAGCAGTTCAACAAGGTGTTCCTAGAAGGAACCAACATCACAGATGAACTAATCATCTAGTGGGCCAGAGACAGGGCATCTTTCAGTCGATTCCAAGCAACAAGGAAGAGATGGACTCAGATCCTGGCTGCAGCAGAAGGAAGACATGATTAGTTCAACATGATAGTTTCCGTCTAAATTGTGGTCACAAATAGTTCTTGTTGTAATGAAGCTTCTCTTGTTCTGAATCTTGTCTTGTTCTGAATCTTCTTATCTTGTTTCGAATCTTGTTCTGAATCATGTCTTGTTCTGAACTTTATGATTGTAGTGAAGGATGCAGCAAAGGAGATGCAATAACCATGATGAAGATGATGCAATGTGGCAGCACTTTCCCATCTATCTATGTTGTTATGTTGAACAATATATTTATCTATGTTTCTATGTTTGGGTTGTTGAAAAATCTATGATAAAGACTATGCTTATTTTGTAAGAAATGTATCCATGGCACAATATTTTTAAGACTGAATACTTTGACCATCAACTACTCCACTGATTTAGCACAAGTTTCAGTCTGCTGGGTTTCAACAAAGACATTAACTGCAGCACAACTACCACCATTTCTCATCACTCAATCTACCACTTCCCCACTGTCACACTCCACCGCACTTCCTCTACTCCAACATTTAAGTAGCCCAACAACTCACTCAATCTCTGGTCACTCTTTCTCTCTCGCCAAAACCTCACTCTACCTACATCCATGGCTGGTTCTTCCTCTACGCTAGACCCATGGCTGAACCCCTTCCCCACCGGCAAGGGCTGGGTTGCCATGCTTTTTGGGTCGGCTCGCGGCGACGAAGACCTATTCCTCGACTACATGAAAATTGCCATGAGATACAGCATCGCAGAAAGGCTCGTGGATGCATCAGAAGAGGTGAGGAAAAAGGCGAAGGCTCAGGAGAAGTAGCGCATGGACCAGTGTTATGGAACCCCAGGTAAGGGGATCATGCCCATCAACATGCTGTTGTGGGCAATAAAGCAGGCGGACTCCGGCGATGCCGGGCTAAGGGAACGGTGGGAAGCTCACCGCTATATCCCTCCAGCACAAGCTACAGCTCCAACTACTATGGGCACGATGACGAGGACCTACAGATCATCGCCCCACCAGCACTGCTGGCTCGCCGACGTCCTCCTCCCATCATCGTCATCGATGGAGACAAAGAGGAGGTGCCAGAGCTGCCACTTCCCACTCAAGTCAAGCAAGAGGTGCAAAGGTCAGGTCGCATAGCAGGGCAGGGGCCTAACCATCTGAAACTGTAAGTTTTAGATTCATTTAAATGAGTTATCACCAGTTCTAAGTGAGATTCAGTTCTGTCAGTTTATCAGGGTGTTTGCAATCTCAGTGAGATTCAGTTCTGTAAGTTTAAGTGTCTTTGAACAATTTCAATGTCCATAGGCTATCTATGTAAGACTAAATGCTATCTATGGGAGACTAAATGGCTTCCAAACTTCTATGAATTTGTCTGAACTTGTTTAGATATTGTTTACCTTTCTTGCAGCCTGTGATGAAGCATTTTCAGAAGTAAACAGGTCTCAGCAAGAACTTATGATACAACACACAGAAATAAACTCCATCAAACTTAGATAATTTAGTTCTTAACTTAACTTAGCACCAGTTCACATCATGAGGATAATATTTGGGCAGTACAGATGAGGGCAAACAGCACCCCCCCACAACAACCAAAATGATCTGAACCCATTATACTTCTTAGGCAGTTCATAGCTAATATTAATATTAGGATGCATATTTGCATCAGACTGATCAGTCCTGGGCCAATTATATATATAGGCCTCATATATACTTACCATCCAGAGCTGCCACTTCACTCCTCCATTAGAACTTCCTTGATCTTGTCCAGCTTTTCCTTGCACCCATGACCAACCTTCAGGAGCTCAGCAATGCCATTCTCCAGCTTCTTCTTCTCTTCTTTAAGGAGATCTCTGTCCACCTCTATCTCCTTCATGGCCGTCCTTGTGTTATGGATTATATCAGCTTGACTCTGTAGGATGTACCTCTCTTCTTTCTTGAGCTTAAGCTTCTCCATTTGAAGCTCAATCTTTGCATGCTCCTCAAGTTGCTTCTTTTTGTCCTTCAGTTCATTGATTGCCTGGCTTGTGCAATTCATGTCATGAGATTGCATTCATCCTGATAATCAAACAACTTGGACACATCATCCACCAGCTGGCTATACTGATTGGCCAGAGAATCAAGCTCCTTCTACAGTTTTGCAACCTCTATCCCATGAGCCTCATTATCCTGGGCTCTACCAAGATTCTGCTCATGATACATATCCTAGAGCTTGCTTAAGCACCTTTGCAGAATTACTGGCCAGGGGGCATCTACCCACTCCAGAACACCACAGTTCACACCATCCTGACAATCAATTTAAAATTACGGTGAACACCACAGTTAACGAGCAAATTCAGAATAACAAATCATAAACAGTAGTGATATACATAGCTACACTAGCTAGGTCTATACTAAAAATAGAATACACCAATATGTTTCGAGTGCTCTTTGCTACAAGTATAGTATTCAGACATACCAATGTTTTTACACTTAAGGAAAATTCAGAAAAACAACAACTAAACCTTACTATGTTTCCACTACATAGCAGAAAATCAAGCTAATCAAATCCGCACCTACTTGGTACATTACCTCAGTAGCACATCATATGAATCTCCTGCCAGTGTCAGTGCCTTCAAATGCCACAAACTTGCCTGGCCTCTGCCTGTGCAGGATGCACCTTCTCTCAGATTCAGTCACAAGCCCACAAAAACTAGGGTCTATCACAGTGTCAAGAGTTTGCTGCAACAGCAAAAACATATATACTACAACACACATATATCAACTTAAATGGAAGAAATCCCAAATATCTACAAACCCTAACCCTAACCCTAGAACAGACACGAGAGGGAGAGGATAGACTGAGCTGACTTACAAAGCACTCCATCTGCATGCTGCTGAACTCGCTCATGTACTCATCATCGTCGTCCGACGTCTCGTTGTTGTTAGGCCACGACGGCATGGTCGCGGCGTCGTCGGAGTGCGAGAAGAAGAAACAGAAGCGGAGGAGAGCAGAGAGGAGTGGAGTGAGCTCGGGGGAGAGTCAAAGAGCTGGTGGGGACGAGCGGCCCGGTCGGCCAGGTTATTCCTGGCCCGACCAGGTGCGACCGACGAGTGGCTCTAACGGCTGCGTGCGAGCGCCGTTAGCCGTTACCGCTGCTGTCCACATGACATGTGGGCCACTGCTGCCAAATTCGGGCTTAAACACAGTAAAACGGTCATTCGGTCAACTTGGTAGTTTTTAGTTACGCGATTATGATTTTTTGGTTGTTGTCTGCCACTTTTTAAAAAGTGGTAGTTTTGTGGGACGGGAACCCCCTAAACTGGTAGTTTTTTGTCAAACACTCTAAAATATATGTGGCAGCAGTGCTGACATGTGGGGAAACTAAAATGTGAGAAAACAAAAGAAACATTTACTGGCTATATATGTGGAGAATCACATGCCTACCTACAATATGTAGGTCAAGTCAAACGACGCAAGTTTTGCTGCGTCTGCTCTCGCTTGCTTGCTTTGCTCGTTCCTGGTTTAGCATGGCACGGTCGAATCCGGAGACATGCTTTGACTTTCTCATTTGGTGCAAAGGCACGGGGGAGGGGCCGGAAGGCTGCTGGACTTTGGACATGACCGTAGCACAGCTCCGTCGCTGCATCTTTTCTCTCCATTTCGAAATTTGGATGCTAGTCCGTTGTATTTCCGTATAGTCTAATCACTTTCTCATCCTGTAGCCATGTATTATGTTGGTAGTTCATGTCGTCGTGTGTTATTTCCATGATAATTTTGTCTTATGTGTTGAGCCCTGCCACTGCCAGGTGCTGCGGTTTTTTTTGCTGTCCGGAAGCAGCATAGCATAGCAATAGCATGCATGCATCTCGAGGGTGTTTGATCTGCTGCTGGTGGTGGTTTCTAAAGGCGTGCAAGCAAAAGTGTTTCATGTCTCTTTTCTGCACCGTAGTACTATCTGCTAAGCCGGTTTCTGAGCATGTTTTGGATAAATTTGGTCCAGTCGCGTGCATGCAGCAGGGAATCCATTTCGGCCAGTAGAGCTGACCTTCAATTTGCAGAAAATCCATGCAAATTAGGTTATAATATGCGATTACTATTTGAAGAAAATCCATGCACATCACAGGTCAAAAACTAGCTACCACTGCTTAATTAGCTTTCATGCAGATAGATTAATTAGAAGAAAACACTACTAGCAACTACTAAGAGGCGGTCCAAGATGGCAAGCTACGCATGGCCCATTGCAGGCAGCTGTTGACGCCGCCGTATGCCGTCGAGGATGAGGGGGTCGGTGACGATGGAGAGCACGTGCCTGCAGCCCCGCCTTCGCCGGCATCGCCAGCCGCAGCTCCTCCTGCTTCTCCCAGGCGGCGGACTGCACGCCGCCACCGGGCTCGACCACGTGGCGCCTGAAGGGGAGAGGGCCTGAGCTCCTCTCCCCCACGGTTGTCGCCGCTGCATAGGCCTACGGTGCGCTGCAGCTGGACGACGTCGTCGTTTCCCCGCGAGATGGGCGCGGGCGGTGAGCGCGGCGCTGCGTGGCACGATGGCGGCATGAGCTGCTCCTCGAGGTCGTGCCCGCGGCGGCTGGTGTCGGACGGCGGCAAGAACCCGTTGAACGTGGGGACGGTCGGGCTCCGCAGTGCCGCGGCGCCAGGCCAAATCACCGCGCCGATGAGGATGTCGCCGGATGCGCTGGCGAAGCTGGACAGGGACGGTGATGTCGCCGGCAGCTGCGGCTCCGACAACGCCCCGCACACCGGCGCCGACGGCACGTCTGCCTCTGGGGGAACGGCGCGGCACGTTTGTTGGTGATATGCGAACGTGTCCACCCTGCACCGCATTCGGAGTTTTAGACGCGGCCATCAGTTAGTTATCGAGGGCCGGCCAGCCGCGGCCGGGCACCAGTGATCACAAAGTAAACTACGTACCGGAAGAAGACGCGGCCGCAGTGGCAGGGGTAGCGGAGCAAGCGGGCGCGGGTGCGGCCACCGCCGCAGGTCTTGAGGTGGGCCTTGTAGTCGCCGTGGACGGCGTAGGCTCGGGAGCAGCGGGAGCAGGACCACTGGCGGTGGGCGCCGTGCTGGCGGCGGAAGTGGTGCTTGATGGCGCTGGCGCTGCTGAGGGCACGGGAGGGGTGGTGGTGCGGGCAGCTGGGCTCCGGGCACACGAACACCAGCTTCCGGGCCGGCGGCGGCGCCGCCTTGCCAGCCTCCCGCCTCCGCAGCTGCTCCAACGGAACAGGCACGTCGTGCCGCCGCCGGTGGATCTCCAGGTTCGTCGCCCGCTGGAACACCCGGTTGCAGAGCTCGCAGACGTACGCCTTCGACTCCAGCAGCGTCCGCGGCGAGAGCGACACCACCTCCGCGTCCGGGTCTGCGCGCCGCGAGGTCCATGCATGGATGTGAGGTGCAATTCCACATTTCCACGTCCGAATCTTGCCACCGATGGACCTACGTATGTACTTAGTAGTACTAATGTATGCATCGGTGTCGACTGGTTACCTGGCGTGCCGGCTGGCCGGCGCTTTCTCTTGGACGCGGAGGAGGGGGCGGCGATCTGCAGCCACCCGGACGGCGGCTCCGCCGTTTCCTGGACCTCGTTCGTGGCCGGCACGGCCGTCGGCGCGCAAGAGCCCGACATGTGCTTCGTCGCCATGGCGATCGTGCTCATCTCGACTATTGGCACGGAGAAAGGCAGCCAGGAGAGATAGGAAGGAGGGAAAGGCAGAGTCTTGGAGTGAAGACGGACAAAAAAGGAGGCACTGCGGTTTCTCCACCGTCTTGAGGTTTTTTGCAGCTGCATGTGCGCTGCGCCACGGTCACGCTGTAGGCCACTCCTAGAAATGAAGGACTTTTTATTTCTACACATATGATGGGTGTATGTTTGGGGTAGCTTGGAACCGTTGCACAAAATAACAAGAGTAATTGTATCAAAGGTTTTGCTAAGTCTCAATTGCACGGCAATTATTATTCCTTGGTTATGCCCAGAAAGATTTATATTTTTTTAGGTGTATCTAGGTCTCAGTGAAGTGATATAGTATATGGAAAGAAGAAGAAAAAACTGAAAATATTTTTTTATACAAATCTCAAGACATAGCGAAATCTTGATCGACTGAGACTTAGCAAAACTGTATTTTTTTTTAGCAGTGAGAATGCAGTCTTTTGTAACTAGATAAACAAATGCTAAATATTTTTTAAGGTTTATTATACAAGACATGTGTATGTGAAATGAAGAAGTTATCTCAGCTGGGCAGTCCTTGAATGCAAGGTTCATTGTGGCATGGGGTGAAATAAAATGGAGGAGACAGATGGGGAGGGGGAGACCTGGCGGTTTTGGGTCGCAATGAACGACAGTCTATGAGCGCCACCTCATCACGCTGCAAGAGTGAACTTGCAACGGTAGGCAGCTCGCCGTTCATTTAAGGCTTGGATCGATGCTTCGCATGCAGCTTTAAATTTTGGGTTAATCATTTGCTCACACTTCATTTATACCGGGCCGCCAGGATGAATGTTCAGGTTGTGAAAATTAATGATGATGGATAGAAGATGGGTAGGGGCGTAGGGCACCAAATTGGGCAATACTAAACCTTCATTGCTAGTGCAGGATGAAGTACTAGCGTAAGACCATCTACAGCCTACAGCTGGGCACCTGGTCATCGACCGATCGCGAAAATTCAACTCAGAGAGGCATCTCAAACGGACCTGGGTTGACCTGCACCCCTCATATCCAACCCAAATAAGAGGTGGATATGGGGCGCCTGTCCGCATCCGCCACGTCGGATTGACATTGGGGTCCCATGCGGAATCATCCGGAAACCCGGCGGTCCGAAGCTCGTTTCCTCCATCGGACTGATGTTGCCGCGTGACGCTGTTTCGGCGGGCCGCGTAGTGCCTAGCCCGACTATTTAAGCCGACCGCCGACACCAAAACCCTAACCCTCCACATTTTCGCCCGCCCGTCCACCGCCGCCGCCACTTCCACTCCACGTTCGTCACCATTAGTAGCCATGCCCCCACGCCGCCGGATAACGGGCTACACATATCTAATGCCGGAGCACCGGCTGCAGCTCCTTGAGTAGATCCGGGGCAAGGCGCGAAGCCCGCATTGCGGCGGGGCTACCTCCGGATGAAGTGGGTCCCGAGAAGGAGGAGGAGGTTGGGGAGGAGGTGGAGCAGGTTGAGGAGGAAGAGGAGGAGGAGGTGCCGTAGAAGGATGTAGGGGAGGCCGGGGACGTGGATCTACAGGCGGAGCAACATGACATCCTCGAATCCCTCCGCTCGGAGTCGGATGGAGAGGCGAGATGCCGTCGCCGGCAGGAGATGGAGGCGCAACACCCCACAGAGGAGGGCAAGGAGATGTTCGGCTACATGGATGAGGTCGAGCAGGAAGAGGAGGAGCCGCATCCCTCCTACGGGCCCGTCCACCCGACGCCCTGCACCGACGTCGTGGTCATCTCCGACGACAAATCTAGCTAGGTACTACGTAGGATTTCTTTTGCATGCTTTGTATGGATGGGTTAAAATATGCGAGGGTCCAATGCAGAGTAGTTAATTTGAGACGTGACCGGGTACTATCCGCGGACGCATCTTGTCATATCCGCAAGCGTTTGAGGGATCGAATTTGTCAAGTTCGGCTATAGATGCTCTAAGGTAAACCCGGGCAAACGTCAGGCCAGGGCCGGGTTTCGGGCCGGGCTTGTGAAAGCCCGACCTTCATTTCGCAAGCCCGAGCCTGGACCGAAGCCCGAAATACTCCCTATTTTCAAGCCCGAGCCCGGCCCGAAGCCCGAAATACTCCCTATTTTCAAGCCCGAGCCTGGCCCGAAATCAAGCCCGAAGCCCGAAAGCCCGGCCCGAATGTTGTTTTTTAGTACGCGCACGTGTAAGCCCGGCCCAAAGCCCGAAAGCTCGGCCCGAAATACAGGAAAATAGAAACCCGAGCCGGGCCCGAACTATCTTCCCGGCTGCAAAACAAAGCCCGAGCCCGGCCCGAATGTCAAGCCCGAAGCCTGAAAGCCCGGCCCGAATGTTGTTTTTTAATACGCGCACGCGTAAGCCCGGCCCAAAGCCTGAAAGCCCGGCCCGAAATACAGGAAAATAGAAACCCGAGCCCGGCCCGAACTATCTTCCCGGCTGCAAAACAAAGCCCGAGCCCGGCCCGAATGTCAAGCCCGGCCCGGCCAGGCCCGGGTTTTTCGGGCCGGGCTGCCCATGCCCGGGTTTACTCTAAGGCGGTGGAAGGCGGGAGTAGTACTAGTGTAAGGCGGTGGAAGACGGGAGTCGTAATCATATATACTGTCACATGTAATAACACGGCGGTTTTAGGCATAAGAGAACAATTTTGCCAAGTCTCCGTTGACTAAAACTTCGTTAAGTCTCAGTCGATGATATATTTACAAGATCTTATATTATGATCCGTGCAGAATTTTTTTCCTGTTTTGCATGTTATATGTCATTTGACTAACACTTGATTAAAATGTCAGTCGATGAGATCTAGCCATAACCATAAGACAAGTGTGCATTTCTGCATCCGTATTAACACTACGCTACTACGACTAAGTTTTTTTGTAACCTTGAACGAACATCCATACTGGTTAGAAATTGACAGGCTGCAGTGCGCTTTCCAGGCTCCACCGGTCGCCGTTGCATGCAATATAACAACAGTTCTCTATCAAATGAAGAATTCCGTAGTCGTGGTCGTGCCTTGTACTCCCACAAGAACAGCCTATGCATGCAAACTGCAAGATAGAGTAGACCATGCATGCATGCATGCACGCAGATAGTACACTGCAAGCCCGTGCAAAAAAGACAAACATGCGATGCTGGCCGGTGCACAGATGATGTTGCAAGGCTGCTTGACAGCTGCTGCAGCAGGCTTCTGAAAACCTCTTTGCGACCTCTGAAGTCTGAACAGCCTGCGTGTCAACTTTTCAGAGGTTTTTTTGTTTCACAAAAGAGGCAACTGGTTGACAAACGCCCTTGTCTGCCTTGATGCATGCACGGCTACAGACCAAGTCACACAGATTCTACAAGATACGTGACCGACAAGAGGAAACAAAACGGCAAATTTGACTATTTTGACCTGTTGTGGCAACAAATTCACAAAATGAACTGCCAGCGAAACTATTTCACTCCCGTAACCCTTTTGTGCAGCGCCCGCCACGACGGCGCTGCACCCTTCTGTGCAGCGCCTGCAACAGAGGCGTTGCACGCCTGTCCACCGTGGCAGCCCCTGGCCCGCACCCAGGCCGTGCAACGCCTCCCACTCAGGCGCTGCACATTGTAATGTGCAACGCCCCCGAGCCAGGCGCTGCACAGGCAGTTATCTCTTCGCCGCACGCAGGCCCAATCCCCACCCCTCCCATTAACCCTTGCGGCTGCTGCATCTTCTCCTCCCCCCTCCTCAATTCCAATCTCAAAAACTCTCAGATCTGAAGCTTTTGTCCGTGGATTTCTTCCCCCTTCGATCCTACAAGGTACACTCCTCCGATCCCCTTCTTTCTATCCATACATTTTCTCTTTTTTGCAAGATTTGTGTATTTCTTTTTAGATTAGATTAGAATATTGCATATGTTGGATTTGTGATTTGTAGATGATGATGTTAGATGGTATTTGATGGTATTAGATTATGTTAGTGTAGTTAGTATTCAAGTAGTGTTAGTTTAGTTAGATGAGTTAGATGAATTTAGGAGAGGGGGAGGATGATGTTAGTGTAGTTAGTAACTTAGTAGGCTTAGTTAGTATGTTAGTGTAGTTAGATGAGTTAGATGAATTTAGGAGAGGGGGAGGATGATGTTAGTGTAGTTAGTATGTATTGAAAATAGACTATGTTAGTATTAGATGTTATGTTAGATGAGTTAGGATATTATTTTAGATTAGTTAGTTGTTATTTTAGATGGAAACCTACATTATGTTAGATGGTATTAGATGTTATGTTAGATGAGTTAGGATGATATTTTAGATGAGTTAGATGTTATTTTAGATGGAAACCCACATTATGTTGGAAACTCTTCTATGTTGAACCTACATCGTGTTGAATACATTTTTTCAAATTTTTTCAAATTGTTAGGCTGATGGAGTGGCTTCTCGATGATCACTGGGACAAACAACACCGTTCTTACGCTATGTCCGTGGATCAACGGGTAATAATGAAATTTACCGTTGTTAATTATTCCGTTAATTTTCAAACACATACCCCATATTTAATGATTTATTTGTCTTGCTTGTAGGAACTTGCACCTCTGAAGCTTAGGGCTCACAGAGTGAACCTTGGGTGGATGCGCTATGATGAGCGCTACACACCTTATGTTAGGGAGGCAGGACTTCTCCCTTTCATTCAGCTGGTGAGCCGGTCGACGCCACCCAACAATGCTGCGGCACTCACCGCGCTCATTGATCACTGGAGGCCTGAGACGCACAGTTTCCATCTGCGGACCGGGGAGATGACGGTGACGCTTCAGGATATAGCTATGATCACCGGTCTTCCTGTCGATGGCGTTCCTTTATGTATGAGCACTGATTCAGATGGGTGGCGCCAGCAGATGGAAGCCCTTATCGGCATGGTTCCTCCAGAGCCTCAGGAACCAGCAGATGAAGGCAAGAAGAAGGAAAGAGTCGCAGCCGGTCTTGCACGCACAATCCATGGACATTTTTCATCTTCACTTGCACATGCAACCGTGTAGCGCACATTGATGTCCGAGTGCACCACCTTGTGTGGACGATAATGCGTAACCGAGTAGTTGTCCAGCCACATCTTCATTTCCAACAAGGTTTCGAACTTAGACCCTTTAGCCATCCGGTTGTCGTCACCCATATCACGGTGAGAGCTTTGCCTAACACCGAGTGATACACATCGGCCACCATCTACCACGGCTTCATCCGCGAGACTAACATCCTTGAACAATTTAGTCCGATGATCCCGACGGAATACCTTCTCAAAAGCTTCGACCTCCTTCACCGTGAACCCCTCCGCATCAACTTCTTCATCGGGACCATCGTCATCCGAGTCCGATGCATATGCACGGGAAAAAGGTATGGATTGGTCCATTGTCTCTTGCAAATGATATTTGTCGAGATCACCCACATTGTTGGCATGGAGATCAACTTCATTGTCATCGTCCGCATAATCATAATTGTCCTCTTCCTCTTGCAAAGCTTCATCTTGGTTGTTTGTAAACGGACTCAATGTTTGACGCACTTCTTGGGTCAAAAGAGGTTCATCAATTTCATCTCGCATCAAGGGTGGTGGCCTACTATGAACCAAAGGAGGTTCATCAATTGCATCTCGCTTAAAGGGTGGAGGGCTACTATGAACCAAAGGGGAAGGTTCCCGGTTCAAGTCCAAATGCAAACTTGAATCAACCTTCTTCGTTGCAAATAACTCAAGAGCCTTGTCAAGTGATTCGGCCACCGTTTCTTTGTATGCAACCCAACGTTGCTCCGAGTTGACGCGCATTGTCTTCCAACGGACATGCATTCCATAGCCTACATTATGCCTTCCCTCCAACTCAACGATATCACTAAGGTCCATCCAATTCAATTCTTTCCTAACTTGTTGCAAGAGCTCCGCATAGCTAGGACTACTATCAAACACAATGTCAAGCTCATCCGGGTCCGGTTCAATATTTCCTTTCAAAAATGCGTCTTTGTCCCCATGATGAACATACACACATGTTCTTCCCATCCCTATAAGCATTCCAAAAACACAAGGTAACAATGCTTTCATGAGTACTAAATGCAAAGATTACCAAATAATGGAAACCATAATATATATATCAAACAACCCCCTAACCCTAACCCTAACCCTAACCATAACCCTAACCATAACCCTAACCATAACCTAACCCTAACAACAAAATAAGAACACCCATAAGAACACACATAGAGCACCCCAAATCACTAAATCTCACTTCTCCATTCAAATCACTAGATCCAAGCAAAACTAGCAACATTTGAGCAATTTGATAACATTTCTTGGATCAAAACAAGGGGATCGGAGGTGATTACCTTTAGGGAGGGCTTGACTCCGAAATCCACGGACAAATTCTTCAAATAAGCAAGATTTGAGAGAGGATTTGAGAGGGGAAGAGAGTGGGAGAGGGGCCTAAGCTCGGGTGGGGGAGTGGGAGAGAGTGTGGGTGGGGGAGTGGGGGTCCAGCGCGGCTGGTGGATAAGTGGTAGTGCAGCGCCTGGCTCGGGGGCGCTGCACATTACAATGTGCAGCGCCTGAGTGGGAGGCGTTGCACGGCCTGGGTGGGGCCAGGGGCTGCCACGGTGGACAGGCGTGCAACGCCTCTGTTGCAGGCGCTGCACAGAAGGGTGCAGCGCCGTCGTGGCGGGCGCTGCACAAAAGGGTTACGGGAGTGAAATAATTTCGCTGGCAGTTCATTTTGTGAATTTGTTGCCACAACAGGTCAAAATAGTCAAATTTGCCAAACAAAACAAACGATGGAAACGCGAGAGAGACGAGACCGCAAGGAGTCTGTAGACAAAGCGACAACATGCATGCATGCGGCCGGGCTGCTGCACCTGCACGGCTGCACAGGCACTGGCAACCGCATGCAGCAGGATGCATGCGCGTCAACCTCTCGGGGTTTGTCTTTCACGCAAGAGGCAACTGTTTGACGTGCGTCTTCTGTTTCCCTACTTTGATGGCTACCACGAAAATGGAGCTGGCAATGCAAAATGGAGAAGGACCCCGAGGCTTTTCTACTTCCAATCCACGGACGCAAACACAAGAAGAGACCATTTTGTTTCACGAAAAACACAAACACAAGAAGACACACTACATTCATTGCACGAAGAACGCATCACATATTCATGCAAAAGCTAGACACCTACTCGCAACCGCGGGAGAGAGATGCATGGGTGGAGACTAGAGAGACAAGTGCTACTACCTCCTCTTGATTTACTCGTCCTCTTAGTATTTTGTGTCAAATTTTGACCATAGATTTAATTAAGAAAATAATAATGCATGTCATGAAAATATATATCGTTGGGTTCGTATTTGAATATAGTTTGCAATGATATTATTTTTAATACATGCATTAAAATTTTGTTAGTTAAATGTAAGGTCAAAATTAAGCACAAACTGCGAAGGAGACAAATAACCAGGACGGAAGTAGTACTCCACTCTTGTCCAAAGTTTAGCAGCCTTCACCTCGAAGTCACACAAAATGAGACAGGGGAGTTTCAATTTGACCGTGCGAAGCGGCGTGTCATCACGTCAACGTTTGACTACTGCTACTTTCTTTTCATCACTAGATCTGAAATTGAGTTGCAGCAACTCATGTTGTGCCCTTTTTTTAGGAATAAGGACAAGAGTTCTGCCTTTTTATATTAGAAGAAAGAGAGGAAACAAGGTTCCCAGGTGGTGTACTGTTCAACACCATGATAAGCAGAAGTAAACAAAAACTCTGACTCTGTTAAGCACAATGTAAATTTGGAAGCATGGGGCTGAAACATTATGAGCAAGTGATGATTGGTGATGGACATAACAGGGAAATGATGGGAAGTTGTAGTAGTGATGGAGGAAAACAGGTGGTTGTGGAACAGATGAGGGAAAAAAAATCTACTAATGAGATTGTAATTGGCAGAAGAGATGGTTGCTAGAGAGACAACTTAGTTGATGGTGGAGAAAAATAGAAGAGGAAATAAATTGAAATCATAAAGACAAGCTTAGAGAGAGAGGTGAAAAGACAACATGAGTCAATTTCAGATCTAGTGATGAAAATAGAGGATATCAATCTGGTGATAAGAGCTTATATGGAGGGAATATGTCTCGGGAAACTGGAGAACTAGAAGGTTATGATGCTGAAGCTAATAATAAGATATTGGGACAGGATTTCGTGGAACCAGAGGATGAATATATAGAGCATGTTGATTACACAACTAGCCAGGAAATACATGACTCCTTTGGGACTATTGTTAAAAGACATAAAAGGAGAGCTGGGTCCAAAAGAAATGGAGAGATTCATACGATGTGCTATGCTAAAAGAAAAAGAAGACTACAACATTACCGAACTAGCTAAGGAAAGAGTTGCTTAGAAAGATAACTGCATGTTAAGAAAAATCTTCCTAACTTGTTGTTTCCACCTCATAGCTATTTACAAAAAGTTGTTGACGGAGTGGGAGTGAACTTAGGTAAGAGAATTGATACAATCAAGCACAATACAAAGCTCATTAAATATGTTGAACAAGTTAGAGTAGATCCGTGGGTGGCA
This sequence comes from Secale cereale, assembly GCA_902687465.1. NCBI lineage: Eukaryota > Viridiplantae > Streptophyta > Magnoliopsida > Poales > Poaceae > Secale > Secale cereale. The sequence goes on along the minus strand of LR738714.1, from coordinate 54,452,919 downwards.
AATTATAATAATAGTAATAAGGAAGATGTGTGTGTTCCTGAACTACCTATATAATTGAAAGTGGAGAACATAATTTCAAAGAATTGATAGATGAAGATGGATAAAGTAATAATGATAAGAATGAAAATGATTGGGATGTGCTAAGAGAAATTTGTCTCCAAAGAAAAGAAAAGAGTAAAAGCAGAAACCCCAAGAATTCTGGTGGTAAACCTACTACCTTTAATAAGGCCCTTGGGAAACCAGGAAAAAGGAAAAAGAAAAGGTGAGAGGTCTTTTTTTGGAATATGAGAGGGTTTGGGGGGATATTAAAAATATATTTATTAAAGAAATGGTTATGGATTTAAAAGTTGATTTCCTTCGCCTACAAGAAACCATGAGACAAACTTTTCCCATAACTGACCTACAAAGCGTGTGTGTTGGTAGAGATTTCCACTATCACTTCACTCCTAAGGGGAAGTCTGGTGGTCTACTACTTGGGGTTAATTACACTTCACTTGATGTATTGGCACAAGATGAGGGAGATTACCACATTAAAATGATTATCCAAGATTTGAAAACCAGACTTATTTGTGATCTGGTGGTAGTATATGGTGAAGCTCGGCGATAGAGGAAAACTACTTTTCTTGCTGAGTTATCTAGGATTTTCCAAAAAAGTTATAATCCCATCTTGATTGGCGAGGAAAGCTGCTGAAAAAATAAACCAGGAACTCCTGGTCATTGGAGTTTTTTGTTCAACGCCCTTTTAGAACAGGCTAGGATGAGAGAACTTAATATGCATGGCAGGTAGTTCATCTGGGGGAACAATCTCCCCATACCCACCTTTGTAAAGCTAGACATGGTTTTATGTAGTGTGGAATGTAAAGCTTTGGTCAGAGAAAAATCTGATCATACCCCTCTCTTCCTAGATTCTGGTGATATACAAAAGTCTAATCCTATCTTTAGATTTGAAAATGCTTGATTATTAAGAGATGGAATTGACAACATTGTCAGTGTTGTTTGGAATGGCCTAAAATTTACTGGTGACAACATAGAGAGATGGCAGACCAAATTTAGGTTGCTCAGACATAAATTAAAAGGGTGGAACATAAACATGATTGCTACTTAACTTACTAGATGCAGAGGTGATGTCCTCAATTTAGACTGTGTTTGTCAAAGGTAGATATATAATGGAGGGGGCATGAATACTACATGAAGCCTTAAATATCATTCCTGAAAAAAGGAGAGCACTCCTCAAAGTGAATTTTGAGAAAGCATATGACAAACTGAAATGGTCCTTTGTCTTCCAAATGCTTAAAATGAAGGGGTTCCCGGATAAATGGATAGATTGGGTTATGAAAACTATTAGAGGTGGCAAGGTCTGTGTCAAGGTAAATGATAACTTAGGCACTTACTTTCCTACACATAAAGGGGTGAGGTAGGGGATTATTTATCTCCTTTGAACTTTGACCTAGCAATTGATGCCTTAGCTATTATGCTTAATAATGCTAAGAAAGTTGGTCTTATAAAAGGGGTCCTCGATGAGAATGTTGAGAATGGGATTGACATCCTCCAATATGCAGATGATATGATTTTTTTGCTGCAGGATGATTATGAAAGTTTTCATAATTTTAAATTAGTTTATATCTCTTTGAACAAATATCTCGCTTAAAAATCAATTTCCACAAAAGTTAGTTGTTTCTTTTTGGGGATGATATTAATAAGGCAAAGGCCTACACTAGGATTTTTACTTGTCATGTTGGTACTTTGCCTATGAAATTCTTGGGACTCCCCGTAGATGAAAAAAGGATTAGAAATACACATTGGAAACCTCCTGGGGAGAAATGGTGGGGAAGTGTGAAAACTAGCAGGGGGTTACTGGCAAATGGTGGCAGAATTACTTTGATTCAGTCTTCCCTTACAGGAATTCCATATTTTATGATGTCCTTCTATGGAGTGCTAGTAGGTGTTTGCAAGCGTATGGATTTTTATAGAGCTAGACTATTGTGGCAAGAAAATATAAATAAGAAAAAATGATTTAATTAAGTGGTCTGAGGTTCGCAGACGAAAATACATGGGAGGGTTGGGGATACAAAATTCAACTTTGATGAACAAAGCTCTATTATGTAAATGTGGTGGTGCTACCTCTTGAGCTTGCGTTGTATTCCCTCGAAGAGAAAAGGGAGATGCATCACAGTAGCGTAAGTATTTCCCTCAGTTTTTGAGAACCAAGGTATCAATCCAGTAGGAGACCACGCGTGAGTCCCTCGCACCTGCACAAACAAATAAGAACTTCGCAGCCAACGCGATAAGGGGTTGTCAATCCCTTTACGGTCACTTACGAAAGTGAGATCTGATAGAGATGATAGTTTATATTTTTGGTATTTTTGGTTTATAAGAACAGCAAATAAAAGCGGTAAAAGTAAAGTAGATGTAGATTGATATGTGGAGAATAGACCCGGGGCCCATAGTTTTCTCTAGTGGCTTCTCTCATGAAAGCGATATTCTACGGCGGGTAAACAAATTACTGTCGAGCAATTGATAGCAAAGCGAATAATTATGAGACTATCTAGGCATGATCATTGTATATAGGCATCACGTCTGAGACAAGTAGACCGACTCCTGCCTGCATCTACTACTATTACTCCACACATCGACCGCTATCCAGCATGCATCTAGTGTATTGAGTTCATAAGAACAGAGTAACGCCTTAAGCAAGATGAAATGATGTAGAGGGATAAACTCAAGCAATATGATATAAACCCCATCTTTTTATCCTCGATGGCAACAATGCAATACGTGCCTTGCTGCCCCTACTGTCACTGGGAAAGGACGCCGCAAGATTGAACCCAAAGCCAAGCACTTCTCCCATTGCAAGAACTATAGATATAGTAGGCCAAACCAAACCAATAATTCGAAGAGACTTGCAAGGATATTATAAGCACACAAAAAAAGTTCAGAGAAGAACCAAATATCTTTCATAGATAACCTTGATCATAAACTCAAAATTCATCGTATCTCGACAAACACACCACAAAAAGAGATTACATCGAATAGATCTCCTCGAAGACCGAGGAGAACGTTGTATTGAGATCCAGAGAGAGAAGAAGCCATCTAGATACTAGCTATGGACCCAAAGGTCTGTGGTAAACTACTCACAACTCATGGTGAGGGCGATGATGATGATGATGAAGACCTCCATGATGGATCCCCCTCCGGTGGAGCTCCGGAACAGGCTCCAAGATGGGATCTCAACAGGAACAGAAGGTACGGCGGTGGAATTAGGGTTTTCTCTCTATTCACGGAGTTTCTGGGGTACGTAGACTTATATTGGAAGAAGGAGGGCACCGAGGGACGCTCGAGGGGGCCAGGAGGCAGGGGGCGCGCCCGGGGAAGGGGGGCGCGCCCCCCACCCTCGTGGGCCAGCCCTCCGTCCCGTGACGTGGTTCTCAAGCTCCGCGTGCGTGATTTTCTCCAAAAATATCTCTCGCGAAGGTTTCATTCCATTTGGAGTCCGTTTGATATTCTTTTTCTGCAAAACCCTGATAGAGGCAAAAAACAACAATCTGGACTGGGCCTTTGGGTTAGTAGGTTAGTCCCAAAAATTATATAAAAGTGAATGATAAAGCCCATTAAACATCCAAGACTTCATAAATAATAGCATGGAACAATCAAAAATTATAGATACGTTGGAGACGTATCAAGCATCCCCAAGCTTAATTCCTGCTCGTCCTCGAGTAGGTAAATGATAAGGAAAGAATTTTTGATGTGGAATGCTAACCAATATAGTTTTTCAATGTAATTCTCTTAATTGTGGCATGGATGTTCAGATCTGAAAGATTCAAGATAAAAGTCTATATTGACATAAGAAACAATAATACTTCAAGCATACTAACAAAGCAATCATGTCTTCTCAAAATACTATGGCTAAAGAAAGTTATCCCTACAAAATCATATAGTGTTGGCTATGCTCCCTCGTTATCATACAAAAATATTCATATCATGCACAACCCCGATTTCAGCCAAGCACTTGTTTTCATACTCTATCTTTTCAAACCTTTCAACTTTCACGCAATACATGAGCGTGAGCCATGGACATAGCACTATGGGTGGAATAGAGGTGGTTGTGGAGAAGACAAAAAGGAGGGAGATAGTCTCACATCGACTAGGTGTATCAACGGGCTATGGAGATGCCATCAATAGATATCAATGTGAGTGAGTAGGGATTGCCATTCAATGGATGCATTAGAGCTAAATATGAATGAAAGCTCAACAAAAGAAACTAGTGCGTGTGCATTCAACTTGCTTGCTCACGAAGACCTAGGGCAATTGAGGAAGCCCATCGTTGGAATATACAAGCCAAGTTCTCTAACAAAAATCCCCACTAGTATATGAAAGTGACTAAGCATGAGACTCAAAACAATGAAGAACATGGTGCTACTTTGAAGCACAAGTGTGGAAAAAAGATAGTAGCAATTGTCCCTTTTTTCTTTTCTTTTCCTTTTTTTGGGCCTTTTTTTTTCTTTGACCTTTCTTTTTTTTTTCTTTTTTTTGCGGAGGGGCTTTATAGATTTAGCCTTTCCTCCCATGGGACAATGCTCTAATAATGATGATCATCACACTTTTTATTACAACTCGAAATTTCAACTCGATACTACAACAAGTATGACTCTACATGAATGCCTCCGGCGGTGTACCGGTATGTGCAATGAAACAAGAGTGACATGTATAAAAATTATGCATGGTGGTCTTGCCACAAATACGATGTCAACTACATGATCATGCAATGGCAATATGGCAATATGATGCGTGTCATATGAACGGAACGGTGGAAAGTTGCATGGCAATATATCTCGGAATAGCTATGGAAATGCCATGATAGGTAGGTATGGTGGCTGGTTTGAGGAAGGATATATAGTGGGTTTATGGCACCGGCGAAAGTTGCGCGGTACAAGAGAGGCTAGCAATGGTGGAAGGGTGAGAGTGCGTATAATCCATGGACTCAACATTAGTCATAAGAACTCATATACTTATTGCAAAAATCTACAAGTCATCAAAACAAAGCAATCAACGCATGCTCCTAGGGGGGAGGTTGGTAGGAGTTAACCATCGCGCGCCCCCGACCTCCACACAAAGGTTGGCACTCTACAAATACTTCATGCTCTAACTTCATCACATAGCGGTTCACCATACGTGCATGCTACGGGAATCACTAACCTTAACACAAGTATTTCTCAATTTCATAGTAACTCCACTAGCATGACTCTAATATCACTATCCTCATATCTCAAAACAATTATCAAGCATCCAACATCTCATTCTACTCAATGCACTTGGTGTGATTTTTTTTTTACTACATTGACATTGGATGTCTATCATGTGAAGACTAGTTTCTTTAGCCTAAACACATTATCATGCTGTTTTAATAGACTCTCAAATATATATAAGTGAAGCATGAGAGTTCAACAATTTCTACAAAATATTACCACCACCGTGCTCTAAAAGATATAAGTGAAGCACTAGAGCAAAAACTATTCAACTCAAAAGATATAAGTGAAGCACGTAGAGTGTTTTAATAATTTCTAGGCCATATTTAACTCTCTCAAATAGGTGTGTCCAACAAAGATGATTGTGGCAAACTAACAAGAAAAGACTCAAATTATACAAGACGCTCCAAGCAAAACACATATCATGTTGCGAATAAAAATATAGCTCCAAGTATCGTTACCGATGGATGAAGACGAAATAGGGGATGCCTTCCCGGGGCATCCCCAAGCTTAGGATTTTTTGATTATCTTGAATTCCTTGGGGTGCCATGGGCATCCCCAATCTTAGGTCTTTGCTACTCCTTGTTCCATAGTCCACCAAAGCAATACTCAAAACTTGAAAACTGCACAACACAAAACTAAGACAAAAATTCTCGTGAGCTCCGTTAGTATAAGAAAGCAAACCACTACTCAAAGGTGCAGCAATGAATTCATTCTTTGTTTATATTGGTGTTAAACCTACTGTATTCCAACTTCTCTATGGTTCATATCCTCCAATACTACTCATAGATGCATCGGAATAAGCAAACAACACACGAAAAACAGAATCTGTCAAAAACAGAACAGTCTGTAGTAATCTGCAGGTTTCGCCTACTTCTGGAACTCCAAAAAATTCAAACTAAATTGGTAAATTTGCGGAATTTGTCTACCAATCATCTGCAAAAATAATCAACTAAAAAGCATGCTCCGGTAAAATCTGAAGACTACTTTAGTGAGCACTAACGATTCTGTTTTTCACAGCAAGATCATATAAACTTCACACAAGTCTTCCCAAAGGTTCTACTTGGCACAAACACTAAACAAAACATAAAACCACATCTAAACAGAAGCTAGATGCAATATTTGTTCCGAAACATAATCAAAAAAAAAATTGGGTTGCCTCCCAACAAGCTCTTTCTTTATAGCCATTAAGATAGGCTTGAGAATTCAATGATGCTCACATGAAAGATAAGAATTGAAGCACAAAGAGAGCATCATAAAACATGTGACAAACACATCTAAGTCTAACATAATTTCTATGCATAGGCATTTTATAAGCAAACAAATTATCATAGCAAGCAAGATCTAGCGTATGCAAGGAAGAAGAAAGAAACATGAGCAATCCCAACATGAAGAGAGGTAATTTAGTAACATGAAGATTTCTATGACCATATTTTCCTCTCTCATAATAATTGCATGGAGGATCATAAGAAAATTCAACAATATAGCTATCACATAACATATCCTCAACACGACCCACATGCATGCGAAGTTGACACTCTTCCAAAATAGTGGGATCAACATTACTAAAGTCATGACCTTTCCAAACCCACTTTTATCAAAAAATTCATAAGATTGATCAATATCTAAAGTAGTGGGATCAAAAGTTGACACTCTTTCAAATCCACTTTCAATATTATGGCAAACATTATTATCAATCTCATATCCATGATGGGGTTTAAATAAATTTTCAAGATCGTAAGAATCATCACCCCAATCATGATCATTGCAACAAGTAGTGGGCATAGCAAAATAAGTATCCCCAAGCTTAGGGTTTTGCATGTCATTAACACAATTGACATTAATAGAATTTACAATAAAATCATTGCAATCATGCTTTTTATTTAACAAGCTATTATGAATCACTTTTTCTTTTAACAATTCCTCACAATTTTCAGATTCATGAATTTCAAGCAAAACCCCGTAAAGATAATCTAGTGCACACAGCTCACTAGCAATAGGTTCAACATAATTGGATCTCTTAAAGAGATTAGCAAGTGGATGAGGATCCATAATTTAGCAAGCAAAGATGCAAGCTAATAGAAGGCACATAGCAACACAAGCAAACAAGAAGCGAACGGCAAACACACGGCGGAAGAAGGGCAAATAAAACGACAAGGATGAAGTGGGGGAGAGGAAAACGAGAGGCAAATAAATGTAATGCAAAGGATAAGGGTTTGTGATAGGTACTTGGTATATGACTTTTGAGTAAGCCTCCCCGGCAACAGCGCCAGAAATTCTTCTTGCTACCTCTTGAGCTTGCGTTGTATTCCCTCGAAGAGGAAAGGGAGATGCAGCACAGTAGCGTAAGTATTTCCCTCGGTTTTTGAGAACCAAGGTATCAATCCAGTAGGAGACCACGCGCGAGTCCCTCGCACCTGCACAAACAAATAAGAACTTCGCAGCCAACGCGATAAGGGGTTGTCAATCCCTTTACGGTCACTTACGAAAGTGAGATCTGATAGAGATGATAGTTTATATTTTTGGTATTTTTGGTTTATAAGAACAACAAATAAAAGCGATAAAAGTAAAGTAGATGTAGAATGATACGTTGAGAATAGACCCGGGGGCCATAGTTTTCTCTAGTGGCTTCTCTCATGATAGCGATATTCTACGGCGGGTAAACAAATTACTGTCGAGTAATTGATAGAAAAGCGAATAATTATGAGACTATCTAGGAATGATCATTGTATATAGGCATGACGTCCGAGACAAGTAGACCGACTCCTGCATGCATCTACTACTATTACTCCACACATCAACCGCTATCCAGCATGCATCTAGTGTATTGAGTTCATAAGAACAGAGTAACGCCTTAAGCAAGATGAAATGATGTAGAGGGATAAACTCAAGCAATATGATATAAACCCCATATTTTTTATCCTCGATGGCAACAATACAATACGTGCCTTGCTGCCCCTACTGTCACTGGGAGAGGACACCGCAAGATTGCGCCCAAAGCCAAGCACTTCTCCCATTGCAAGAACTATAGATCTAGTAGGCCAAACCAAACCAATAATTCGAAGAAGACTTGCAAGGATACTATGAGCACACATAAAAAGTTCAGGGAAGAACCAAATATCTTTCATAGATAACCTTGATCATAAACTCACAATTCATCGGATCTCGACAAACACACCGCAAAAAGAGATTACATCGAATAGATCTCCTCGAAGACCGAGGAGAACTTTGTATTGAGATGCAGAGAGAGAGAGAAGAAGCCATCTAGATACTAGCTATGGACCCGAAGGTCTATGGTAAACTACTCACAACTCATGGTGAGGGCGATGATGATGATGAAGAAGACCTCCGTGATGGATCCCCCTCCGGTGGAGCTCCGGAACAGGCTCCAAGATGGTATCTCCACGGGAACAGAAGGTACGACGGTGGAATTAGGGTTTTCTCTCTGTTCGCGGAGTTTCTGGGGTACGTAGACTTATATAGGAAGAAGGAGGGCACCAGGGGACGCTCGAGGGGGCCACGAGGCAGGGGGCGCGCCCTGGGAAGGGCAGCCAGGGCACAGCCCCACCCTCGTGGGCCAGCCCTCCGTCCCCTGACGTGGTACTCAAGCTCTGCGTGCGTGATTTTCTTCAAAAATATCTCTCGCGAAGGTTTCATTACGTTTGGACTCCGTTTGATATTCTTTTTCTGCAAAACCTTGAAACAGGCAAAAAATAGCAATCTGGACTGGGCCTTTGGGTTTAGTAGGTTAGTCCCAAAAATGATATAAAAGTGAATGATAAAGCCCATTAAACATCCAAGACTTCATAAATAATAGCATGGAACAATCAAAAATTATAGATACGTTGGAGACGTATCAGGTGGAAAGTTTTAAATATAGATGGATTGTGGCAGGAGATTATAGATAATAAATACAATAAGCATCAATGTCTAATGCTGTAACACCCAAACAGGGAACTGATACGTCCAAAACGTATCTATAATTTCTGCTTGCTCCATGCCTCTTTTGTGTGATATTGCTATGATATTGATGCACTTCCATACACTTTTGATCATATTTGGACTAACCTATTAACTCAGTGCACCACAGTGCCAGTTCCTGTTTTCTGCTGTTCTTCTATTTCAGATTTCCCCCATATTAAAAGTGCTCCAAAAATTCCGGGAAAAATACAGGAAAAATCAGCGTACAGGAAGCTTCGCGAAGAACCAAAGCGGGGCCAGAGGGGAGCCAGGGATGGCCCAGGCGGCCACCTGGCGCGGCCCCACCCCTGGCCGCGCCAGGGGGGCGCCTGGGGCCCCGGCTCCGCCTCTGGTGACCCCCCTTCGCATATATATTCCTCTCGTCCCGAAACCCTCGAGGACGGAACCCTTTTTCGCGATCTCGCATCTGTTCCGCCGCCGCAGCGCTTCCAAGATCGGGAGCATCAGGAGAACTCTTCCCGGCACCCTGCCGGAGGGGAGAACCACCACCGAGAGCTTCTCCACCACCATGGACGCTTCCCGGATGAGTCGTGAGTAGTCCACCTTGGACCATGGGTCCATGATCAGTAGCTATGTGATGTTCTCCTCCCCTCTTTGCTCTTCATGGTTTAGACCTCGTGAGCTGCCCTACATGATCGAGGCACATATTTAATATTTCTGTTGTTGCTAGGCTGAGTTTGCTGGGATCTGATGGATTATGAGACTATGTTCAGATTGTGTTTGAGTAATATATTTGATTCACCTCTTTTATATTTATGTTCTTGAGTAATTCTTGCATGTTCTCCGTTGCTGTTTATTGCTTTGGCCGAGTAGTAGGTAGTAACTCCAAGAGGGAGCGTTATGCTTGATTGTGGGTTCATGCCCCCTGATGACTAGCTTGTGTGACAGAAACATGAGTCTAGGGGATGTGCTGTTGCCACAAGGGGGAAAACAACGGTGCTTGTATTTGCGGGTGTAGATATCTCAAGGTGGATGATTAGTAGTAGATGCAGATGGATTTCGGTCTACTTGCCTTGGCGTACCGCCCATGCTTTTGAGCCTCTACCTTTCTTTGCAGCATAGTTAGCATTGGTTTGCGCACATAATCCTGTCAATTGCCCAGCTGTAATTTGTTTACCTCGCTTTGTTGTTTTATCGTCTTTTGGGAGAGAGACATCACTAGTGAACATCATGGGACCCCGGTCCATATTACCACCACTGATCACACCTTCTATTTACTTCCTGTTTTTATTTCCTAGTTGCAGTCATAGCTATCATTATTATCTCTTGTGTTTGATCCTTTGTAAACGACAAGGCCGAAGGGATTGACAACCTCTCTGTACTCGTTGGGAGCAAAGTTATCTGTATCTGTGTGCAGGTCCTGTCAACCGCTAAGTCTGGCGCCGTTGACACCTACTTGTCGACCCTCGGAGTCTCACGGGATTCGATCCTTGATATCTTTGCCAAGGGAAATTTGCCGCTACGCTACATCTCAACCTTCCACTTGGGGTAACCAACGAGGGGCGAGAAGCCACCAAGCAAGTTTCTGGAGCCGTTGCCGGGGACTCCACTCTTCAAGATAGGGGAGTTGCACGCTATCTTTTATCTTTGCTTTTTAGTCTTGTTAGTTTACCTTTCAGTTTTTGCTTTAGTGTCCTCTATCAAAAATCACAAAAAAATTTATTTGCTTTTCTGTTAGCAGTCCTTTCTGTTTAGTCAAGCATGTTAGGACTTGGCACTTTGAGGGAATCAGAAGTTCTAGATTTCCATCAAAGGGATGGAGAAAATGTGAAGAAGGCATGGGACAGAATTTCTGATGCACATAGGAGAATTATGCATTGGATACCTATAAAAATTGTGCTTAGAAATTTTTACCATGGTCTTTTTAAATGGTGTAAACACTCTCTTGATATTATAGCTGAAGGAGATTTCCTAGAGTGTGATGAAGCTAGAGCTCTTGAAATTATACATGGTCTATCTAGTTACTTTGTTTATGATCATAGTTTTGATACTGTCATAGATAGACTTGCTACTATTGAGAAGAGAATGGATGCTCTAGAATTGATGAAGGTAGAGAAACCCAAACCCAATAAGAGAGATATTTTGGAAATAGACAATGATTGGGAGCCTTTTGTTAGGATTAGCATCTCTAATCAAGACTTCCTTGCTTATTGTGATATTGGATCTATGGTTTCTACTATGCCAAAAATTGTTCATGATTCTTTAAAATTTAACATGGGCAAATTATCATCCTATCATGAACATGCTAATGGAGATATTTCTGAGATCCAGGGAAGAATAAAAAACGTACCAGTTACATTCCTTAAAAGGATTGCAATGGTTGATTTCTTCATCATGAAGCCAAACCAAGGAAATATAGTGCTTGGAAGGGACTTCCTCCGAGCCGTAAAAGGCTTCATCGATATAGGTAAGGGACAAATCCGCCTACGCGGGAAGGCAAAAGGTACGTACCCCTTTCCTAGAAGGAACAAGGATGAACTTGTTGAGGAACCATTTGAAGCAATTTATAACTCCGATTATTATGATGACTTTTGATTCCTCCTTTTTGCATCATGCCTAGCTTAAAGGCATAAAAGAAAGCGCTTTTGGGAGGCAGCCCACAACGAATTAGGTTTTATTTTTTGCTTTTGTTGTGTCTTGATGTTTGTTACTACAGTAGCATCATCATTGTATCTTTTCTTTTCAGCTTTGTGCCAAGTTTAGCCTCCGATTGCAAGAAAGTTCAAAAGTTGTGACGTGCTGTCCAGGAAACAGATTCTGTCCTTGGACAGAAAAATTCGAATAAAATCACCAGATCATCTTTTTGATCTGCTTTTTTTTTGACAGCTTGCTCTATACAATTGGCTTTCGGGCGTCTGTTCTGAGTTTTTTGATTTGAGTTGTAGAAGTGCCCCGAAAAAATTATTTACTACCTGCTGGTCTGTTTTTCACAGATTCTGTCCTGTTTTGCCTTTTCTTCGTTTTGCAAACCTTGAGCTTGCTTTTTCTTTGCAAAAACCTTTTGGCAATCTTGAGAAACAGTAGCTCTTCAAGATTATCCTTATTTCCAGTAGGGAAAAATTATTTTATTATGGGTACTAACCTCGCTAATCAGATTATGATGAGTTATGTATGAAAGGAGTTTTCAAGTGTGCGAGGGAAGATGATAAAAGAAGATTCAGGAGGGTCAAACGCTCAAGCTTGGGGATGCCCCCGTGCACCCCCAAGAAATATTCAATAAGACTCAAGCGTCTAAGCTTGGGGATGCCCCCATGCATCCCCTTCTCCATCAACAATTATCAGTTCGTCTTTCGTTCCACTATATTTTAATCACTTCATGCGTTATGTGCTATGCTTGGAGCGTCTCGCTCTTAGTTTCCTTTTTTAGTTTTCTTTAGCTTTGCTTGCTGTTCATAACAAGTTAGAACCAGCTTTCTTTGTGTGGGAGAGAAACACGCTTCACTTCAACCTAGAACACAACATAGGATTTTCATGCTTATCTTTGCTTTGTGTGTTCTTTGTCTTTCCATAGCTGCTGTCATGTTTAGCTCTTAGTTTTCATGCTTTTCTTTTTAAAGAGCTTTTGTTTAGTTGGTTGCTGAACTCTCTTGAGTTTTCATGTTTATCTTGTTAAGAGAGTTTGCCTGTTGCACTGAGTTGTGTGTCTTAACTTAAAGTAGGTACTTGAGGTTGCTATTTAATTTTAGTAGTAACTTGCAATAGTTTTGAGGTATTGCCATGAGTAATGTCTGAACTTTTGGTGTCAAGAGCTTTAGCCTATTAGTGATAGATGTCGTATTTTGGGCAATCCGTGTTTATTTTCGAAAACCTACAAAATAGTTGAGAACTTTAGCTACTAAATGGATCACTAATCTTTGGAGGGATCGAATATTAGAGTACACTCACGTACCATGAGCCGAGGATGCGCAAGGATAACCAAACCCCCATACACTCCTCCTCGGGGTACTTGTCTCTTTGTGAACCTCCTAATTAGATTGAGAGTTACCGATAATAAGTGCATGAGTTCTTCGGACTAATGTGAGTATTCGAGAGTTGACACTTCCACCTAGCCATATTTTTCTAGCCTCTTCGGTACCGTGCATTGCCCTTTCTCACCTCGAGAGTTGGCGCATACTTCGCCGGTGCATCCAAATCCTTGGCACGATACGCTCTGTCATCATAAGCCTCATTATATCCTTCCTCAAAACAGCCACCATACCTACCTATCAAGGCATTTCCATAGCCTTTCCGAGATACATTGCCATGCAACATCCATCTTCTCATGACTTGATCTTCATGTCATACATGCTTTTTGCTTGATCGATGAGCCGCATGTTAGTTGGGCCTTGCCCTAATCATTGCTACATGACGCGCTAGTATCATTGCATATCCTGCTACACTGGCAGAGGCATACATTTGCATACATCATGATAGTTTCATTTTCTTTATGTTGAGTACTTTTGTAAAGTGTGAAAGATCTTCTACACTCTTTGTAATATATAGAGTGTTGCCCCTAAAGTGAGGAAAAGATCCCAAAGAGGACAAAATCAAAAGATCCCAAAGAGGACAAATAAGAGTTAAATAGAAAGAGCCATTGAGGCCACAAAAAATAGAAAAAAATAGAAAATAAATAAGAAAAAGAAATAAAAAGAGAGAAGGGGGCACACTACTATTCCTTTTGAGAGATCCACACTCGTACTCCATCTTATACCTTGTACTCCATAGAGATTATCATTCATGCATATAGCTATGTGGGGACCTGATGTCTACACACGCTTCTACTCTTGTAGACTATGTTGGGCCCCCAAGCGCAGAGGTTTGTAGGACAGCAGCAATTTCCCTCAAGTGGATGACCTAAGGTTTATCGAACTCAGGGAAGTAGAGGTTGAAGATGGTCTCTCTCAAGCAACCCTGCAACTAAGATACAAGAAGTCTCTTGTGTCCCCAACACACCTAATACACTTGTTAGATGTATAGGTGCGCTAGTTCGGCGAAGAGATGTTAAATGGCAAGTGATATGGATGGCAAAACAAAGTAATATAAATCTGTAATAAAAAGTGCAGCAAGCAAACAAGTGGTAAATGTGAGCACAAATGGTATTGCAATGGTGGGAACAAGGCCTAGGCTTCATACTTTCACTAGTGGCAACTCCCAACAACATTAACATAATCGAATCACATGATATTTCCCATAAAACATGCAAAGGGGACACACTCGGAGGTCATTCCTTCGTGGTCAAGAGAGGACGAGAATTATGTAGGGCTACAAAAGCACACCTCAAAGTTCGTAGTACTCAATCTAAGGATTTCCCAATGTCACCGCGGCCATCCAAAGAGAGTCCCACAATCACCACAACATATCTAAAGGATAGTCAAAGACAAGCACCAAGAGACTCTCAATCTTCAATCAACACACAAGAGAGGAAATCACTCATGAAAATACTTTTCTAACCCATGTCCAATAGACCGCTGTCACCTTGGTCTCGGGGATTATACTAGATAAAGACAAGTGAGTACATCAATCCAATACATAGAGGAAGGGGAAATATCATGAGATCACCCTAGATTAACATAGCCTATGATCACAACGAAGATCACATCATGGGAGAGAGAATTGACCACATAGCTACTGGTAAGAACCTCAGCCCCGAGGAGGAACTACTCCCGCATCATGGTGGGAGGAAGCAACGTCGATGTAGATGAATCCGGGGGCACTTCCCCGTCCCGGCAGGGTGCCGGCACAGGTATTCTGGTCCCCCGAAGCTTGATGGCGATGGCGGCGGAGATCGGAATCGCGTATGGAGAAAAGGGGTCTGGAATCAGGGTTTCCTCGACGGATCTTAAATATATGCCAAAGGGGGTCGCCAGAAGAGGTCAGGGGGGCCCAGGCGCCCCCCCGGCGCGGCCTAGGGGTGGGCCGCCTGGAGCCCCTGTGGGTCCCCTCCTGCCCTACTCTGGCCGCATGGAAGCTTCCGGAACGCTGATTTTTTTAATATTTTTTCTGGATTTTTTCTGGCATTTTACGTAATGGGAAAACCTGAAATACAAAAACAGCAGAAAACAGAAACTGGCACTGGGGTGCACTGAGTTAATAGGTTAGTCCAAATATGATGAAAAGTGTATGGAAGTGTATAAATAACATAGCAATATCACACAAAAGAGGCATGGAGCAAGCAGAAATTATAGATACGTTTTGGACGTATCAACATCCCCAAGCTTAATTCCTGCTCGTCCTCGAGTAGGTAAATGATAACAAGCATAATTTCTGTGGTGATATGCTATTAACCATATAAGGACTTTTCATAGTCACATGACAAAAGCTTACTGAGACAATGAATCTGTAGTAATTAAGTTGCCTTATGAGAAAATCACAAAGAACTGAAAGTTTTACAATATGATATTGAAACATCAAATAGATTTGTAATGAACATGATGTGCAAATATGATAAAGTGATATCTCGTTTGCCCCCTTTAGTGAAGCAAAACATAAATGCAGGGGCACCTCCAAGGTTTAAGTGATGACTAGATACAATGATTTCAAAATAAACGATATCACAATCATGCAAAAGACAATGCTACTTTGGGACAATGCACATTACACTCAGAATGACAATCATGCTCTCAGTAGTTGGTGCTTTTAAAAGAAGGTGGAGACTCTCGAACCATGGCTTTTGTTGGCAAGGTTGAAAACCCGTAGTCGGAAACAAAGACAAAACATGTACCAGAGCTCTTGGTTTTAAAACAGAAGTAATAATATTTTTTTTAGATCATGCATGTTTCGTCAACGAATGCTAGCAGACAACTCGATCACTTCTTGAGATGGACAAGTTTCGAGGAACGGCTCCCGAATGAGGACGATCACATCCTCTTAATCTCCTTTGTTTATCACTGCCAAAGTTTCTGATTTCTCATGAACAAAGCGTGAAGGAGGGTTGGTTTGTTATATTATCTTTTTGAGCCGGGCGCACTCAATGCCAGTTCCTTCTCGTGTTATGGGTTTGCACATTATACATGCAATCCCGGGGTGAAGCTTGTCCAACTTAAAAAGATCATGAATTAACTACTACTTCCTCATGAACTTACAATAGAGGCACAAAATAGGAATGCTTTTTCTTTGAATAATTTCGAGATGGCACATGCAAGTCTCCGTTAGGAATGGCAGGTAAATACCATGTAGGAAGGTATGGTGGACTCATATGACATAACTGGATTAAAATGATGTGGATGCACAAGCAGTCAGTCCGCTTAGTACAGGTGGAGGCTAGCAAAAGACTGGGAGTGACCAACTAAGAGAGCAATGACGGTCATAATCATGCAGAGCGACAAAGCAACATTGAATCAGGCATGGAAGTTATATCGCTACTCAGAAACAAAAGATCATCAAGGCTTGCAGACTTTCTTTACAGTCTTAAATATGCGTGAGCATACGCCAAGCCAATCAAAATAAATTCTTGAAGGAAGATATTACTAAACCATACCACATCATAGGCAAACAAATCATGTTGGTACTCCAGTAACACATTGGAATTCCCCCAGCTATTTGAGACTAACCATAAGAAAACATGAACTACTAAGCGCCATTATGCACGTAGCATCTTTATCATAGACATATCAACCAATGCAACAGAAGCAAACTCTCTTAATTAGGTGAGCATGATAGATAAAGAGAGTTCAAGCAACCAACTAAACGAAAGCTCTTTAGAGAGATAAGCATGAAAGTTAAGAGCTAAGCATGATAGTAGCTATTAAAAGACAAAGAACACACACAGCAAAGATAGACATGAAAATTCTATGTTATGTTCTAGGTAGAAGTGGAGCGTGTTTCTCTCCCACATAAAGAAGATGAGTTTTGACTCGTTATGAAAAGCTAAAGAAAACTAAAAAGGAAACTAAAAGCAAGACGCTCCAAGCATAGCACATAACACATGAAGTGATAAAAATATAGTGGAACGAAAGACAAACTGATAATGTTGATGGAGAAGGGGATGCACGGGGGCATCCCCAAGCTTAGACGCTTGAGTCTCCTTGAATATTTCTTGGGGGTGCATGGGGGCATCCCCAAGCTTGAGCGTTTGACACTCCTGGATCTTTTTATCATCTTCCCTCGCACACTTGAAAACTCCCTTCATACATAACTCATCATAATCTGATTAGCGAGGTTAGTACCCTTAATAAAATAATTGTTCCTTGCTGGAAATAAAGATATTCTTGAAGGTCTACTGTTTCTCAAGATTGCCAAAAGGTTTTTGCAAAGAAAAAGCAAGCTCAAGGTTTGCAAAATAAAGGAAAGGCAAAACAGGACAGAATCTGTGAAAAACAGAACAGCAGGTAGTAAATGATTTGTTCGAGGAAGTTCTGCAACTCTAATCAAAAAACTCAAAACAGACGCACGAAAGACAATTATATAGAGCACGCTGTCGAAAAAATTCAGACCAAAAAGATGATATGGTGATTTTATACGAATTTTTCTGTCCAAGGACAGAATCTGTTTCCTGGACAGCACGTCACAACTTTTGAACTTTCTTGCAATCAGAGGCTACACTTGGCACAAAGCTGAAAAGTAAAGATACAATGATGATGCTACTGTAGTAACAAACATCAAGACCACTACAAACTGAAAGTAAAGATAACAAGGGTTGTCTCCCTAGAGCTCTTTCTTTATAGCCATAAAGATAGGGTTAAGACTTTAATGATGCTCTCGTAGGAATAAGAGTTGAAGAACAAAAGAGAGCATCAAGAAGCAAATACCAAATACATTTAAGCCTAACATGCTTCCTATGCATAGGAATATTGCAATAGAATAATTCATTGAAGCACAAAGCAATAAGCATAGGAAGACAAAACAAGTGCAGCTTCAAAACCTTCAACATAAAGAGAGGGAACTTGATATTATTGAAATATCTATAAGCATATGTTCCCTTCTCATAATAATTTTCAGCGGGATCACGAATAAACTCAACAATATAAGCATCACATAAAGCATTGTTACCATGATCCACATGCAAAAAGGTACTCTTACTCTCCACATAAGCATCTTTGGGGAGCCCTTGGTTAGGACTTTTTAGCATTAACGTTTTCTGTCTCCCCCAAGCTTGAGCTACGCTCTCTCCGTCACGAGACATAAAGTTATAGATATAGTTCCTGTCTCGATGAATTTCATGAAGAGGATAAAACTTAGTATAAAAGAGAGACATAATCTCTTGCCAATCAAGCAAGTGCGAGTTATCGAGAAGCTTATACCAATCTGAAACTTTATCTATAAGTGATACGGCGAACAATTTCCTCATGACAAACTCCATTGATACACCTGGAAGCTTAAATAATGAACATAGTTGTGACAGATATAGCAAGTGTTCACCGGGATGTCTGTCTCCTGCATAACGATTAGCCAAAACATAATCGATAATACCAGCTGGTATTTTATAGGGCACAATTTCAGTAGGGGGAGGAGCAACCACCACAGGTGTGGGGCGTCTTCCCACAAGCAACGATCCAATAGCAAGGTTGTCCATAAGGATAACTAGTGAAAAAACAAGAAACAAAAAGATTTAATTGCAAGATCTAAAGATATACCTTCAAGCACTCACTTCCCCGGCAACGGCGCCAGAAATAGCTTGATGTCTACACACGCTTCTACTCTTGTAGACTATGTTGGGCCCCCAAGCGCAGAGGTTTGTAGGACAGCAGCAATTTCCCTCAAGTGGATGACCTAAGGTTTATCGAACTCAGGGAAGTAGAGGTTGAAGATGGTCTCTCTCAAGCAACCCTGCAACTAAGATACAAGAAGTCTCTTGTGTCCCCAACACACCTAATACACTTGTTAGATGTATAGGTGCACTAGTTCGGCGAAGAGATGTTAAATGGCAAGTGATATGGATGGCAAAACAAAGTAATATAAATCTGTAATAAAAAGTGCAGCAAGCAAACAAGTGGTAAACGTGAGCACAAATGGTATTGCAATGGTGGAAACAAGGCCTAGGCTTCATACTTTCACTAGTGGCAACTCCCAACAACATTAACATAATCGAATCACATGATATTTCCCATAAAACATGCAAAGGGGACACACTCGGAGGTCATTCCTTCGTGGTCAAGAGAGGACGAGAATTATGTAGGGCTACAAAAGCACACCTCAAAGTTCGTAGTACTCAATCTAAGGATTTTCCAATGTCACCGCGGCCATCCAAAGAGAGTCCCACAATCACCACAACATATCTAAAGGATACTCAAAGACAAGCACCAAGAGACTCTCAATCTTCAATCAACACACAAGAGAGGAAATCACTCATGAAAATACTTTTCTAATCCATGTCCAATAGACCGCTGTCACCTTGGTCTCGGGGATTATACTAGATAAAGACAAGTGAGTACATCAATCCAATACATAGAGGAAGGGGAAATATCATGAGATCACCCTAGATTAACATAGCCTATGATCACAACGAAGATCACATCATGGGAAAGAGAATTGACCACATAGCTACTGGTAAGAACCTCAGCCCCGAGGAGGAACTACTCCCGCATCATGGAGGGAGGAAGCAACGTCGATGGAGATGAATCCGAGGGCACTTCCCCGTCCTGGCAGGGTGCCGGCACAGGAATTCTGGTCCCCCGAAGCTTGATGGCGATGGCGGCGGAGATCGGAATCGCGTCTGGAGAAAAGGGGTCTGGAATCAGGGTTTCCTCGACGGATCTTAAATATATGCCAAAGGGGGTCGCCAGAAGAGGTCAGGGGGGCCCAGGCGCCCCCCCCCCCCGGCGCGGCCTAGGGGTGGGCCGCCTGGAGCCCCTGTGGGTCCCCTCCTGCCCTACTCTGGCCACATGGAAGCTTCCGGAACGCTGATTTTTTTATATATTTTTTCTGGATTTTTTCTGGCATTTTACGTAATGGGAAAACCTGAAATACAAAAATAGCAGAAAACAGAAACTGGCACTGGGGTGCACTGAGTTAATAGGTTAGTCCAAATATGATCAAAAGTGTATGGAAGTGTATAAATAACATAGCAATATCACACAAAAGAGGCATGGAGCAAGCAGAAATTATAGATACGTTTTGGATGTATCAGGACCTTCACACTATAGAACTTGGCTTGTATATTCCAATGATGAGCCTCCTCAAAAGAGCTCTAGGTCTTATTGAGCAAGCAAGTTGGATGCACCCCCACTAGTTCCATTGGAGAGCTTACCTTAGCTCATATGTGCATCCGTTGCATGGCAATCCCTACTCCTCACATCATATCTATCGTTTGGCTTTCTCTCGCCTATGATTGTCCTCATTGATGTGAGCCTTTCACACCTTTTTTGTCTTCCCCCTTCATCATTTTTCTCTTTGCCATCCTAAGTGTCAACTTTCTTGCTTACGCTCATCCATTGCATGAGTGCTCAAAATATCGAAAGGGAGTGGATCATTTTGACTTGTACCTGGCCGGTGGTCTGGAGATGAGTCAAGATAAGATTCCAAAGAAGACCAAGTGTGAAACTTTAGTAGATTAAGTTCTCAACAATACAAAAACTATGTTTTACTCTCTCGTATATTCCTATCCCCTTTCTTGCACGCAAACACCATTTGGAGACATTCGAGTCACGGACAGCGAGAGCTCTTGCACCTTTATGTTCTTATGTTGCTTGTTACAATGCTAATATAGACTCTTGATTGTTATGACTTGAATTGAATTACATGCCTTGATTGCTTTACTTAAAAAGTTCTTATATGGTTGATAGCATGTCACCACAGAAATTATGCTTGTTATCATTTACCTACTCGAGGACGAGCAGGAATTAAGCTTGGGGATGTTGATACGTCCAAAACGTATCTATAATTTCTGCTTGCTCCATGCCTCTTTTGTGTGATATTGCTATGATATTGATGCACTTCCATACACTTTTGATCATATTTGGACTAACCTATTAACTCAGTGCACCACAGTGCCAGTTCCTGTTTTCTGCTGTTTTTCTATTTCAGATTTCCCCCATATTAAAAGTGCTCCAAAAATTCCGGGAAAATACAGGAAAAATCAGCGTACAGGAAGCTTCGCGAAGAACCAAAGCGGGGCCAGAGGGGAGCCAGGGGTGGCCCAGGCGGCCACCTGGCGCGGCCCCACCCCTGGCTGCGCCAGGGGGGCGCCTGGGGCCCCGGCTCCGCCTCTGGTGACCCCCCTTTGCATATATATTCCTCTCATCCCGAAACCCTCGAGGACGGAACCCTTTTTCGCGATCTCGCCTCTGTTCCGCCGCCGCAGCGCTTCCAAGATCGGGAGCATCAGGAGAACTCTTCCTGGCACCCTGCCGGAGGGGAGAACCACCACCGGGAGCTTCTCCACCACCATGGACGCTTCCCGGATGAGTCATGAGTAGTCCACCTTGGACCATGGGTCCATGATCAGTAGCTATGTGATGTTCTCCTCCCCTCTTTGCTCTTCATGGTTTAGACCTCGTGAGCTGCCCTACATGATCGAGGCACATATGTAATATTTCTACTATTGCTAGGCTGAGTTTGCTGGGATCTGATGGATTATGAGACTATGTTCAGATTGTGTTTGGGTAATATATTTGATTCACCTCTTTTATATTTATGTTCTTGAGTAATTCTTGCATGTTCTCCGTTGTTGTTTATTGCTTTGGCCGAGTAGTAGGTAGTAACTCCAAGAGGGAGCGTTATGCTTGATTGTGGGTTCATGCCCCCTGATGACTAGCTTGAGTGACAGAAACATGAGTCTAGGGGATGTGCTGTTGCCACAAGGGGGAAAACAACGGTGCTTGTACTTGCGGGTGCAAGGATTGTTTACTTTACGCAAAGTTCTTTTAATGCAGTTGTCTGTTGCTTTGAGTTTACACTTTGGGTGGGATTCGCAACTTAATACCAGCGAGATGTTCTGGATAGATATCTCAAGGTGGATGATTAGTAGTAGATGCAGATGGATTTCGGTCTACTTGCCTTGGCGTACCGCCCATGCTTTTGAGCCTCTACCTTTCTTTGCAGCATAGTTAGCATTGGTTTGCGCACATAATCATGTCAATTGCCCAGCTATAATTTGTTTACCTCGCTTTGCTGTTTTATCGTCTTTTGGGAGAGAGACATCACTAGTGAACATCATGGGACCCCGGTCCATATTACCACCACTGATCACACCTTCTATTTACTTCCTGTTTTTATTTCCTAGTTGCAGTCATAGCTATCATTATTATCTCTTGTGTTTGATCCTTTGTAAACGACAAGGCCGGAGGAATTGACAACCTCTCTGTACTCGTTGGGAGCAAAGTTATCTGTATCTGTGTGCAGGTCCTGTCAACCGCTAAGTCTGGCGCCGATGATACCTACTTGTCAACCCTCGGAGTCTCATGGGATTCGATCCTTGGTATCTTTGCCAAGGGAAATTTGCCGCTACGCTACATCTCAACCTTCCACTTGGGGTAACCAACGAGGGGCGAGAAGCCATCAGGAACTCTTATTTTTGGAGTGAAATTGTTAAGCACAAAGAACATGTCATCTCTCTTTGTAGAATTACTGTAGGGAGAGGACACAATGTGAAATTCTGGGAAGACTGTTGGATTGGACCCAAAACCTTGAAATGCAACTTCCCCAGATTATATAATATATGTTTTGATAAAACCAAATATGTTAGACATATATTGAACACTGGTGTAGCCAATGTGAGATTCAGGAGAACTCTAATAGGAGATTCTCTTGAATTATGGAATCACACTACAGAGGTTTGTGCCTCAGTTGTTCTAGATAATAAGAAAGATGAGGCTAGATGGACCATGACAAAAATAGCATATACTATTCGATCTTTCTACATGCATTTATTTGAAAATCGAGTTAAATACCCACACTTTTGCATGTGGAAAGTCAGCATGCCTCCTAGGGTGAAAGTTATTATGTGGAACGCTCCTTCC